>VXBT01003867.1:441653-464614 GCA_013400235.1 Oriolus oriolus | reverse complement strand
CTCCGGGGACAGCCCGTCGTTGCTGCTGTCCTCCTCGAAGGCGAAGGCGTCGGCCGGGCGGGGAAAGCCGCCCTGGGTGCCTGCGGGGGCAGAGGGGCGAAGGTCAGAGCCTGCGGGGAGGGACGGAGGGACTGGGTGAGCCCCGTGGGGGCTTCGGCCGCGCCCACCGCCCCGTCCCCGGCCGTGGGTGGGGGGCACACGGGGTGCCCGGGGACCTCCGGGAGAGCAGCGGCGCCCGAGCTACGGACAGGGCGCTTGGGAGAGGGAGAGAGGAGGGGCGTGAGGAAGCGGGACCATGGACTGTGTTCCGTGGAAGGAAGAGGGATCTGAGGAGCCGGGACCATGGACCGTGTTCTTTGGGACAGGGAGAGAGGAGGGGTTGGAGGAGCCATCGAGCGCAGCAGGGCTGGCGCAGACAGGTGGGACTGGTGCAGGAGGGGCTCTGCCATCCTGCCCCTCCACTGGGCTGAGATGGGAGAGGGGCACGAGTCGCCCTCCCTCAGCTGAGCACCCCGGCTGAGCACCCACACCACGCATGGGACCCCGTCCTCAGCGGAAGGACCGAGGCTGAAATCAGCTCAGAGCGTGATCCATCTGCTCATGGCACGAGAGCCAACAAGGGTGGACGTGGCTGCAGGTGCACAGAGCCTCCCACATCCTGTCTCTGTCCACAGGTTTCACCCACAGGACGTGGTTCAAACCACTGCTGCTGCCCCCCCAACAGCCCCAGTCTGCTCCGCCTGCACATCTCCCTGCACTCTTATCTGCTAGTCAGATGGGCAAGGGCTCTTGACCCCGAGGTTTTGATGATAAATAAAGTGCTGAGAAAAAAAGGTCTCATGTGAGCCTCGGGAGAGCTGCAGGTGGGGGTAGAGGAAGGAGCAGCGTGGCCACACTCATAATCTCCTCGTGCTCATGTCTGGCATTTGTCAGGCAGCTTGGCACACTGATAGCGAGGTGACAAATGGGGAAATAGGAAGGGCCTGGGGACAAGCTTCCACCTGTCCCTGCTGCTGGTCTAGCAATGTGCACCTTCTCACCGACACGCACCTCCTGCTCTGACCCCTGCCCCTATCTGAGAGATAAGGGTTATCTCCACTCCCTGCGGCTGCTGGTGCCAGGGTGGGCGAGGACAGAGCCCTGGCCCCCTGCCTGAGCTGCTGCCCAGACATGGGCTGGGGAAATGGGATCAGCCGTGTTCAACTTGCTCTTCACATGTCCCTGGCAATAGGGCCTGTGTCCTCTCCATCCTCTCCATCAGAGGCAGCACCCAAACAGGTCCCTGGGGAGCTGCAGCGCTGCATGGTCCGCCTGGGCTGCATGGGAGCTGCTTCCCATGCCTGCAGGCCAGCGTGGACATCCCCTCTCGGGAAAAACGACTCCAAGCAAGGGGGACTTGTGGATGTGCAGGGCTCCTGCTGGGCTGGCAGGGAAGCGTGTGTTGAGAAGTGGTGCCAAAGCTGGGAGCACAAGGGACCTTCAGGACACAGCGACAGCCTGGAGCATGACAGGAATGTGCTGCATCCTGCTGCTTGATACCGCAGGCCTGTGCCGATGGGGAATGCTTCCCTTATCTGTCCTGCTCTCACCCAGCCCGGCCTGAGCGTATTGTTTCTTGATCCCGTGTCCCTGCTGTAATCTCAGGCAGGATGGTGTTTGCTCCAGGCTGTTTCTAATGCACTGGGTATTGTCCTCTTGAGCGCATTGGACAAAGTGATGACAAGGACCTGGTAAAAAAAGTTCCTTGTATCACTGCTCAGCTATGCAGGGCACTGGCGGCCTCCTGTCACTGGGACGTTTGGGCTTTCGGTTGGGGTCTGGCACTTTCTGCTCACCCTGCCGGAGGTGATTAGAGGAACACGTCAGCTGAACTTTCCACTGTATAAACAGTTGAGATTCCAAGGTTAAAGTAAAATGATTTTAAACCCTGTCATCTTTCTGGTATTGCAAAAACAAAAGGCTTAACGTTCAGAAGTGCCAGTGCTCATCTCTGCTCTGTGTTCAGCCCTTTGCCCCAAACTGTGAGTACCACGAGGTGCCTCTGATTCCAAAAATGAGCTTGAGGATCCTTCAGCTTGGGGTTTTCTTCTGCAGAAACCTGAGGGCTGGGATGGTGCTCCTGGTGCAGCTGCACCACCTTCTTCTCATGGCACCCTATGGCACCAAGCAACTTCATGTTGGACCCTAATGTGCTGCGTTTCACCCTAAATGGGATGAAACTGGCTTACAAGGACACGTTTTTCCCCAGCAGTGTGATAGAAGAGCATTGTGAAAGGGAGAAATTTAAAACTGAACAAATAATTTTTAAGCCAGACTTTTTGTTTTTAACAGTTTGGTGCCGTAAATCTCTGTTTACCATGAGCTCCTGACAAGGCAGCTGGAGAGACGCTCTATTCAAGATTCAAGCTCATTTGCCCAGCCTCCAAACCTCAGCTCCAGGGGATAAAGCCATGCTCAAACTGCCTCAAATGTTTATAAAGGGGGGGATTTTTTGTAATTTTTTTTTCCACTGTTCTCTCCTTCAGTAAGTGGCCAGGGAGATTTTACTTGAACTCTCCTTAAAAATTCCTCTTCAGGCAGAGTCCTGGAACATTTCACCTTCAAAGAGGAGAGCTGCGACATGCTGGGAGCGGAGCAGCTCCAGGGCCAGGCTGGAGAAGCTGCTGTACATACACAGCCTGCATTTCACAGCCCCCAAAGCAAGAGCAGGATCAGTTGTGGGGCAGGACAGAGCAGTATCTGAGCCTGGAATATTTCATGTCGTTTGAGATGGTTGCTGAGATGAAACGAAAGTCAAAGTACTTCCTGTTTCAACTCTCATTTTTGGCATCTCTCCTGTCACTCCAAGACCCTTTCTGTCCCAAAGCCCTGCGTGCCCAGCTCGCTCTGAGCTCCAGAACAGACCCTTCCAATGGGATTATGCCAACGGAAATGATCCCATGATTTGAGGAACCGTAGCAACAGAACAAGCAGCTTCCAGGGGCAGAGCAGCTCTCAGTGCCTCACTGGAGGCCTGAGCGCCAGTTTGGACATCTGGAGACGGCCCCAGGCTTCAAAAATACGGGTTGCTGTCCTGTCACTGCAGGACCCTGCTGGCTTTCCTGCTCTTTTCTCTGCTTTCGGACCTCCCTGTCCTGGCACTGGGCCCTGGTGAAATTTGAGTCACCTTTCTGCTCTGTGTTGGCTCCCACACCAGCCTCCCTGCAGCAGCGTGGGGGAAGTAATTGTGGGTGATTCTTCCTCCCTGCTCTGGTGGGGGGAGGTGATGGAGGAAAACCAAGCTTAGGCACAAGGCAAGTGCTGGGTCCCTGTTGGTAGGAGTGCACCCTCTTTGGGGGTACAGGCCCCTGCCCATGTTCTCCATCAACTTAGCGCCCCAAGGATGCTCCACACCCCAGGGATGCAGCACCCTGCTCTGCTGGGTCCTGCATACCTCTAGCACAAATGGTAAAAAAAAAAAAGAGATCCACAGCCTTGCTGAACTGGGGCCACTTCATCCCCTTTTACTGGGATGTGAGAGCTTGGCAGGGCACAAGTGGGAGAATCTGGGCTGCTCTCACAAGCACACCAGTGCACTCAGGTTCTCTCCCATGCTGAAGGAAGGAGTGTCCTGTCTCCAACAGTATCACTTCTGCGCTCAAAGCCTTGGCGAGGGAAGGGGTGTAAGAAGGGAGGTTCTTTCTGAGGGAATGTGGCTGAGCAGTTGTGCATGTTTCAGTGTCCCTGCTCTGAGATGAGAGCGCTGCGCTCACAGGCTGTGCTGGACTGGGCTGGTTACTGTGAAAATAATGAAATTTAAGCAATAAGTGCAGCTCCTACATCCAGGTGGGTCACTTCCTGCTGTCGCTGTGGTGCCTCCTCGTCCCCTCGGCAGCCCCTGCCCCGCTCCACGCACACACACAGCACACACGTTCCTGTCACTACCTTTTATGGCCTCTTTCACAGCCGAGTCAACGGGAATTATGTTCTTCTCCACCAGCTCCAGAGGACCCGGCCTGAGCGCAATCTTTTCGTTGAGGTCATCTGCCAGCCGGGCTCTTTTCAGCTTCATTTGCGTGGACTGGATGGACCCCTCTGCAGCCGAGTCTAAAAGGCCAAACAGAAGCATCAGGACCAGGGGCTCTCGTAGGCACAGCACTGAGGGAGAACGTGCTGCCCTTCAGCACAGCCTCTGGGGGCTGTGGCCAGCACCTGAGCGTGGCTCAGCACAGCAGGACCTGCTCTGCTCGACTGGCTGGGGCTGCTGGGGTTTGGGGCATGGGTCCTTCTCTGAGCCTCAGGCCCAGCTTCTCCAGTGCCAAACAAGAGCTTCTGTCTACCAGCCTGGGCTTGCAAACCCAGCCTACAGCTGCAGCATCCTCTGCAAGGCCCAGGAGTGATCTGTGATGGAAACTTAATTAGCAAGCCGCCACTAACAAGGGCCGAAGGGGTCTCCAGCTCCTGCTTGCCGGGAGCACATTGGCCCCTTGTGGGCTGGTGCAGATGGATCCCTGCTTCTGGGAAACAGCTGGGGAATAGGACCACTGGCAGTGCTTGACAGCTGGAGTAAATGGCTTACACTGGAATGAAAAATGCTGAGTCTTGGGCTGTGGACTTTCGGAGATGACGTGACTACAGTGCTCCAGGCCTTCAGGGAAGAACGAGCTGGAGAGGAGCAGAGCAAAGGCAGGTAGGTCTGGAAGCTACAGCCCTACCAAAGCCAGGCTTTGAGAAAACCCCAGTTATTGAGGGGTGACAGAAGAACAGCAACTTGAACAGAAAGATTTCCTGAACAAAGCTGTCTGGCTCGTCTCTTGGCACAGGTGTGAGTAGTGAGGGAGTGGGATTCTAAACCAGACCATTTCTAAACCCTTAAGGGTCTAAAGTAAGAACAGCTGCATGTAGGTTGTTCCATCTTCAAAGCCTGGACACTCTCTGGAAGAGATACTGTAGGCCACACGAGCTACAGGGCTTGATACGATGGAAAATTCTCTGCAGGAGGTCAGGAGAGCTGCTCTAGGGCCATTCCTGGCCTCAGATTATATAGACCAGTGAACAGAAATGAGCTCCTTGAGGTGAACACTAACAGAAGGGGTGCCTGTAAAGCACTTGGATAACGCAAACTGTCTCACCTGGCCAGTTTCAATCACCTCTAGGTCCTGTTACCAACAAAATGGATTTGTAAGTCCACGATATGCCAAGACACAGCTCCGTGAAATGCAGAGCAGGATGGACAGAGGGGTGAGCAGAGGCTGCAGGTAAGGGGGGTGTGGGGCAGCACATGCACCCTGCTCAGTGCACAGCCAGGCACCCTCTGCTCTCTGCAGTCTCTCTCCCCTCTGCCTGTCCCTGTCCCTGTCTGTGCCCAGGGACTGCAGCTGCCTCCATGTCTGGTAACAGCCCCCCTACTTCAGTCCACCTTGCTTCTCTTATTTAACCTAAGGGAAAGACACTCTCCATCTCTTAAACAAGCAGTGGTGCTAGCTTATTTTAAGGATGGGAACCCAAGGGAAAGGCAAGGCAGCAACGCTGATCCAGCACGGGACCGTGGCTCAGCCCTCCTGCCTGCCAGAGGGAAAAAGAAATAGAGATTGCATCCGTGCTGAGAGCAGAGGGCAGCATTCACAGCTGCCAGAGAGTGATCTGCTTCTTCCAGGCAAGTGACGGGACTCAAGGAGGGAGGGAGGGAGGCTGCACATCCTCTCTGTCTCTAAGGATCTTGTTATCTCTGGAGATAATGAGAGACACTGTGGTGTTCTGCTGTCTGTGATGGGATACAGCCCTGCCAGCTCTCTGGCTGAGAGGGAGCACCAGGATGGGAGAGGAGAGAGCTGCTGTGGCTCACGGACTGATAGCAGGGCTTTTCATACAGCTCTGCTCGGGTCACTGACTGCACAGGCTGTCACATAGAATATCCGGAATTATAGCAGCACAAAAGATGTCCAGCTTTAGGAAGGTGTTAAAATGACCTGCTACAGGAATTTCAGTGCCCTGGACAACAAATGCCTTGGGTTTGCTCCTCATGATCAGACATTGGCACCAGTGTGTAACAGAGATCTCTCTCACAGCTGTTCTGTACCCCACTGTTCCCTCAGCATCTTACACTGCTCCCTGCCAGAGATGGGAGGAAGACTGGATGGCCTCGGGACTGTGTCTGCCAGGGAATAAAAGCGTGTCCTGCTTCCCAAACACCAGGTCTGGATAGAATTTCATACAATGCATCCCATTTGAGTCTGGCCCCCATGAGCAGCTGGGACAAAGTAATGGCAATGAGATTCCTGAAGGAACACAAGAGGGGCAGGAGAAACACGAGTCCCAGGGCAGGAGACACAAGGAGTATGTGGGAGGAGCTCGGGCAGTCTTACCTTGTAGAATGTGCATATTGACCAGGTCTGAGCGCTCAGGCCTGCTTCTGATCTTGTGCTTGAGATAATCTTCAGTCTGCAGAACACAAACGCAAAGTTACCTGGCTAGAGCAGCAACAAGGTACTGAGAGCACCTGCCCCTGTGCCATCCCAAGATCCTTTTGGATTTATTACAAGCTGGGTTGAGTGAGCTCCTAAATGACATTTTTCGTCACTTAAACTCTGGCTTGTTCTTGGGCAGAAGTTCTTCAGAAAGAGAACAGCGTGCACACAGCTGCTGACTGTTCACTGCACCCACTGCTTTGCAGTCCCTGCTGGGCTGCTGACACCTGACATGTTATGAGAACTCATAGGAAGGGTGAGACCTATTCCCTGGGAGTGGTGGGCCTGCACACCACGTCACTTTTGAGAGCTGCACCAGAGCAGCTCCAGAGTGTCCTGGTAGCAGTGGCTTCTGTGGGAAACTCAGCACTCTGGGGTGAGACATCAGGCAGAGCAACTCATGAAGCCACTCAGACTCTCTACCCAGGTAAACCACGAGGCTTAACCTTCCTGCAGTCTTGCAGCCCCTGTGGGCTGTGGTTCCTCACCCAAGCTATTATATAGGGTTGGGAGAATCTGCTTTGCAGCCACTGCAGCTGAGCTTGTGATGGACACGGTTCTGGAGCCTTGTGCCAGCTCCCTCATGGCTTTAGGAACAGACAGGCACACAGAGGTACAGTAACACCATCCATAAGGGCCAAGCAAGTCAGCCTTGAGGGCAGATGACCTCTAGAATACAAATATCAGCTTATCCCCTGGTGAAGAAAAGCTAGAGCTCAACTTAGACAAGCTCTTAGCTAAGCTGAGCTGCAAGAAGAAATAGTACAAAAATTGTACATAGTTCAAAGAGGTTAAAATCTTAAGGATAAATATAAAGGAATAGTACAAGCAGCTGGAGCAAAATTGGAAATCCACAGTACGAAATGTACAGGATCATGAGGAAAAGATCTTAAAAAGACTTCTGCAGCCAAGATCAGGCAATGGAAAGTGCTGTCTGTGTTCCATAAACAGGAGAAATAATTGTGCATACTGCTGAGATGGCTACAGGATTTAATGCCTTTTAAAAACCATCCTCACTAAAAAGATAAATGGCTCTTTATCAAACAGGTGGCTCAGCCAAGAACCTTCAGCAACAAAAGAGAAGAAGCTCCAGTTGTCAGGTTGGAGAATGGGTTAGAGAGTACTCAGAGGAGTTAAATGTTCCCAAACAGCTTGAGACACACAAGGCTAGAGTAATAGCAACTATCTGTGGTTTTCCAGGAAACTGGGCAAAGGAGAGAATAATTCCTAATAATTCTTTAAAAGAGATGGGAAGAAGAAACCAGGAAATTATAAAGCAGACAGCAAGATACTGGACCAAGTATCAAACAATCTATATAACTGGATTTTGAAGATAGCAAGGAGGTGAGGATTTATCAAGAACAAACCACATCACACCAAGTGAAATTCCTTCTATGGAGAAATGACAGTTTTCTGTTACAGGAATAAACAATGAATGTCATGCAGCTTGACTCGAAGCATGTTTTGACATTATCTCACATGGCTTTTTCACATGCAAGCCAGAGAAATTTGGTCTGGATCAGACGAATATAAAAAAGGAGCATAGCTGTGGATCGCCAGAGGAATTGGAAATGGCTCAGAGTCTAAACAGAAGAATTTATCAAATCCTGTGACAAAGCAATTTTTCCTGCTAGCCAATATATTAATTAATGCCTTGAATGATAGAAGACATACTCCTTAATTCTGAATCATTCAAGGCTAACAGATTACAGGGCACCAGGATTTGGCCCAACTGATAATCTGAAATATGTGTGCTGCAGTTTCGAGAAGGACATTTGGGAAGGACTGTGTTCAGGTCACTGATTAAGCACTGCAATGGATGAAGACTCAGTGCATCAGAGATGCTCCTGCAGTGGTCACTGGACAGGGCCTTAGGCAGAAATTAGTTACTCCATGCACAGGAAAAGTATAAAAGGTTCTGGAGAATCCAGTGATCAGCAGCTGACCCACAACCCCAAACCAGCAAGGGAGACACAGCACAGGGTGTCAGCTGGGCCCTGTTCTGTGCCCTGCGTCTGAAAGGGTCCATGGAAGGGTCTGGACAACAGCTACACACATCACCACTGAGATGGGATCCACCACCATCAGAGATGGGATCAGTGAGGGGGGCTGAGGGGAGGGGAGGTTGGTCAGCCCAGAGGTGAGATGGCTACAGGGACACAGGATGCAAAACAGCTTGTACAAGTGCTGCAGGAAAAAAGAGACCCAGTTCTTCATATGCACACAGTAGCGTGCTCAAACTTCAGCAGAACAGCTTGGGCTGGGAAGCAGGGGCCACGTGCTCACAGCACAGGTCAGCGAGCACTGGAGCAGCTCAGTGGCAGTGGGTGTCTGTGGGTGCTCACACCCCAGAGCAGGTCAGTGGCAGTGGGTGTCTGTGGGTGCTCACACCCCAGAGCAGGTCAGTGGCAGTGGGTGTCTGTGGGTGCTCACACCCCAGAGCAGGTCAGTGGCAGTGGGTGTCTGTGGGTGCTCACACGTCAGTCAGGACTGGCCCAGTGGGGCTGTCCTGCTCTGGGGCAGAGGCACGACAGCCGCCCCCACATCCTCTCCATGCTGAGGGGCCAAGCCCTGCTGAGCCAGATGGCCCCGGGAAAGCCAGCCTGCTCTCTGTCCTCCACCCCAGCAATCTATTATAGGACATCAACTTCAAAGTCTGCTGTGCTGGCCTGATGCCAGCCTCTAACATAGCCAGTGACATGTTTAAACAAATAATAGACATTTTATTTACTAAAGTCTTTACAATGCCTTACCCTTCCCCCATATTTTTCCCAGCTTATTTCCACCAACACAATCCTGTGCTTGGACCATGTGCAGGTTAGCCTGGTTCCTGTGCCAGGTCAGAGCAAGCTGGTGTCTGCACCTGAGTGCATTTAAACTCATGTAATGCATTTCCAGCTAATCCTTAGATCAGGTCCTGACTTGGGCTCAGCTCCAGCTGCTGTCCTACAGCTGTGTTTCTGCTGTGGCTTCAGTTCCTTTGGACCCTGGCTGTTAGTAAGCTGCATTTGTGTCTCTGGGGTGCAAATGATGAAGACTTCAGATGTGAGCTTTTTTTACCATCAGCTGAAGCAGAAGAGCTTTCAGAACACATGAACAGTTATCTGCTTTCTGTTTGCACAACATCAGCTTGGGGGAATATCAGCTAAACAACAACTGCCTTTGAGTAACTGTCTGGAAACAGCTGCTGATCTTCCCAGGTCTAAGCAGGGCAGCTTTGCAAGGGAATAATGTTTGTTATGGGCTGTGCTCAGTGTCTTCATTAGCACTTTGTGGTTTGGGATAGACTAGACCATCCTTCCCCTTTCCCCAGGCAGCTAGCCAGTGGAAGCTTTTGAAGAGAAAGACAAAGAGACACAAATGTATACTTTAACTGTAAAATATATGACACTTCAAGGATACTTTGGATTGCTTGAAATTTTGTAAGCATACTAATTTTTCAGAGTCATACTGCATTTCTTATGCTCGCCATTTATTACCACGGGAGACTTGGGGCAAGTGATTTGGAGTGTGTTTAAGTTCAGAAGAGCACTTCTTTGCATTTCACAATCATTTTTCCTTGGAAAGGTCCTTTCCCATGTTACTGCACGCACGTTTTGCAGATGAATGGAACAAATTCTTGTGTTCAAGCAAAACCTGCATGATTAATTGCTCCCTTTTCTGGGATCATCCCCCCAGCTTGCTCAAGGCTGGACCATGGGCGATTGGAAAACCAATGTGATTTCCCAAAAAGTGATCAGATCACAGCGTTTCAGTGTGTTGTGGAAATGGGTGCTGCCTTTGGCAGTGTTTAGGGAAGCCTGGTAACGGGCTTGGTGGGAGCCTGGCCCATTTCCCCCTTGGATGTTGTGTCCTAATGGCCAAGCTGCACTGCCCAGCTGAAAGCCTGGTGACAAGTGCAAGTTCCCTGGGGATGTGCTCCAGGTGGCACCTGCATTCCCCCTGCACACTTGCTGGCCGTGCTCCCTCAGTCCTGGCTGCTGCTGGCCCCGCTCTGGGCTCGCTGGCAGGAGTGCAGAGCAGCCGGCGCAGGAGGAGCGGGCTGGGGCTGTGACCCGCAGCGGGCAGCAGCACTTCCACTGCTTGGGCACTTACTGCAAGCACTGACAAAGCCATGCTGAACCATGCCCTGCCCACAGCCTTTTGTAAAACCTGGGGCTGCTGTAAAACCCCACAGCTCAGGGAACAGATGCACCCTTCGCCCTTTTTTTAACCTTCCCTGCTCGGAGAAGGGTGCTCCAGAGCATTTGTGAGCCCTGGCTTGGCCTCAGCATGTCTGGAAGCACCCTGCCCCTCATCCGTGGGCACCTGGCCTGCGTGGAGGGTGCTGGAGGAGGGGACAGTGGTGGCAGGTGCTTTCGAACCCCGTGGCTCATGCAAAGCAAGCCCATGTGTTCCCTCATTGGGATGGCTGCAGGAGTTACCTTGGCTCGCTCCAGACTTTTTCGCTGTTCATGGAATGCAGATGGGCTTTTCAGTGCTGCAACAGGAAAGAAAGAGGAGCAGTCAGCACAGGAGCGGAAGCAAGCAGCTACCAGGATATTCAGCAACAGCATTTTAATGAGTGCTATAAAAATAGCAACACAAACTAGCTGTTCTCTTTATTGTGCTGACTAAAAATAACTCAGGAAAGCTCTGGGAAATCCCATGCTCTCAGCCAGTCCATGGCAAGAGAGCAGGGGGGATGGAGAGCATGGGGAGAGCAGGAGGCATGTGGGCAGGGAGGGGGTGCAGGCTTTGAAACACAGCGCTCTGTGGGACAGGTCAGAGAGCAGATACATCTTTTCCCTGCCATGTTCCCTGCAGGTCGTGGAAGGCACCACAGCTCCAGAAGACAGATCTGGGAAGAGCAAACACCTGTGAGGGACCTCATCTGAAAGTAAAACCTGTAGGTGACTAAGGCTTGAGGTCAGCAGGAAAATTAATACCTGCCTCAGCTCTTGGGGTCTGTGCTGCAGCCTCCAGCGAGGGCATTGCAAGGTATTCCTTTATCCCTCTCCTGTCACTGACCATGACTGGACGTTTGTCCTGTCCCCTGCTCAGAAGCAGCTGTGTTACATGGGACCTCCCTGGGCAGGCAAGCAGCAGAGCGTGTCCTCAGCATCTCCTGACTCCAAGGAGGATTAGCCCAGAGGTGCTCTCAAAAAAAGGCCAATAATCCCTGGCTCTTGGACCAGTGAACACCAGTCCCACGGAGCAGTCTGTACTGGAGTCATGGAGAGCCTTGCACATTTCCTTGTGTGCTGTGGGTCAGTAGAAATCGAGGCAGAATTTGCATGGTGAAGGGGTTAATACTTCTCACATCCTGCAAAAATTCTTTTCTGTCTGTGTAAGCAGACAAAACTAACTGTTCCCTTTGGGACAAGGAAGGGGAAGGTGTCCTGACCCACAAAAACAGTCTGCTGCAACTCTTTGTTTGGCAACAGAAATTCTCTTTCCATCTTCTGAATGGGATCCAATAAAGACAGAAACTATTTTCTTGCAGGCCTTGTCACCCTCCATCAGTCTAGGGGAGGATGAAAAGGAGACTGGGGAGAAACAGGAAAGGTTGGGGGTCCTCTGAATTGACTTTTGGAAGTCAACACCCAGGCAACCTCTGGAACATCCAGTGAACCACAGAAAAACACAGAAGGCACGTTCCTACCCCTGACATGTGGAAAGCAGACAGACAGACAAGCTGGTGTTGCTGTGCCATGCTCCAGCGAGCAGCCACCAGCACTGGTGACAGCTGGTTTAATCAGAAGCAAAATCAAATAGTGCACATGAGAAAATGAAGTTAGCAAGAGAGATGACTTTCCCAGCCCTGCTCATGTGAAGTACTGATGCTGGCAGTGTGCTACAGGCACTGACCAAGTGCTGCAGAGTTTAGTAATTTACCAGGATTTTTGGAGGAATTATGTGGGTGCTGCAGCTTGTATTAGTCTGCAGAACTAATACAGACACTGCTAGCACTGCTGGTTCAGAGAACTTGTCAGGGGATGACATTTCAGCATGAAATAGGTGAGGGCCTGGAGGCACCAGGGCAGAGGTGCTGTGTGTGGCATTGATAACCTTGGGACAGTTGTTCTATGGTTTCAGTGAGAGGACGAGGTGGTGGCTGTGTACAGCAGGAGGGCCTTCAAGCACAGGTATTTCTGCAGTCCATCCCAGCCAGGGGGACTCACCTGCTGGTCCTCAGAACCAACATGGCTTGAGAAGACATGGTTAACAGAGACTTGTTTTTCATTAGGAATGTCTGCACATGCCCAAGCCATGGGGAAGCTGGCTGGGGCTCCCATGTATGAAATGCTAACATCTGACACTTCCTCCTGATGTCAAATTCAGCAGTTAAAATCTGCGTGTTTGTTTTTATAATGGCATAAGTGCCTTTTCTTCTATTACTTTCAGTGAGTGAACCGTGCTCAAGTTTCCCAAAATGGTCTTCTTGGACAGAAACCAGACTGCAAAATGTCAGCCTAGACGCTGGGAGTGCAAAGAAGCTGTAAGTAACAGGAAAATACCCTTCAGCTGCCATCAAATAAATTTGGCTGAATACTTTGCAGGGTGTAAGGTTTGAGATGTCGGGTGCCACGTGTGACAGTGCAGCCTCGCAGAGCAGCCCCAGGTGTACAAACCTCTCAGGAGGCACTGCTGCCCCCTGTTCTTGCATTACTCCAACAAATATCAGTAAAATAAAAAAATAAACAGTGTTTTGTTTAAAGCTTCAGCTCCCAGAGTCTTATGATCAAAGTGCCTGCCCTTTGGTGGCAGGCAGCATAAAATCTGAATGCTTGAAGAAATAGACAGGTGAGAAACGGAAAGAGTATGCATTTATCAGTCTTAAAACCGTTGATCATTTTGGCAGTCGTGATTTTTGTCATCCTGCTCCCGTTTTCCCAATGCTTGGTGCTGACAAGAATGTCCTGAGAAGGCGTCTGTTGCTCGGCACAATCCTGCAGGAGGGCTGGGGGATGGACAGGGTGCAGCAAGCAGTGCCAGAGCCGTGCTCTTAGAGAGGTGGTGTTCTGCTGCTGAGGCAAGAGCCCCATCACAGCCTTCAAGGGCAACCAGAAGAGACAGAAGTGACACAGCCTCTGGAAAATTGTGACCTTAGCAGTGAGCCCAAGGGGTCCTTGATGAGACAGAAAGGACAATCCTCTACCTGGGTCCCAGGTAACCACAGATTTGCACATGGAGCCTGAGCTAGGTCAGGATGGAGTATTCCACTGAGCAGGGCTGAGCTCCCAACATCTTTTCTCCAGTGGTGCTACAGGGTTCATGATGCACCTGCAGGTGCAGAAGGGGATTGTTTTCATTCAGTGACTTTTTGGGCTCTAGCAGCTGACTTTCTGCTGCAGAACGATTCCATGATAGTGCTGTCCTGGAGCTCATCCTTCAAGCTCAAATGCCAGGTGAGCAGGGGTGAATGGGGTCAGAGGGGAACACATTTGTCACTCTGCAGCAAGCAGCCCCTGTGGGGGTTCACTGGCCTCAGGTGGGCACTGGCAGCCCTGCCTTGTGGGATCAGGATCTGGGTATGTCTCAATCCTCCAGGGACTGCCTGTCTGCACCGGGGCCAAGGCACTTCCCCAGAGCTGCCTTCCTCCCCAGCCTCCTGGAATGAGCCCTCTCATCCTCTTCTTTGTCCTGTCACAGAGGTTCCAGGCTTTTACAGGAGGACAAGAGATTCTCTGCCCTTGCCTACGTGAACAGCTGTGTGAGTCCTCTGCTTGAGCTGGATATGCTCGTGCTGCTACAGTGACCTCTGGGACGGGGAGCTCTGCAGCTGGAATTTTGGCTGGTGCGAGGTAAGCATCTCTCCTGACTTCAGTTTGAGCAGGGGCATTATGGTCTGTGTGACAAATGCACTGTATAGCACCAGGGATCATCAGATTTCTGCAGGGCAGGAAGCAAAGTGCCCCTGGCAGCACTTTGCTCCGAGCTGTGTGGGTCTGAGCGGGCAGCTGGTGCCAGACAGTGCCCCAGCAGTGCCCAGGATGAGCACAGCCCTCCGAGCCAGGATGAAAAAGGCAGAAGAAGATACTCACGTGGCATGATGCCTTGGTCTGCCAGCTGCTCACGGGTCCTTCTCTGCTGGAGCCGTAGCTGTAAAACTGTGTGAGAGAGAGAGAGTGTCAGGGAAAGGGGCAGGATTGTACTGAGGGGTTAATACAGGGACAAAGTGTGTGGGGTCTGTGTGTGGCACAGAGGACTGGCACAGATCCCTGCTGCTGCTGGACCAGCCTTGTGAACAATTTAGGCTCATCCCATCACCCAGGTAACCATGCCTGTACTTTGACTTAGTGCCACGTTCTACACCTTTGGTTTTGCAAATCTGTCTTCAGGAGGACACCTGTATCACAAGGTAAAACACAAAACCCAATTCCACGCTTTCCTGACAGAAGCTCGGTACAGCTTGCCACGAGGACAGGCACCTCAGTCACAACATAACTGCACACTTCCCTGCCCACCAGCACAGCCCAGGCTGCTTCTCCTGAGCTGCCTGCAACGAGCTGGGGTTTGGAAGGAAAAGAAGGGCAAGAACAGCTTTTTTGTCCTTGGGAGCAACCTGCTGAGCTCTGCCAACAGCTCATGTCTACAGCACAGCTTTCCTGGGATGTGGGATGGAGCTGAAAAATAATCCCTTCCAGAGCAGTCCCCGAAGCATGAGGCTCCCTGAGATGCCATTGCCTGTGACTTTTCCATGTCCTCTGTACAAACCATGTTTCACATTCAGAGCAAATGTTTAGTGAAGGCCTCATGTGGGACAATGATCTCCTGCCAAATTCCAGAACTTCTTTGGACACCAAAGATAGATTCCTGCTGCGAGGGAAAAATGCAGCCTTCAGTATGTGGTAAAGTCTGTGTGTGTGCTGTTCTTCCTAAGCCAGGGTGAAGCTGGTGGCTGAAGCCACTGGCAAACCTTGCTGCCAGGGGAGTCTCCTCTGCCCTGTGGCACCACTACCAGTTGGTGCTGGTTCATCCTGTGGACCTGGATTTAGACCCTCACAATTACCGGAGAGCTGTGCAGAGCTTGGCACTGTCCCTGAGGAAGAGATGGATCTTTATGGAATAGGTGAGCTAAGGGAGGTCAGGGACTGTCCAAGAATGAAAACAATTTGTCGCTCACCCAAGAATGGTTCTCTGCTCTCCTACTCCTGGTCCAGTATCCCAGGCACTGGAGCATCCTGCCTTCAGCTGAGGCGATTTACACACAACATCACATTATTAACAGGAATCAGAGACAGCAAAGCCTTCTCGAGTCACATACACCACCCTGCCAAGGACACAGCAGTGCCCTATCAAGCTGCAAAATATCCCCAGCGAGGATCCTCCATCACTTCCCTTCACAGCTCCCACGTGTGCCAAATTATCTGCACCATTTCACTCCGACTTCCGACACAGCCAGACCAAGTGATGTACCCAGTCCATGCTGGCAAGGGGGATTCTAACAGTCTGTGCATTCAGGGCCCACATTCCCTGCTGCTTCTGCTTATTTCATAGCCCTTCTTAGCAAACAAACCATTCACCAGCCCCGTGGAGCAGCCAGCTGCTGAGGAGAAAAAGGAGAGGGCACAAATCCCCTTGGAGCATAGCTTGGAAGGTGATGATGATTTCCTGCGTGGTGGGTGTAAGATTCATCATCTGCCCTGATGCAAGAAGTGATGAAAACGTGTGGGTTTCCCTGCCACAGCTCTCCCGCTGCTTGGCTGCAGGAGCAGCACTTGGGAACCCAGATTCCCCAGATCCCACTGCCTTCCAGCGAGCAGGGCACGCTCTGGGGGGATTCCCCCCACTGCAGCTGGTCCATGCTCCACCTCACAGCCTCCCCTTTGCCTCCTGCCCTGTGGACAGACTGTCACAGAGGAGATCTGGGACTATGTCATGATAATTTTGTGCAGGGAGAAAAGGTCTCCAGTTTGGTTTTAGTGCTGACGGTGAGAAAGGCCGTGACCCAGCAATGTCACTCACTGCCCTGGTGTGAGAGCTGAGCAAGTCCATGGGCAGGTCACCTCCCCCAGACACAGAGTTCACCGTGGGCCATGCTGAGCTTAAAAACATCCTTAAGTCTGGCCCATTCTTAAGCTACAGGGCAAGGAGGAAAACTTTATCCAGCCCTGTCTGTTCAGGGCATGCTGTCAAAAAATGTGAGGGCAGGCCAGTGCGAGTACCAGCCACTTCCAGGAGCTGCACACGCTCAGCAGCTGAAGCAGTTATTTCAGCCACCACACACTCATCCCAGTCTGGACCTCCTCATGCAGTAGGATGCATGACTTGACTCTCAAATATCTCTGTGAACCTCCTAAACCTGTTGCAAACCACATGAAGAAACAAAGGGGACAGTGTCAGACAATAAAGCTGAACATCCCTGCACAAGAGGGAAGCAGCCTCTGGGGCGAGTCGCTGTCCCTTCTGCCACCAGCAGCTTGTTCCTGCCCTCCCTGGCTCAGAGCTGGGGTTTGGGGAGTGTGAGTGCACCTCAGTGGTGCACAGGATGGGGACAGCTCTGCTGGGCTGGGGGAAGTTGGCAACAAATTGGGAGTGGGGAGCGGGGGCTCCTGCTGGCAACAGCAGCAGTTTCTTTGCCCATCAAACAGCAGCTGAGCAAAGGTAAAACACAGCTCAGTCCATGGCCATGGTGCGTACCAGAGGAACCTGGTGAGCTGCCCCTGCTCACACACTGACTGGCAGAAAGTGGCCCTGCAATCAGAGCATCCAGAGTTGGAAGGGACCCACAAGCATCATTGAGTCCAACTGCTGGCCTTGTTTTGGACCCAGCCACCTCTGAAAGGCAGGAATGTGATACTGGCTTTCCAGACAATGTCCGAGGTATTGAGTGAGCCTGATGGGGGAGAGGAGCTGCCCCACGGGGTCCTTGGACTGTCCCAAGGTCCCAGCAGGGCAGGATCAGGGCTGGCACTCTGGCGGGCTCAATCATGTTGTTTGTGGCCTTCTCAGGACTGTGTCTGTCCCTTGCAGCTGCACCAGGAGCAGGAGTTGTTCTCGAAGCAGGGTGTGGGCAGGACCGCGGGGCTCCTTCCCAGCCGAGCGGCAGGCTGGCACCAAACTCCAGCGTGGAGTGATTCTGAGCCGGGTGACAAGCCAGCCATGCTCCTGGGTGCTGACACCAGCAGAGCATCATAGGACTCACTTTTCTGGAGCTGCTGTTTTGCAAAAACACCTTGGCCAGACTTTGTCTTGAGCCTCTCCATGGATCTCATGGAGCTCATCTGCTCTGCCCACAGCCGTGAGCCACAAAGTGATTTCTCACGTCTCCAGGCCCCTGTGGGACCCATGTGGGCAGAGATGAAGCTCAGAGATGAAGCTGGAAATGGCACTGCTCAGCCAGGACAGCCGTGGACAGCCCTGGTCAGTCCTTTCCCAGGCAGGTGCTGCTTTATCTCTGCCTGTGAGGTCACCTCAGAGCTGGGAGCATTTTACTTCTGACAGACAGATGTGCTACAGATGTGTGCGTGTCACCTGGGAGACTGCACCGAAAAATCTCCGCGTTGCTGAGAACGACATCTCTAACCCCAAGCCCAGCTCTTCAGGTACCTTGGAAGAGACACCAGGCTAGCACAGCTGGCTAGAAGGAGCCCAGACCACCAGATGGGCACAACCAGCTGTGACATCCCTCCGAGGGCCGTGTCCATCATAATGTGCAACCCCAACCCCACCACGGCCCTGAGAACAGGCTCTTGCCTTGGAGTCACCCCTTCAGCACCCCGAGAGCAGCCCAGACAGATGTCCCCTGAAGCACGGTGAGGTACATTTCGATCTGGGCTACAACACATGCTTGACTGACAAAGAAACACGACTGCCCACTAAAACACTGAGGTATAAGAGGCCAGAAAAACGAAACCAAGCACAAACTGATCTACATCAAGCCAGTGCTTTACAAAAACTTCACAAAACAGTCTCATCAGTTACAGCGAGGCCGTGGTTTGAACACACACACTGGCTGTGACCTGTATGAGTTCATGATCTGAGAGGAAACACAGGCGCATGCTTTATCTTTGGACACCAGGAAAATCAAAATAAAGGTTCTGCCAAAACGCCTGGCCAAACACCCTACCAAGACCTATTCTCTTCTGCCTTTATTGACCTGCTGATTTTGGTCCAAATCACTCTGGCCACCGGAGGCAGACAGAATAAATTCCTCTCCCATCTCAGTTTCATTCAAGCCTTATGTGTAAGCATGAATACTTTCCTCCATGGAGCCAGGCAAGTCTTCTCTGCAAACCCACACCCATGTGTCCACAATTAGGTCTTGGTACCCCATGCCAAGCCATGCAGAGCCTTATTTACAGTGTTAAACTTTCACTTCTCACCAATTATCTGAACTAGCACTGAAGTTAGGCAGATGTTGGCCTTGTGAGCTCTTCCCATATAGCTGCAAAAAAAAAAGGGTCAGGGTTAAGGTTGGATCTGCATTTGTCAGCTTTGTTTGCTTTCTCCAATGCCAATGCTTCTCCACTGCTGGAGAACAATCAGTTTGCACTCAGAGCAAGAGATCACATAAATGATCATCTCTGGGAAGAGTTAAATGTGTTTCTGGAACAGCCCTTAGACATCCCAGTTGATTTAGTGCAATCCCATTGATAGCTGGATCGTACGGGATAGCATGGCAGACTTGAAGAATCATAATTCCTGCAAAATTTGTCAGGATGACCTCAGATCAGACTATTTATCTTTGGTCAAACAGACAAAATAAAGAGGCACACAGATCGTTGGGGAAGGGAAGCGGGACCCTGCAGGACTGCAGCATGGTGGTGATTTTCTCCCTCTCCTCTGGAGCAGTTCCTGGTGCCTGGCACTGGGATAGCCACGGTCCCTCCGCATGGCACAGCTGTGCTGGTCCTCACTGGAGAGACAAGGACAGGAGAAACCGCTGTGGCACTCAAGGGGTGATTGCTGGGCACACTGTGAAAAGCCACTGCCACCACCACAGCAGCTTTTCCTGGACAAACACACTTTTGCTTGCTACTGATGCCGTCAGATGGAAGTGACAGACCCTGGAGCCACACCAGTGCCACCATCTTCTAGCTGCCACCTCCTTGCTCCACTTTCTCCCTGGTACATAACAGGGAGATTAAAGGGATTCTGGGATGAGGAAGCAACAAGTAATATATCTCCAGCTCCTCTTAACACACTCACATAGCTCCTTCAGCTGCTCAGTGTGTGCAGGCCATGGAGAGACAGCAAAAGTTTAGTTATGAAGATTTACTTCAGCCCTCTTTAATAATGGCCTGGAATCCTTCAAAAGGGATTCAGACTCATCATGAGTCATGGAGCACAGCTAATCCTTCCCAAACCTGGGGAGCAAACACAGCCTCACACCTGCCGCCTCAAGAGCGTCTCCAAAGCGATGGCGCAGGCTGAGCGTGGCTCCTTGGGGCTTGGCATTTTGGGGGCTGATCCCTCCTGCCTCTGTGCAGGCCACACAGCTCTGGGACTGCTGCTGTCCCGTGTCGCAGTCCCTGGGCCATGCAGGATGGTGTGGGGCACAGCCATGGGCTGTTTGAGACTTTCAACCCTCTCCCAAGTGAATGGAAGGATGGTAAATCAGAGCTCTGCACCTCCTGCCATCCTTGTGGGGCTTTACAGCTGACAAAACCTGCACACAGAGCAGGGACGCCACAGGAAACTGTCCCACAGAGACTTTGCAAATAAAAGAGATTCCATCAAACGTTCGCTTTTTCTTCTCTATTCCCCACGTTATTAAAAATCCAGCACAAACTGAAAGCAGCTTTCTTGACTTATTTGTGTTTCTCAGCACCCTGCTCTCCTCCCCCGTCTCACACACTGTGACAGGCAGGGCTGTGCTGTGGCCATGCCCCACGTTACCAGCGGTCACAGCCGTGGGGACAGCGGGGTGCAGACGCACATTTGGGATTTCGGTAAGCCCAGCTCCAACAAAATCAATAGGCAGAGAAATCTTGTCAAATGGGAAGCCTGTCTTTCACCACGCCATAGCAAGGGATAGCAGTTGTGGGAATAAATCACGAACCAAAGAATGCCCCACAAATTGACTGTCCTAGAAATGCTGAAAGCCACGAGAATTTATGGACGCAAAGACCCACAAAGTTTACTTTTCCTGGAGAATCATTTGAAAAATATGTTTGGAGAGCCCACTGTTGGTTCCATAGTAAAGCCAGCTTACAAACAAACCAGAAACGAGCCTTGAAAACAATCCTGGTTCATTTGAAAAGAATGCAGGGACAATGCACAGCCCGTCCTCCGCTCCTCAGGGAGGTGGCAGTGTTGCTTTGTACATGCTGGAGGAATTGTTACAGACCGAGATTTTTTTCAAATGAACAGCAGTGTACCATAATATACCAACAAAATTTAAGGAATGACTTAATCTAATGAAATGTAAGATCAGAGCGATATGGAAACCACACCAAAGACCTGGACCCAGGCTTTGTATAATTCAGCCAGACTAGGACACTTGTGTTTGCACACACACTCTGGGGTTTTCAACCAATTGCCAGCTTTGTATTTGCTGAGAAAACAAAGTTTAAGTTGACCACCCAGCTATCTAAGAGATCCTGATAACACCACTCATGTCTCCCATCAGTACCATAAATCTCCCATTTCATTATCTACAGTGCGTAAGGAGGCAGAAACACACACGGCGTGGGTGACATGCCAGAGCGGGGGCATGTTCCAACGTGACTGCCCCGTCTGGATTTAAAGCATCCCGTACGGCACACGCAGCTGATCTATCTGCACATCCTCACAGATAATATTCCCAGGGAGAACTTCACCTCTAGGAAGGTCAGAGAAAGCACCTTGACAACGTTTTTTCGGCATAGCTGTTAAAGTTTGCAGTATGTTACGGTCGTTAAAAAAAACCTACGAGTCAGGATACCCGCTCCCAAAGAGAGAATACTTACTATAGATGCAGCCAGTGACTAAAGGCATGAACATCCAGCAGAGGGGCTGATCTAGAAGCGACCGTCCCATAGTTCACCTTCACTCACCTTCACTCACTGAATGTCCTCGGAGAAGCCCCTGCCCGGTGCTTCCCCTGACTTACGAGGCATGTTTTACTTGCAAGCCCTCCGCGAGCGGCAATCAATTGTGTGCCTCTGGTTTTATTTCTCTGATGATGTCACTTTAAATACTTTTCATGTTCCATTTGTTATTTTTACTTCTAAAAATGACGCATTTCTTCAAATTCATTTTTCTCCAATTAGTCACAACTTAATGGAACAAGCTCGGCTGCCTGCCTGTCAGAGAGAGTGTCAGGCCCGTGATTATCCCAGAGAGACCCGCAAGAGCACCTGGAATATACGGGCGGCATTAGGCACCTTGTTTATCCCAGATGCCCTTTTGGATTCCTGCCCAAATCCTTCGCAGCAGGGCCAGAGCAGGAGAAACGGGAACTGCAGTTTTACCAAAATAAACCACAGACATAAATCAAAGACAATGAAAAACCAGGAGGAAAAAAGCAAGAGAGAGGACGGAAGATGCGTCTCTCCACTTGTGGAACAGCCTCTGTAAGAGCAAAGCCGTGACAGCTCTACGACCCCTCCAGTCTTTTGCTCACACGCTGCTTCCAAACATTTAATGCAAAACAGCCTGTGGCTACGGCGTGACAGAGAGAGAAGTTTTAAGAGAAATCTCAAGGTTTTCCCTACCTGATCTGAACTTGCTCCGAATCAGCAAGGAGTGCTCAGACCCCAGGAGTGTCATGGTGACTCAGGGACCAGATCCAGACGCCCCTCACTTAAACCATTAACTTCCTCCACAGGGAAAAGCCGACCAAAGCGTGCCTGGCGCTCAGGATTCATCCAGCTCTCCTGGACTCTCTGGGTGCTTTTACAGCCGGCTGGCAAGGAGCGGCAAGTGGCTTTGTAAGATTTGGTCCCATCCAGCAGTGACCCTGCACAGACACCGACTGCTCCCCCTGTGCTGTGTTGAACTAATTAACGTGGAGCCAGCGGGAGCCTCCTCCCGCCCGGAGTTTACTACCAGCAGCTGGGTGTCCTGGCTGATGTCATCGTCTAGCGGGGAGCAGCGACTATCGGAAAGGGTCTTAGCAAAGACAGAAGTTTGATATCTGATACTAATTACTACCGGCCGTACGCAGCCAATCCGGGCGCTCCCCGTCTCAGCCGACTTTGGGAGCCGCTGGAAATATCAACAGAGCCGGGGCTTAACTCTTTGCAGCGTGGTGGGACACGGGCCCCGCACCTCAGCTCCTCGGAGCGGCTGGGGGGTTCCGTTCCCAGAGAGGAGGGGAGGGCTGGGGTGGGGACAAGAGTCCCGCAGAGAGGACGGCTTTGGGAAGGTCGTTCCCTGGATGCCCTCCCTGTCAGTGGGCACGGGACGCGGCTGCCCTGCTCTCACGGGTCAGGGACGGAGCACGGTGTGCTCCTGAGTGTCACCTGAGTGTGCCCAGCTGTGTCACCTGAGTGTGCCCAGCTGTGCCACCTGGGTGTGCTCAGCTGTGTCACCTGAGTGTGCCCAGCTGTGTCACCTGAGTGTGCTCAGCTGTGCCACCTGAGTGTGCCCAGCTGTATCACC
>VXBT01003867.1:428246-441495 GCA_013400235.1 Oriolus oriolus | reverse complement strand
GTGTGCCCAGCTGTGTCACCTGGGTGTGCCCAGCTGTGCCACCTGGGTGTGCCCAGCTGTGCCACCTGAGTGTGCTCAGCTGTGTCACCTGAGTGTGCCCAGCTGTGTCACCTGAGTGTGCTCAGCTGTGCCACCTGAGTGTGCCCAGCTGTGTCACCCGCGTGTCCCTGCTGCCGCACAGGTGTGCCCAGCGCTGCGCTGCTCCGCGCGCGCCTTTCCCAGCACGTGGCTGCATCCAAGGGATTGTCCACCCGAGATGCTCCCGTGTCCTCTCGTGCTGGGGCACACCGGCATGGGATATGTGAGGCAGGGCTAAACCTCAGCTCAAAGAACCTCAAAGTTCATCCACAGTGATGCCAAGGAGGCTGAGGGCACCGCTGCGATGGAGAGTCCCTCCCCACCCACCAAACACGCTCCCAGAGAAGAGAAGCTGATTGCAAACACACGAAATAAAGAGAAACAGAGCCTTTGAGGCTCCCCTTCCCCGAGCCCACATCTGGTTCACTTGAGGCAGTGGATGATCTGCTGGCAACTTTTTCTGTGTAATGTAAGTGGTACAAGCCAAGCTAAGTCAAGGACAGATCTCAGCTTCCCTGGCACCTGGGTCTCACCTAGGAAGCTGCCTAAATTCCCTCTAGGTTGTAAAAATACTTCAGGACTGGTTTGAGGTTTTGTTGGGGCTGTTTTTTGGTTGGATTTTTATTTCACTTTATTTTAATCCCATGGTTTCTGGGAAGTATTCTTAAACAGTTTGGGTTGGGGACAGGAATATCAGGGCTTCTATACTCATGGCCCCAGAGGCTCTGATTCATCAGTGTCCCAGTGCAGCAGAGCTCCTGGCATCGCTCAGCCTCGTGTAGTCCATGTGATAGAACCACAGAAGCACGGAACCATTTAGGTTGGAAAAGCCGTCGCAGATCATTAAGTCAAACTGCCAACCCAGCACTGTCAAGCGCACCACTGACCTCTGAGCACCTAATCTACACATTTATTGAACATTTCCAGGGATGGCCATTCCACCGCTCCCCTGGGTGGCCTGTTCCGATGCCTGAACACTCTTCCAGTGAAGAAATTTTTCCTAAATCCTGGCACAACTTCAGACCATTTCCTCTTGGCCTATTGCTTGTTACCTGACAGCTGAGGTTAAGGAGGCTGTCCTGAGCTGAGCTCCCTGCTTACCGTGGGCTGGATGTGATTTCCTGCTCATGCTACATCTGATGAAGTGGATTTTCCTTAATGACTGGCAAGGGAGAGATGATTTAAATAAATTGATCTCCACGCATCAAGCTGAGCTAGTAAACAGAGTTCCACTTGTCTAGTAAGGTGGCCAGAGTCTTGTTCCTTACTATTTTTTCCTAATGTTTCGTTCACTGTACTTGAAATGCCCTCTCTAATGGACTTAGCCTCACAATCACTGCTGTCCTGAAACAAACTGCACCCTTAGCCAGGCCATGAGCTCCACTAGGCTCCCTATTTGTGTTCCTACTGCCACCTCCCCTCCCAGAGAATTAACGAACCCCCCGGCACGCTGCGAGGCACTCCACGGAATTTAGAGATATGCCTGTGATGGAATTAAGTGATAATGAAGAAAGCCAGCTCACCAGATCGTCAAACACTGCCTGGGCCTCACTGAGCCTGAGACACTTCTCCTGTTGCCTGGGGAACACCAAGCACAGCTGGACCCCAGGGGTGCCTCAGTGGGGAGCGGTGCCTGTGCCCCGGCAGCTGCTGCCTGCCCTGCTGTGGCACGGCTGGGAGGGGATCAGGGCACCTGTGGGAGGCTGTTTTTCACGGACCCCAGGCTTCTGAGGTAGTGGAGATTCAAAGTCCCTTGATGCTGATTCCAGGACCTGCTCTTAGCCATCCCGTCTCCCCTCTCCAAAACTTACCAGCCACAAACTATATCCCATGAAAGCATGCCAATGACACAGACTGAGAGGTCAGAAGAGTTGAAAGACATTTTGTTCTTCTCTCCCCTCCTTCCTTTCCTCTTTCCCTTCCTCCCCCTCTGCCTTTCCTCCCCCAGGGGATACCAGTGGGGGATGGAGGTACATCTTTCTTAGGAGGTGACAGCCTCTCACAAGCTCCAATTTGGTGACTCATCTCAGCAGATTGCTCAACTGCTAAACTCACAGGCCAGAGCTGGTGTTTCCCTGTGATGGTCACTACGTGAGAGTCAGCCCTGACCACATGTACTCTTGATGTCCTCAGGAAACAGAGGAAAGTTGTCTCTCATAAACCTCAGACTTGAGGCGAGGACAGGCACTGAGATCCCACCACAGAAACGGAGCCATTTGCCTGGCTGCTGCCTGCTTTAGGTAGCCCAGAAATAGTTATCCCCTGACAAGGTCTTCATGAGTTTCCAGAGCTGCCATTGCCCAGCCCTCCAGTCACTGTTCAGCTCTAAAAAGGGCCTCACCACCAGCTGCATCACCACCTTTCTCTGGAAGGTGAAACAGGCACGAAGCTCCCAAAGGCTGCAAGGACCACTATTGCTTCCCATTCCCCTGTTCCCAGCTCTGCCATAAGTGCCTCTGTTGTAAACAGGGTCATATCCACGGCAGTGAGTGAAAGAGTGAGCCTTAAATACCAGAATAAATTAGTCATGGCAGGGAATTCCTTTGAACTGAGAAGTCACACCCCAGAGCCATAAGGATATCAGCTCTATGCTGCTCACCAGATCCCAGGAAGCCATCCCTTCTAATCTTCCAATGAACCCCATTGTTTATGGGACTGATTTATTTTAAAGCAGATTGTTTGTTTGTATGTAGATTTGCAGCTATGGGAAAAAGAACCAAACGAGCTGAAGTTTCAGTGAAACCCCTCTGGGGACTTGGAGGGGTCAGTGTGTGACAGTGCCTGTGCCAAGGAAGGGGAGTTTCCCCAAACCTGGTGCCCTGCCAGCCATGTCTGCTCAGATTGTCCTCTCCTGTAGGAATGAGACTGGTTTGGCTTTGGTTTCTTTTCTCTAGCACCTGGCAGCTCCAATTGGAAAAGACCCCTCCTGCCATGGCCTTATTTCTTGGATGTTCACAGCATGCTCTGGAAGGACAGATGTGATGGTGTGAACTCCCAGCCCCGACTCCCCCATCCCGTGAGCAGAGCGGTGATAATTTGCTGCGTGCTTGTGCAGCTGTGGTGTCCAAGGTCCCACGGGGAGGGACAGCTGTCCTGGCACAGTATGCACACTGTGCTGAATGTCCCCAGGCTGGCATAACTCTGAACCCTGAAGGAGTGGGAATGCTGGAAAAAGAGTTACTTTTACAGATATGTTGCTCAGGAGGAGTGCATTCTTCCATTCGTACCCAATACAGCGGTGATAAACTGAGTATAATCACAGGGAAACCCACAGCCAAGGCTCACAAAGACCTCTGGACATCCTTTGAAGATGCCCACTGCCAGGATGTCATCATTGTGACAGAGAATAGAAGAAGAAATCTTTTCCTGAGAAAGAATTTTCCAGTGGCCCACGTGAACTGCCCATTAGTGGATCACTGCAGCTGTCTGGATTCAGGGCAGACATGAACCTCCTGCTCTGAGACTGCCCCAGCAAAGCCCCAGCCGTGCTGCTGATCATGGCCTTTAGGAACATGAAGAGAAATTAGCTTCTCTTTGCGTGCCTGAGACTTATCTGGGGGTGAATTGCACAGAAAAGAGGTCCTGTGGCTTTCACATGGCAAACAGTCAGGATATTCCTCTCCATGACCTGAGACAGAGGCTTTCTGAGCTGGAGCTAGCAAGGCAGCAGTGTCTCTGCCACTGTGAAGCAGAGGTGGTCCCTAGGGACCAGCTCAGAAGGATCTTGGCTTGGTCCTCGCTCAGGACGTGCCCAGAGCATGGTATTTTCTTTGGTCAGGGAGCTGTGAGCAGGGATGGTCCAGTCCTTCACTTCTGATAGCACCTAGTAAGCACCATCGCAGCAGCAGCCTGAATCTGCCACCGTCTGCCAGAATTTTAAGTGGTCTGTCCCCTCCCTATCCCCTCACAGAGCTCGAGGGCCAGAATTTATGGCAGAGATGTCATGAGCTCTTCCCACTCCGGCAGCAGCCAGCCTCGCTTGAGTTGGAGCTGTGAACTATTTATCGCAGTGCTGCAAGCATCCAAGCAAGGTCCCTCAATTTATGAAGGTCCAGAAGATATTATGCAATTGACAACACGAACACAAAAATACTTCTGCACTTTGCTAAAGCTACTATTAAGCTGCCTGATGTTTTCATCATAATATTTATTTCTTTCTAAATAGACTAAATTCTCCAATCCCGACTCAAAACAGAAAGATCAGAGAATGAAAATAGGGAGATGACATAGCTGTTTAAAGATTATGTAAAATGTTTTTTGCTAGCATAAATATTTGATTGTAAAACTCTGGCTGTTGTGTTTACCGAGCAGGGATGTGCAGTGAGCGCGGAGAGCTGCCCCAGCCGGGCACGGTGCTGGAGGCTGTGCCACGGCCCTGCCTGTCCCTCCCCATGTGCCCCAGGCTGCAGGGACAGGGGATGCTCCTGGAACTCATCCCTGGCTCCCTGGCTCTGGGCAGGTTGTCGCTCCTGACACCCAGACTGGTCCTTCAGCAGCGCTGGCTGCAGCCGCTCCATGAGCTCCAGGAGCCGCAGGGTGGAGGGCAGAGGGGGTCAGAGCCGGTGAAGGAAGAGTTAAAGGCTGAAGGTCTGAGGCTGGGGAGGTCAGCGGGAGGGGTGATGCTCTCCGTGGGGTCCCTGGCTGGAGCACAGTGCTCAGGTCAAGTGGGCTGTGCTGGCAGGAGCTCAAGGCACTCAGGGACCTCCTCTGTCCCACGCAGAGCAGGGGGAAGGGCCAGGCCAGACACAGCCCGTGCTGTCCAGAGGCATGGGATGTGGGATGGGAGGTACCAGTAGCTGCCTCCTGCCTCAGGGCTGTGGTGGCACACCAAGGTCGGGGCGCTGGCCTCGGTGGGAGGTCCAGCAAGGCAGGGGAGGGTCTGGTCCCCCTGTCCCTGTGGGGAGGAGAACTGGGGACAGGCTCTGTGAATCCCCTGCAGGCACGACTGAGGGAGGTGGACAGTGAGTGAGACCGTGAATTTCTGTGTTTCACAGCGGGGGCAGGCAAATTTCTTTAATCCGCTGGAGATGACATTCTGGGCATGGTTTCCCAATGGAGCTGGGGACTTGCTCCCTTCAAGGGACTTCTCCAGCACCCATGGCTGTTGTGATGTCTCTGGCCACAAGCAGGATGTTCCCGGGTGCTGAGCTCCCCTTGCAGTGGTGCCTGGGGTGAGCCTCGAATGCTGCAGCCCAGCCAAGCAGGAACTTCCTCCCTGCACCCTCCCAGTGCCTCATGCATGGTGCAAACCAAGCCTGTCCAGGCTGCAGGGTTTCCGTGTGTCCCTGCAGGCCTGGCCTGGGGAAAGGACAGGTGCTGGGTGCAGGAACTGCTTGGCTCTCCTGCCTTCTCTGCCAGCCAAATGTTCACCCCTTCCGGGCAGCCCTCACCCCCTGCGCTCAGGAGCCTCTGCCAGGGCATGAGGAGGGCGAGGCTGGGGCCAGGGTGGTGTCCCTACAAGCAGGACTTCCCAGCCAGCTGGACTGGTGAGAGCAGCTGCATGACCAGTGCCGAGGGCGATGGGGAGCACGCGAGGCCAGGCTGGTGTGTTCTGCAGCAGTGACGAGCCCGTGGCTGCTTTCTGGGTGGCCAGTGCAGGCAGGAAGGACTTTGTGCCTGGCCTGGCTGCTCTGAGCACCGGAGGCTGGCTGGAAATGAGGGAGAGAAGCAGTGGCAGTGCCAGTATCACCCCCAGGCCCCCAGATGAGCTGTTTTGCTGACCTGTGTCCCCCCTTACCCTTCACTCTGTGGGTGTTTCCAGAGACACTTGGCAGTGCAGGTGCCACAGGGGCTGCACGAGTCCCTTTGGTCCGTGCAGCAGCTGGCTGCCCAGGCTGTGCAGACACTGCCAGGCTGTGGAGCTGAGGGGGATGAGTCTGCAGCACCCTGAGAGCTGAGGAGGCTCCACAGGGCCCGGCCAGGGGTGACCTGGCTTCTGCTCCCTGCGCAGCGGGACTTTGGGCGAGTCACGTCTCTGTTGGGCTTCCTTATCTCTAACTGGCCGTAATGAGGCTAACCCCTCTGTAAAGCTCTTGGAAATCTCCCACTGAGCAGGGCCAGATAAGAGCTGTGTTGCTCTAAGCCCTGCAGCGGCTCCAGAGCTCGAGGCTTCCCTGCAGCGCAGCCCCATCTCGGCTCCCACCGCAGGGACGTTCCCGTCCGTATCCCTCCCTCCTGCCCACGGAGCCGCCGCTTGTCCGGTGGCTCAGCCCCGAACACGGAGCGTGTTTTGGGGAGGGGTGTGACGAGCACCAGCGAGGGATACAAAGCAAAGCCGGGCCTGGGTTAGTGGCAAGCAGAGCTAAAGCCCCAGATATACATCGGATGGGCTGGGAGCATTATGTATTCCTGGAATGCCTTCTGGTCTTTATTAAAATGAAACCACAGCCAGCCCAAGAGAGCTCATCGCCCAGGCACCGGGCCAAGTATAAGTTACTTCTACAAATATTTATTTAACCATATCAATGACAAACTCTTTTGTATAAATGTTTTTATTTAATCATAATTTACCAATTATTTTAAATCAATTGTTTGCCTGGTTTCTAAACACTAATCAAGAGGCTTGCATTAGCATTACTCAGGCGGATTAGATGCATTATTTCCCTGAATCTTATGCCATTGCTTGCCTGCCTTGGCCATGGAAGAGGGTGCAGATGGATCCCAAATTTCACTCAAACTGTCGGGTTCCTGGAGGACTGTGCATGCAGCACTGCCAGCCCTCCCCACCCAGGTGACCTCTGGACCCAGCTGAGTTCCTCAGGCACAGGGATGCCCAGACACTGATCCCACCTGGTGCTCTCAGGACAGGACTTTCTTCTGGTCTCCCTGGGCCCTGTTCTCATGGAGGTGTTGGCCCCATCACTGGTGCTGTGAGAGCCCTGCCCTTCCCCTGCTTAGCCCTTAGACCCGAGCCCAGAACCTTCACTGCTGCTCCTCAGTGTCCCCTCAGCCCAGCTCTGGCAGCAATGCACGAGCAAGGCCGTGGTGCTTTGGGGCAGAACAGGAGCCAGCTCCCTCACACAGGGACCTTCTCCAGCCCAATTCTCCCACCTCCGCTCTTGACATTCGACAGCACTGAAAAACAGAGAATCTGCACTCCTGCAGGGCTCTGCCTGCTCGGGAGGACGGTGAGCTGTGGCAAGGGCACCCAGCAGAGCTGCTGGGGCCGTGGGTGCTGACAGCACACAGCAGCCCTGGGGAGCAGCTCATCCTGCACAGCCGCGCAGACCTGGGGCAGGAACAGGAATCTGCTTGTTGCCATCTGCACGAGCTGTTTATTTATAAAATTTCAGGCTGCTACTGTCCTGCACCTTGGCTCGCTGCTCGGCAGCGCCTGCCGCGAGCTCCGCGCACGCACGGCTCTGTTCAGCATCTGCCTCCCCAGCCCGGGAGCTGCCAGCTTCCCCAGGACACGATTCCTCCTGCAGCTCTCCACAGGGCAGCTGGCCTTTTGCTGCCAAAATCCCCCTCACAAGCTTTTCTCCTGGGGTATGTGAGCGTCTTCCTCCACCAGTGTGCTCAGAAACGGGAGCTGTGCTGCTGGGAAGCTGGGGGAGCTGGTGCTTTATCCCACTTCCAGCAGCCTCCCCAGGCCTCCCCTCAGTCTGTGCTGCTCGAGCAGGAGAGAAAGCAGAGACTTTGAAACTCTCCCTGATGGGGAGGGACATGGAGGTGCCAAGCTCTGCAAAACACAGACTTGGAAATGAATAAGCCGAGCACAGGCTTTGTCACAGCACTGCAGCAGGGACCCAAAATCACCAGCAAATTTCTTCCAAGATAATTAAACCCCAAATAAACAAAAAGAGGAATTGAGCCAACTTGGATATAACTACGGGACTTACCTACTATTTTAAAGATGACGAAAATAGAAATCAGTGCTCTATATAACCTTGCAATGTTTATGTTTGGTTTTTTCCTGACTGATGAGAAATAGAGGTGCTGCTAGAGCCCAAGCAGTGCAAACACGGGCCGTGTGTGCCTGTGGCCAGAGCTCTGCAACCAGAAAACATCACAGCACTGGGGACAGGAGCTGCCTGCTGCTGGCTTGGGAACACACGGGGAAGTTCTTGGGACAGGTCTCTGAAATGCTGTGTAAACACAGACCTACCACTCTAATGCAGATGAAGGGGAAACTCCTGGAAGTAAAATCATTTTACACACTGCTCTAAAAAGCCTTTCAGTTCTGAGGGAAAACGAGCCAAATGTGCCTGTTTCAGGATCTCTTATTTCTTACAAACTTCTTTTTAGAAATTAACTAATGGTTTTTTTCCCTTTCATTTTCCTTGGAAGCACTGAGGGGTTTTTCAGAGCCTCACACCTCTGTCTGAGAAGGAAGAGACCCTCTGAGAAGTGCCCACCTGAGCCGTGCTGGCTGTGGGATGCGGTTCCTCCCCGTGCAGGTGGGAGTGACAGGCGTGGAACGAGCAGGGGACGCCTTTAGCCCTGCTCTGCTGCGAGCTCTGCGAGAGCTGCACTCATCCTTCCCCACTGGACTGCCTGAAAATGAGATGTGGAGCTCAGCTTCCATCTAACGTCACAGACTGCGAGATGTGACATTTTTTTCCTGACCAAGATCACGGACAAGATAATGTGAAGATCACTGAGGCCCTTGCAAGTCAGCTCAGTGTGCAGACTGCAGGACGAGGTGGCCCAAAGGGATAAAAGAGTTTGAAGCCACAGGAAGAAAGACAAAACTGCCTGACAGTGACCTACAGGACAGGCAAAATCCAGTGAAAACTGTCTCTGTTGTGAAACAGCAAATACTTGTTGAGGACAGGGGCAACTGTGGAAAAGTGGATGTGCTGTAGGACATTTATTCCAACTTATTGTCTCTGAAGAGTGGGCCCCACGCCATGCAGCTTCAGATCCCTAATCCCAAACTGGTCATCCAGACACATCTGGAAATGTTAAATATACTGGGGAGCAAGGAAGGATTCCTGGATTCTGTATTCATTTTAGGCTGAGTATTTACGTAAGATACTTTTCTTATCTTCCTGGACTATTTATAGTTTTGTTTGTATGTTTGGGACACAGACTATCCTACTATGCTTCAATAAATCTGAAATATCTTTGCTGACAAAAAGAAATGTCGTCTGCTGTTCATGGAAAGACGGAAATCTTTGTATTGAGCTACTTGTTAATATTTTAGAAAATTCTTTCTGGGCAGATGATGACTCATATAAATTCTTAATTTTTATTTCTTTTATGAAGAAAAACCAAGCTAAAGATTAAATGTTTGAGTTGAAGGGCATCCATTCTATGAAAACTAGGAATAAACTAGACAAAATAAATCTTCCTTCCCCAAGATCTAATATTGTCACTATCACTCCCCACCACACAGATCAAGACAATGAAAAATGACTTTGTGTTAACTCCCAAAAAAGCCACCTGCCACCAAGCTGGGGAGCAGCACCCCAGCCCTGGCACTGGGTGACCTGGGCAAAGGGATGAGAAAGGGGCAATGGTGAGTGAGGCAAGCAGTAATAAAAAAACCACATTTTTTTGTCAAGTGTGGGAAGTTTTTTGATTTTTTAAATAAGGAAGGGGATTCCGCAAGCGACGGGGTGTTTTTATTTTGGGCTCAGCACAGGTAATTTTGTCAGGTTGCCAAGCAGGGTGATTTAAATAACTCCTTCCAAGCCTCTTTTAATAAAACCATCTCTAAACACATCCAGTTTCTCGAGACGAAAGGAACAGAGGGAGCTTCACAGAGTCCTTGGGTTAGCGCAGAATGAGATTTACGGATTCCCTGTGAGTGGCAGCTGGGCCGCAGCGAGGGCAGCGGGCACAGCCCCACAGCTTCTCTCCCAGAGTGGTTTCGGGGCTGTTGGTGCAGAGCACGGGGCTGTGGGATGAGGGAAAGCAAAGGTGTGCTCAGCCCTGGCCCTGTCCCATGGGCAGCTCGTGAGCTACCTGACCCCCCCCCCGGCAAGGAGAACAGACGGGCTCTGCTCCTCTAATGCGCCTTAAACATTCTGGAAATGAAAGGAGGCAGGTTCGTTTGATTTCATTTACTCTGAGATTTTGTTTTAATGTAGGTTTGATAACTAAATGGAAAACAAATGTGGGATATTAAAGGGAGGCGGCCCGGCCCAGCGGCGGGAACAGGACCGGTGCAGGAACATTTTTGTAAAGATCCCTTCTGGAATGTTATTTTGAACTCCTCGAAACGGCAAAGGTTTTTAGACATTGTGTGTTTTGTTAAGTGTCCCTCGGGAACACTGGGTTTAAAATTAGTCAAACTCTTTCACTTTTTTAAACCCTACCCCAAAATAGTTGATATAAAATTTGGTGGGAATTCTGCTGAGGGCTTAAATTGGCTGAAACAGACGACCTAATGGAAATGACATTTGGGGAAAAAATGTAAAAAACCTGGTTTTCTTTCTGGCTTGCAATGACATAATCAGGACACGGCAGGACTGCCTGCTCCTCTGAGTATGGCCCTGACCCTGGGGCTCTGGTCACCAGTTTCCCTCGTACGGGAGAAGGAGGGAAGCAGCTGGGAGAGAGCTAAAAGAGGGAGATGACGGCTCTGGTACGGTACTGCCCGTCCTCTGTGGTTGGATTCCTTGGCGGGCTGACGTCCATCAACCTCGGAGTGCAGAGCCTGGCGAGCAGGTCAGCAGCACCCACCTCTCTGTCCAGAGGTGCGTGGTAGAGCTGCTCTGTGTGATGGGACACCTGGCTGGTTCTCATGCTCAGGGCAGGAGGAGCAGACAGGATTTGACCAAAAAGGAAATACGTGGGAGTTCTCTGGGTGACACCTCCAGGCTCATCTTCCTGACAAACATCTTTGTGACAGCTTCTGGACGAGGCTGTGTCACCTTGCCCTCCAGCGGGGTGCTTTGGCTCCGTGCCCTGGTCCTGTTGTCCTCTGTGGGGTGTGAGGAAGGGTTGCACTGGCGGTACACACCGCTCCTCCATCGGCTCCTCCCTGCTCAGCAGTGAGCTGTGGTGCCTCAAAACATGTCCCAGGAACACGTCTGGGACCTTCCCCAACCCGGTAGCTTATTTATTCAGGTCATTTTGTCACTTTGGGAGATAAAGCTGCCTTCACACACCTCAGGTTCCTCTCAGCAGAGCTGGGAGATAAGGGCTAAGGGCTGCTGGCTCCTGCTTGCCGTGAGCCTCGGAGGATTTGGAGGACAGGCCTCTTTGGGAAGCCACCTCTGCTATCACTTTGACAGGTGTCAGCTGTGTTCTGAGCAGCCAGCCATAGCCAGAGATTAGCCAAATGTGTCTCCTGCGCAGAGTGCTCAGAGTCTCCAGACATGGCTTCACAACCCAGGATGGGAACGGATTTTGAGTTGAGATAGGGGGCTTTATTCAGAAATGGCCTGACCTGAGGACCTCGCTATCAGCAGCCCCAGCAGCCACCACAGACAGGGTCCTTCCCAAGAGGTGATAAGAGGGAGGAGGGGCTGTTCTGGCATCACAGACCCCAGTTTAGTGTCTGGAGTGCAGGGGATGAGTGTCCTTTCTGCTTTCTGAGCCCTGCCGTGTGCCAGAGACACCCCAGCATCGGGGCAGCCACTTGGGGTGAATCCTTTGGAGAAGTAAAGCTGGGTGGACTCTTGCTGTGCTCCTGAGAAGACACTCGATGTGAGGGGTATCCACATGCCTGTGGAAGTCACATCAGCCAGTCAGACAGGCACTTCCACTCCACAAACACAGCCACACCTGCCAGCCGTGCCCTGGAGCCTCCAGCCCGGTCCTACACGCGTGCAGGGTGTGTGAGCACGGCTGGTGAGCAGTGGGGCTCTGAGGAGGTGGGATGTGGTGTGGGGAGGGATGAATCAGTGTGTGGAGAGTAGTTTCTTCCAGCAGTGGTGCAAGGTCCCGTGGAGAAGGCAAGGGCTGCTGGAGGGCAGATCAAAAAGCAGCCAAGAACAACCTGTGTCATTGTAGACGTGCAGGGCCACCGGCTCCTGGGGGCTGCGGGGGCACCTCAGGTTGGAGAATCCTTTAGGGGAAAGAGCAGTGGCTGGCACAGATGCTCAGGGAACCTGCCTTTGTCACCCACCAGCTCAGGGAAGTCCCTCTCCAGTAAGTCACTCCTTGGCCTGCTTCCTCTCCCACGCGGGGTTTACCACGATGTTAAATTCCTCCGGATGGGGGTGTCCCTTGTCGGGGTCTGACTCCTGTTCTTGTTACCTCATTGTGGAAGGCATTTTCCCGGAATTTGTGAACTGTTGCCTGTCCAGTCAGACTGCCTGGAGCTCCCTGCAGCTTTCTGCAGGCTTTTGCTTCCCAGGCATGCCCGATCTATAGGTCACAGTGCACAGCCAGGCACAAGAGAGGCACGTATTCCGGGCAGGACGTTTGTATTCCGGGCAGGACGTTCGTATCCATGGCATGCATCTATTGCAGGGCCCCTTTCTGGTAGCCCTGAAAAATGGCATTCCTCATGGTACCCACATTTTCATGCCAAACTAAACTTTCTTGTCCTTTTCAGAGGTATTTATAGATGGGAATCTTGACAAGAATGAGTTTCTGTTTTGAAAGGAATAGTTTTATTTATTACTGACTCTGATTTGAGTGTGTGTGTGTGTGTGCGTGCTCAAAGGTGCAAGCAAGTGACAAAAATGCCACCTAAAGAATGTGCTAAGTGAATCCCTGGGGAGAATGATGAGGGAAAATGAGACAGTCTTTGAACTGGATGCTGAAAAGCTCGACAGGAGCAAATATGCTCCTCCTGGATGGTGCGTGGGGCCAAGGAGAAGGGGCAGGCGCTGGTGGTGGAGCTGGCAGGGTCCCAGCGCTGGTGTGTTCTGTGAGCAAACAGAGCTGTGCTCACAGGGGAGCCTTTGCTTCCACGCTGCACTCTGCTCTCACCCCACTGCAGCACCGTGGGCTCGGCTCCAGGGCCTCGCAGGAAGGAATTGTCCAGAGGAAAACCGCTGGCTCAGAGGGACTGTGTGGGGTCAGCCTCAGTCAGCCTCACCAACGTCTCTGAACTGACACCTGAGCTGTGGTGGGAGCATGGGCTGGCTGGGGGGACAGGACATTCCAGCTTGGAAAGGGTGTGGTCAGTCAGCAGTGGGGTCAGCAGTGGGGTCAGTCAGCAGAGGGGTCAGTCAGCAGTGGGGTCAGCAGTGGGGTCAGTCAGCAGAGGGGTCAGTCAGCAGAGGGGTCAGCAGTGGGGTCAGTCAGCAGAGGGGTCAGTCAGCAG
>VXBT01003867.1:348639-427629 GCA_013400235.1 Oriolus oriolus | reverse complement strand
GGGGTCAGTCAGCAGTGGGGTCAGTCAGCAGTGGGGTCATTCAGCAGAGGGGTCAGTCAGCAGATTTCCTGGGTGTTTTCACCACTGCCACAGTGACCAAGGGGACCCCCCTCGGACGTGGTGGCACCGGCCGCGTTCCTGGCAGCAGCAAACTCCGGGAACACAAGATGTCAGGCGTGTCCCACCACCCCTCCCCTCGCTGGCTGCTGCCTCAGTCCCACCTCCATGTCCTGGATGGCCAATCCCTTTGGCTTTCCTTTCTCCAGACCCTGGATACATCCTCACAACGCTGCCTCCCGGTACCTACGGGCTCCCAGCCTGCGTGCCAGGGCTGGAATACGCTCCAGAGTCTGTGCAGGCAGAGGCTGTCCCGCAGTTCCATGGCACGGGGAAGGCAGCAGTGAGGTCTGATGAAAATCAGTGCAGAGCTCTTGGAACCACCTGAAGGATACCCAAAGCTCTGCTTGATTCTGAGCTTGCTGTGAGTACAATCACTGCCTTCAGCAAGCACAGAACTGCGTCACCACTCTGGGCTGCAGTGGTGGACAGTTCCCATCCCTTCTTGGCTGCACACCAAATGACCAAGAAAAAATCAGCGCTGAAGCCTGGGAGAAAAGAGAGAGATTTGGTTTTGTAGGATTGTGAAAGTGTCTGCATCTTGGCATGAGCTGGGGTGGAGAGGAATTCAGCGAACTTGCCCCTCCCAAACCGATTGATTCAAAGTGTTTTGGTGGCAGATTGGACACGGAGCGATTAAACAAAGAATAATGCAATGCAAATAGTTCAGAAATGAGAGAGACGTGTGGAACAATGTTCAGAAGTCCAAGGAAAAACCACAGACATGAAATTTCAGCTAAAACCAGGAATAGTGTTAATGGTTCTCACAGATCTTCCCGTGGTCCTCATGCTGCTGTGAAAAGCTGCAGGTTGGCTTCCTGACAGTGCTGGGAGCAACTCCCGGTGCCAGCAGCAGGGACACGGTGACAATCAGGAAGGGATGTTCATGTGGGGGTGGGCACAGCTCCTCAGACATCTCCATTTCACATCATCCCTCCTTTGTCTCTGAAAGAGGCCAAGATGCCAAGGCCAACTTCCCAAGCAAGCTAAGGCAGCTGTGGAATGCATTTCATATTATAATCCCAATCGTGTCTCCTATCGCTCTGTATTTTTGTAGCTATTTCTAATATCACAAATATTTGCAATGCCCTGATTTTGTGAGATTCACGTCACATTCTCAGCTGCCATCTGCTCACGATGGCATCTCGGAGGGTTTACTAGGTGGAGAACCAGGAGCCCTTGGAGGATTTAAACCAGACCGGGAGTCCCATGGTGTAGGACTCATCCTGCAGAGGCCCATCTGGGTCTCATCCTCCTCCCTGACATAGGCCAGCAACAGGAAAGGCCACGGCAAGGGACAGAGCCTGAGCCTGTCCCTCAAAGGTATCTGGGCTCCAGGCTCTTGGCTGTGAGCCCTCTCCCGCACTGAGATGGGTCAGCTCCCCTTGTGGAGAATCAAAGGTCCTTGGGGCTTTCCCTCTTACCAGGGGGAGTGAGGCACCTTCAGGAAAGAGATGATTGAATCCCCTTCAGAGGTGATTTGGCACCAGAACTGGACCTCACCTCTGTCTGCAGTAAAAACCCCAACCACTGTGACCTGGCACTGCTCTGCTGTGAACTCTTCCCATGAGTTTCCAAGATTTGATGCTCAGCCAGCTCAAGGGATCCACCTCGCCGGGGTGGATGTGTCAGGGGTACGGAATCACCTGCCTGAATGCCCCCACAATATTACTCAGGATACAAAATCCGCCCTGAATCTCCTGGCAAGTGAAACCTGCCTCAGCAGATAACACAGGCGGGGTTTGCAAGGTGCTGATCCCCTGAGCAGTGTTTGGGCTGTGGGAACGGGCAGTGGGAACCCCGTCAGCCCAGAGTGCCAAGTGGAACGACACGGTGACTCAAGTGGGGAGTCACGGCCCCTCTTTCAGCCTCTCTGCGCAGCAGCTGCCTGGGACATCCCATGCTGGCAGAGGCAGCCCAGACCCACCTGCTCCTGTAGCTCCTGCTAAAGGGCAGCTTTCCTCCATCCCTGCAGCCCCGGGAGTTCAGCTGGCACGGGTTTGCACATGCTGTCCCCTGCGTGCAGGCAGCTCCACGGCCAGGCAGCGAGGTGGGCTGGGATGAACCACAGCAGCTGACTCAGGCAGCAGCCCCGATGCCCAGATGTTTGTGGTTCCCTTGCCAGCCCCTGTCGGCCCTGCCGCGGGGCTCCCTGGCAGCCACGCCGCCCCCTTGAGCAGAGCCTGTCCCGAGGATGTGCTGCAGCAGTTCCCAGGAACTCACACAACACTTCCTTGGAAAGGCAGCATGCCCGAGGCGGGCACTGCTCTGCCTCCTTGCCATGGGTGGAGAGGAGCTCTGTGCCATGCCCGGTCCATCCGCACACCACCGACCACCTGCCAGGCGAGCAGGATTTATCACCTGGTTGAGCTTACACGATGGTGTCTGGCTCCCTTTCTCCCTGCAAGGACCCAGAGGGCTGCAGCAGGGACCAGCTCCTGCTCCCTGAAGGCCACTGGAGAGACAGACTGGAACGCTTCCAAGTGAAGCTGATGGGTGGTGAGAAGAGCAGGGCGCCTGGCACACACTTTGCTGTGCCACTGCCCCGTGGCTTCACCTTCCAGCCTCACCCTTTTTGCTCCCTCCAGCCAGTGAGCAGGGTGAGGTGGGGCTCATCACTCAGTCCCTGCTGCCTGCAGGTGCTGGTGCAGCCGGTGCACTGCATCCCTCCTGCGTGCTGGGCACGCTGGGCTCGTGCAGGTGCTGCGAGCAAGGAGCTGTGCAGAGCAGCACACCCTGCTCGGGGCTGCAGCCGCAGCTCTCACCCGCCCAGGGACAAGCCATAACTGTGAATGTGCTTTACTAAATCCATGATTTCCACCTCTGCTGGCAGCCCAGAGGAAAGAGGTGTAGAGGCAGTGCCAGGGGGCTTGGGCAGTCTGTGACAGCACAGTTGATGCCTAAAGAGGCCAACTTGGAAACAGAGACCAGACAGGAGTGAGGGAATAAAGGTGGATATTTATTGGAAAGGCCTTCAGAGGCACACCCTGGGCAGGCCAAAGGCTGCACCCGAGATGGACCCCGAGTCACGAGTTCTTCACACTGTTACAGGTTTGGTCCATTTGCAGATCAGCATAAATTCACCAATTAAATTTTAGCTAATGATGGAACTGCCCCTCAGCTCGCCCTCTGTCTCAAGGTGCTGGGTTACACATTTTGGGCCTGGGACGGGCTGGGTGTCCTTGCAGAGCAGGCCTGGAGAGGCTTTGTTATGTCTGTGTGAGCATGAGAGAGCAGCAGCTGACAGGCCACAAGAAACTTCAGAGTTACACACCAGGAATACAGAATTTTGAAAAATATAAAAGCTAAAAGCTAAGGCATCACAGTGACATGAGTTGTCATGGCAGCAGCTCCAGCACAAAGCTCACAGCAGCACTTGATCCGTGGGGAGATGTGCAGAAGAGATCACAAAGCTCGTAAATAAACCAGGTCAGGTTTTGGAGAGTTCTTCACCCCCTGGTGCTCAGAGCAGCTGCTCAGCACCCCCCGGAGCCAGGCACAAAGGAGAAAGAGGAGCTTTGCCAAGATGTGTGCTCAGCATGGCTTGGTGTCCAGCTAGCTGGGATATCTGGGAGTGCTGAGGTTCCCAGTGAGCACGTGCACGGCTGCCCCTCGCTGGGGCAAGTGTTTGCAAGGCAGAAACATGCAAATCCAATCCCAAGTGAATATTCATCTGAAAAGCCTTACCAGAGTGTATTTTTGGGTGTCCCGTTTAAAAGCCATGCAGCCAGGGAACAGAAACAATGGCAGATGATTTCAGCTATCAGTCACACAATGTGAGCACGAGCAAGCAGCCAAGCCGAGGGATAGTGGTTTCAGCTCTTTGCTCGTGAATAAGGGCACACTGGCGGAGCTCTGGGGGAGCAGCTTGATTTCTGGCTGTGGGGTCTCTGAGCTGCCCCTTGCCAAGTGCTTGTGTGAGGACACTTGCTGGGTCTCACCAGGAGAGGGGGGTTAAAAGCTCCTCAGCGTGAGAGAAGCTGTCACTACCCCGCGCTGATGTGTCACAAGCACATCCTTCTTTCCCTCCACTCGCATCTCGGCAGGATCCTGCCTCTTCTCTGCTCCAGATGTGTGATAAGGAGGATTTACCGAGTTCCCATGTGGCTTGTGCTTGTCTCTCCCTCTCCCCATTACTGAGCCTGTTACTGAGCCCTCTGCACACCCCCTTCTCTTCACCTGGAAGTGAAGCTGAGGTTCGCTGGGTCTGTGCACAGCTGGGCTGCCCAGGGGATGCCCAGGATGGGCAGCTGCAGGAGCTGCGTGTGGCACACACACATTGTCTGCCCCGAGAAGGACCATTGTGTAACTGTGTCATGCAGAGATTGGTTGGGGGTGACTTCTGAGAGACCATTTGTTGCTTTTTGAGGCACAGAGAACTAGAATGTGAGTGTTCAGCAAACCCTGTCCATCTGGCTGCACGCTGCCTCTTCTCAGCACCCAGGAACTCCTGGTCTGGAAAAATCTGGACTTCAGTGTGTGCTGGGAGACGAAAGACTGGGCAAAACAAACACAGCGTTTCAGAGGAAGGGCTGATAACCAGAGCCTCTGCTTCAGCTGTCCTCAGCTCCTTGGCCCCGGTAATCCCCTGTGCCCACATGAGCCAGACACGGAGCTGCTTCTGCAAATAAGGGATCACCGAGCTGGACCTGCCCCTGCACACAGCAGTGTGCTCTTATCCTCCAGGGAACTGTGTCCATTGTGAAGGGATTTGACTGGTCTCCACTGTGTATAGGGAAGGCTGTTCCTGTATCTCACTCCTGACTGTCAGACTGTATTTCCTCATTTTCAGGTTGAATTCGTAACAACCAGTTTATACCCATTTGTTCTCCTGCCAGCAAAGATCTTTAGATAAAGACACAAGAACAGGTCTTCTTAATCCCTGGAATTTACCCCAGACTTATATCCAGAGAGCAATGAATGTGTCTCTCTTGAAGCAGGCAACCAGACCTGCATGCACTTTTGCAGAGCTCCTGGCACCAGTTTGTCCCTGTCATTCATGCAGGAGCCATCCTGAGACACTCTGGCATTGCATTTGCCCCTTTCACAGTGACTTCTGTGGGTTAGGCCTGTCTTATGATAAACTCATGCACTCATGGTTTCCAGCTGCCAAAGTCCCAGTCTGGAGCAGAAGCCCACTCCTCGAGGGCATGATTCATGCTGGGATGTCACAGCCAATTCCCAGCCCTCCAAGATCACCTAAAACCAAGATGCAATCCCATTCATCTAATCAGCAGTGTTATTTCTGCCAAGGTCTCTCCTGTCGTGGCCGACACCACCACCACAGCAGCCACAGTAGTGCTCCCAGGGCCCAGTGTTTTGTAAATTGTATTAATTATTGCTGTGTTGAGTGCATGGGGCAATGTCTGACAGGGCATTCAGAGCTCCAGGAAGAAGCTGAGGTCCAAATCCTGCTCTAAGGCTGTTCCCCAGTGTGAAATGCTACTGAGCCCATGCAGTGCGTAGCTGGGAGACTGTCACTGGTGTATTTTATACAGCGCTTATTCTGCTAGGAAAAAAAAAACCAGAATTACTTGGTCTAGCAAATTTAGTTTCCATTCTCTGCAGTCCCCAAAATTTCCTAAGGCTGGAAAAAATTGAAACCACAATGTTCTCTGTCAATAATGCAGAGAACTCACCACCTGAGGAGTCAAACCCCCAGTCACTGGCTGTTAAATGCACTGCAGCAGACATGAGGTTTGGCACAAACCAGAAGCTTCAGCACAGAAAGTGGCAGAGAACTTGTGGGAAAACCAGGCAGGGAAAGGGAGCCAGAAGGCTGGAAAAGGCCAGAGCTTGTAAACTGTTTTTCTTCCTTCGGCCCCAGAAGAACTCTGTTATTTATCTGCTTCAGGTAGATGCAAACTGTTCCCAAGGCATCCCTGAAAATCCTGAACACACCTCCTGCTCCATTTTGTCCCTCCCCCATTCCCCTGAGTGCCTCTGCGGTGGGGATGAGGTGCTGGGACTCTCAGGGGTGGTGGGGCTGAGCTCGCCCTGGGGCGGGTTGTGGGGCTGGACCCGCTGGCTGCCGGACCAGGGATGGACACGGCACAGAGAGAGGTGCTGCTGGCAGGGCCAGGCGTTCCCTGGAGCTGGCAGCAGCTTCCCAGCCACCTCCCTGGCATCCTGCGGGTCCCTGCGGGGCTGGAGGGAGGCTGGGCTGGGAAGGTGAGCAAGGCAAGCCCAGGTAAAGTCAGTGCCAGAGCCTCCCTGAGCCCAGGACCACCGAGAGAGCTCTGCCTCGGTACTCAGTGAGCTGCAAGGACCCTGCAGGCTCTGCCAGGTGCCGTGTGTGATGGGGCAGCCCGTGACGGGGCAGTGGCCTCTCCTCAGTGCCACAGGGAGGTGACACAGGGAGGTGCTGGCTGTCCCTGCTGCTGGGCGCCCTGCCAGGCTGGCTCCCGGAGCAGCCGGCTCCGGTCCTGGCTCCCCCTCCTTCCCGGAGCCTCGGCTGCCTCCGGTTCCGTGCCCGGATCTGGTGCTGGTGGCCACTCGGAGACCCAGAGCACAGCTTGGGGAGCGCAGCTCGGCTCAGGGAGGCTGCTCCTGCCACAGCCAGGCTGGCATCTCCCTCTGGAGGCTGCTCCGCAGCGGCTGCGCTCCCGCAGCGATCTCGCTCCGCTTCCCCGCGCTGCCGGCGGGTCTCAGACCCGTATCAGCAAAGGCGATCATCGCCCGAGGGCAGGAAGCGAGCAGGGTAAAGCGGATAAAATCAGTGAGAGCAGAGACCCAACAACGAGTCAGGTGAAGGTGAAGAACGGTCCGGAGCCAGCAGCGTGTGGGGTTTGGATGGGGACTTCTCCCTTCCTGAGAGCACATGCCATTGTGAGTACACGCACAGCCCTCGCTGGGAAGGGCCATTTTTCAGCTCATTCAGTTGCACCAGTGCCAGAACTCGGAGGGGGGTTTGGGAACCTTCCCCCTCACTGCCTCAAAACCCAGAGAAAATATTCCTGACTGTTGCAGCACGAAATCCCAGAGCTGCCTCCTGTGAATCCTCAGGAGAGCAAACACCATGGCACGGGCACGTGTGGGGCTTGGTGGGAAAAGGCAGGGACTCCGTTTCCACTTTTGTTGCTCCCTTTACAAATACAGAATGAAACACAGATCAGATAAATTAAAGCCTCACTTCTGCCCCTTTGGAGAGCCCAGGAAACTTTGGCGTCTCCGTGCGCTGAGAGCACGTGCGGCTAAAGCCAGATGAGCAGGAAAAACTGACCCAGCATCTTCAAAGGATTAAGGCAGCAGGAGTAAGCTATACACCATGTAAGGCTCTGACAAGGGGAAGCAGAGCTTTTTAATGAATCACTGCATGGTCTGCTCTCATATGCCTTTCCCTGTGGGATGAGGCACAGTGATAAGCGTTCCCTGACCTGCCTTGAGCACTCAAACAGCGTTTCATCATTCCCCTCCCCACGCTGCAGACAGGCAGGACAGAGACACAAAAGCTGAGAAACGAAGCTCGCATCCTCCTCTTGGCCTGTATCATCTTCCTTTCCAGCAGTAAAGCTGATCCCTCCCTGCCCTTCGCAAGGACATCTCTTCCTGGGCAGCCTTGGCAGCCTCTCCCCCCTGGTCACACAGAGGGGAGAAGCGACCTTGGTTCACCAAGCTCAAGATCCCAGTTCCTATAGGCTTGGAAAGTTTAAGTGATGCTGGAAGAACCATGTCTACATGAAAAGGAGTTTGAAAGCAATCAGGGAATTGAATACAGAGGAGATCTTGTCAACTTTCTGGTTCCATTAGCACTGTCAGGAACACTAAGAATATAGACATTACATGGCTTGAAAATGTTTCCAAGAGTTCTGTGTATTATTATGTTATCTCTGATCTAAACCCCTGTTAGGGATTTCATGGTCTTAGCCCGTGTTTGAGATTCAGCACATTAATCAGCGAGATCTCTCTGAGATGTGTCAACAAATTCAACCCGCTGTTCCGCGTTAGCTGCTCCGAGTAAATGAGCGCCGTGTTTAGGAGCAGCTTGAACCTGCAGGGGCTGAGTCACCGTGCAGCACCTCACGAATGAAGGAGATGTACCAGAGCACCTTTTCGGTGGAGATTGCAAAGAAACAGACCAGGGACACAATCCTTTATGTCCACCCTGGCTGCTTCCCTCTTCACAGCGCTTCTTTTGAGCTATGGAGTTTCAGAAAAGGGCAGCTAAATATGAAGAACTTGTGTAAATGGAGCATTTGAATGGGTGTATAACCCATGGAGGATGAATGCTGCACAGGTCCCCCAGCCTGCACACAGAGCAGTGTGTGTGCCCAGGCCTGAGTGCTCTCTGGCAAGCGGGGGCCTGTGTCCTGTCTGCGGTGTCCTCTGCATGGGAGGAGGTGGGAATCTGGCAAAAGGACAGTGGCACGTGGGAGAGGGGAGTGACAGATTGCTGTAGCCCAGCGTTCTCAGTTGTAAAGCAAATGGAGGTGTAGCCATGGAGCCAGCAGAAAGGAGGACAGAGAATCGTGGAATCACAGCATCACAGAAAGGCCTGGTTTGAAAGGAACTTTAAAGATCATCCAGTTCCATCTCCCGCTAGACCAGTTTGCTCCAAGCCTGTCCAGCCTCGAACACTTCCAGGGATGGGACAGCCACAGGTTCTCTGGGCAACGTGTGCCAGGGCCTCACCTCCCTCACAGTCAGAACTTTCTTCCTAATATCTAATCTAAACCCACTTTCAGCCAGTGTGAAGCTGTTCCCCCTTGTCCCATCCCCCTCCATCCTCCACGTGGGCTCCCTTCACGACACAAGGTTGCCAACTGTTTGTTCGCCCATCGCTTGTGCTTCCTACAGCCTGGTGAGCAGCGGGGTCCGTGCAGATTCACGGCCCAAGCTCCGGAGACACGGCATTCCCATCAGCCCCAAGAGCTCAGGGCACCCTGGGGCCCGTCTGCGTGAAGCCCAAAGCGTTAAGGAAGAAACACGGCGGCGGCGCGTGACAGTGGGGCCGTGCTGGCGTGAGCTGGGTGTGAGCCAGGGGCTCGTGGTGCCGGCAGCACCGGGAGCGCTCCCAGCCAGCCCGAGCACACGCCCGCGCCCTGCTGCAGCGGCTGTCGTGGTGGAAGGGTGTGAGTGTTTGCGTGAGAGCCTCGGCGCTGAGCGCGCCCATGTGTGCCCGTGGTCGTGCAAACGTGCGAGGCACACGTCCTGCCTTTCCACACGCCGCGCCCTCAGCTTTTATTTCCTCCCTAATGCGTCCCACGCCTGGCAGTCAGCTGGCAGCACGGTTTGGTGCCGTACCCCGATGCACATCAGAAATCCAGGCCAGAATTATTCTCCCTGCTGACCAACATTTCTGAGACAATAGAAAGATGAAATTAATTGCAGAGCTCATGTTTTTTAGAAGTAAATGGAATTAAGCAAAAATGTTCTCTGCCAAAATCTGATCTAGTAAGAGTAAGAGTGAAAGGGAAAATAAAGGGAATGTTACTGGAAACGCTACTTTGCAACACTGCATTTCCCAGCAAAGATAACCTTGGGTACAAGCTCTGATCAAATCCACATTGTCCTAACGAGGTACCACTGCACTAATCAGCTGCATTTGTAAGAGCTGCAACAATCCTCAGCAGCAGGCCTGGGTAAAGCACCCCCGGAGCGGCGCTGTCACGCAGGACCCTGTCACTGCTGCTCTGCAGAGCCCCTGACCACTGCACTGGCTGCAGCACTGGGAAAGCTTTGCATTAGCACATTACCTGGCTGTAGGGGATGCCCACCACAGGGTGTGCAAGCTCTGTTACCCAGACACTCCCTTCAAGCAGCCTTTTGCCATGACAGCATCAGCTCTCCACCTGTGCATGCCCTGGTGCAGACCAGCCTGTGCATACTCCACACAGCAACAGGATTGAATTTCTTACAAATGGGTATAACCAGCTAACAGCACTGCTTTGGGGGTAAAGAGATCTTTGTAGTTGACTTGATCCCCTGGTTTTGTTATGTCCTTCTCAAAGACTTTTAGACAAGTTTTTGCGCTTCACCTGATCATGGCTGGTGGTACTGGGGGCCTCTTGCTCTCGACATTATTAAAACTCAAAGGGTAAAATGATGCCAGGGTTTCCTTTTGTCCCTGAGAGCTCGTAGGATGGGAACTGACCCTGTGCAGAGAAAGTCTGCCTGTGACCCGCAGGCAGGCAGAGGCAGGACCCCACCCACGGTGAGAGAACGAGTCAGGGTGCTCTGCCTCCTCCCCTTTGGGATGGAGCAGCTGTCGTGGTCCCTTGTCATCGTCACAGGAAGGCCTCTCTGTTGTCACCCACCTAGTGAGGGCCTGCAGAGAGGAGGAGCTGCAGCCCCGCAGAGTGACCACACCTCAGGGACAGGGACACCCCGGGCTGGGGTGTGGAGCAGGGCTGGCTGCTGGCCAGGGCTCGCCCTGCTCGGGTCCGGCCTCCCGGACGGCTCAGGAACGAGCTGTGCTAAGTTCCAGGGCTTAGGGCTTTTGAAAACATGAAAGACAGCTCGAGCAGTGTCCAAACTGCCTAGCTCCACCTCATTTGGGAGAAAGTGAGAAGAGGGGGATATCCGAAATAACGAGTTTTCTGAATATTTATTCAAAACATGACAACAGATAAACTCCAATCACATGTTGCATTCAAATATCGGGATACTTATTCCAAATATGGTCCTGCTGCAATTGTATGATAAACATGAAAGCGAGAGTGCAGTTATTTATGTCCTGCCTTCAGCTCCTCAATAGCATGTTTAAGTTTAGGGTATTTATGCTCTTTCATCCAGCTGTCTGACTTTATCAAGTCCTGCACAACTTGTGAGAGGCAACCATGCCAGCAGCAGAGCAAGCCCCAGCAGACCTTGGTAGAATGGGCTTCCCTCATGGAAAGCACATTATGTCCCTCCTGCTTCTCTCCTGGCCCCCATGGAGCGGTTCTGGCACGAAGCTGTCGTATTACATAGTCCCCTGGCAAGGAGGGAGAGCCTTTCTCCCTGGCTGGGGCTGGAGGAGCTTCCAATATCATTCAAATGAAACAATAACTTGATGGTAGCGAGCAAGGGTTATTTGGGGTGCTCCAAGAAGGCACATACTGTGCCCAGGAGCAATGGAAATTTAGGCAAAGGGAAGTTTTGACTAAAGAGCCGAAAAAAGCTCTTGGCAGGACCTCCTGTACTCTGTGGAGCCACCTCTCGCGTGGCAGGATGGATGCCCTCCTTAACTGCTGATTTGGAATTGGATCCACACTTACTGCTGGAGTATTGTGTTTACTTTCATGCTCTGCTCTGCTCTGGCCATGGACTGAAACTGTCAAGAGTCCCCTGAAGAGACAGGGCTGGAGCTGTAGCCAGCACAGACATTCTCCTGGGCCTTGGTCAGGCTCCAGCACCTCAGAGCCCAGGGCTGGGGATTCCACATCTGCCTGGGAGAACAAACCTGAGGGCGTCGGGGTGGGGCAGTGGAGAGTGGACAAGCCATCCCCTGAGGCGAGCACAATGCCGAGAGAGAGAGAACACACCCCGCAGCCTGGTTCTGGGTGAAGGAACTCCGAAACCCACTGCTGCCTCTGACTAGTCTGAACTGTGGGCTCCAGCACTGGGATTCTGGGCTTAGTCAGAGACCCCAGGGCTCTTTGCAAGTACAAGTTTCCTAAGGGAAACTTAGTAGAAGAACTAATAAAGGACGAAGTCACAGAGTTGTCGAGGCAAGAGATGTTCTTCCTGACCTGTCAAACCATGAAAACAGCTACAGCCACAAAATATCCCAAGGAAAATCCAGCTTCTAGCAAGAGGCCCAGAAGATGGGTGTCCTGCCTCTCCAGGGGATGGGCAACAAAGCCACCGAGTGCCACCAGTAAAGGCAAACAAATTCCACCCAGAGCGACCTAGTGCCCAGCCATGCACAGACACCCACACACCCCGTGCTCCCCTGAGTTTAAGCTGCCTCCCAAATCTCCCAGTTTCACTGTCCCTCACCCTTAAATTACAGACATATTGTTACATCAGCTTTTCCAAGTGCTTGTCAGCTTTAGGATCCTCTGAGAGCTCCTTGGGGGCTCAGCCCTGGACCCTGCCCACAGCAGGAAGCGCAGGCTGTGCTGGTTGCTTCGCACAGAGCAGAAAGCTTCCAGGGGAAAATCAGACAAATTCCCCAAGTGCCTGCTTTGCACTTGAAAATTAGTGTTGGATAATGCCTCCAAGTCTTAAATTCATGCTCTGAAGCTTTGTCACAGGAGATTTCTGATGCACATGGATGTATAGCACGCTCAGAATCCATGGGATTTCTGCATTTACAGCATCCAGGTTCTCCTCCACCTACACAGAGTCTGACCCACTGAATGTGTCTTAGCACTTGAGCAATGACAACAAAGAGTGAAGAGGGAACCTCAGCATGTTCTGATGTTTCTTTGCTGTCCCTCAGGGTTTGTGGCTGTATATTATGTTGTGGCAACCTTGCACCTTGTCTCAGATCAGACACTCTCTGCCTCTCCATCTTATCTGCTCTTGTTTCCCTCTGGTTTTTGCCTTCATAGAGTCCCAGAATGGTCTGGGTTAGAAAGGACCTTAAAGGCCACTCAGTTCCACCCCCTGCCATGGGCAGGGACAACTTCCACTATCTCAGGGTGCTCCAAGCCCTGTCCAGCCTGGCCTTGGGCACTTCCAGGGATGCAGGGGCAGCCACAGCTGCTCTGGGCACCCTGTGCCAGGACCACCATGCAATCCTCCTCTGAGGCCAGCTGGGTGATGGACACCAGGTGAATGCACATCAGCCTTTTACACAAGTGTATCCCAGGGTAAGAATCTACCCTTGGTTGTACTTTTTGGTTGCTTTTCACTACACTTTTGCATGGATCTCCCATTGGGGATCAGCAAACATAATTCCTTGATTGCAAAACTTAGCCAAAACCAGCTCAAACATTCACTTGTCAGTCTGATCGAAGTTTAGATGGGTTCCTTCCATTCTTGACTGATGTCATATGATTTTCCAACACCTACAATACTTTCTAATTCACAGTGTGAAGCCATTAGTGTATTATTGAATATTAATCTCATTAAAGCTGTTTCTCTCTCATATATGTCCATTTATTCTCCTACTTTGTCATTTATTTTCATGAAGACAATAGCGGATGAAGAGATGGCTTTATTATTAGTTTGTGTGTGTAATTCAGAGAACAACAAAGCAAAGAGGCACATGCTAAGACGCTTGAACAGGGTGCTTGCTCTCCAAAACCACTGAGGGTGGTGAGATGGTCTGAAAAAGACAATCAGGCCTCCAGGACCTGAAAATACAAGTCCAGCCTGGAGTCCAGGCTGTAAAACAGATGTCTGTAGAAACACTTTTCTTGGTGGGCAGGGGGAAGCATCTTCTGGAGGGCCCTGGTTCTGGGAGGACAGACAAGGGCAATTCCAGTTGCAGTCGTTTGTCAGAGCATCCCTTTGTCCTCCTCACAAACGAGTGCATGGCACCACCCAGGCACGCTCCAGGCCTCAGTGTGCAGGTGGCAGAGCCCAGCCTGCAGCCCAGAGGGTTTTCTGCATTTTCTGCACTCACCAAACAGAACCTCAACACCTTCCAGAAGCCGCCCCAGGGCCGTGCTGCCCCGTGACCGCCCGTGCTCCCACCCAGGCATCTCCTAAGTCACAGCAACAGCAAAGGGATTGTGCCGGCGTCTCTGAGGCTGGGACTGAGCCCAAGCATCACAAAGTCCTGCACCAAGTCTGTTGATGCTGATGGTGGCATCTCATCTGGAAGGAGCCCAGCGCGTTTCTTACAGCCTGGCGAGCTGCGGTGCCAGCGAGAGAGGACGGGGCTGTGTTTGTCAGCCGGGACCGTTCACATCTGCTCCTCCACCCTCTCCTCCTGCAGCTGTGCTGGTCTGGGTGCTTTCCCTGCAGCAGTGCTTCCTCAAGCCCTGTGCTGGGAGCAGCAGTGGGCAGCCCTCTTTGGCTGAGCTAAAACCAAGGCTGGAGGCAGGGAGATAAATCCAGTTCTCCCACTGTGCTGTGCTCAGCAGAACTAATTGAGGGGCCTATTGAGAAACAATACACAGCAATATCCACATTATAGAGCCTTGTGTGCAGGCCAGAACCACACTTAAAAGCATCTTCCAGTTCTTTTGCCACCCGTGTTTCATTTCCAATCTAGGACAATTGAGCAGCAGGGAAAGCTGAGAACTTGCTGATTGCCTCAGATTGCTCAGTGAAGTCTCCCATTAGCCACCCTCCATCCCTGCCATCTCAGGGCATTGCTAACGTGGAGCACAAGCAGAGGGAATTCTGCACATAGGGAGGTAACCAGATGGATTTTTCTGGCAAGTTTTCTGCCTAGAGGCATTGCTCATGCAAGTTTTTACACTCTGGGTCGAGGAGAGGTCTCCAAACCCTTTGAGCACCATTAATCTGCAGCAGCACTCCCATTGCCTGAACCCTACTGCTTTCAAGGAAATAGCTGACTAGGAGCCCGGGCAACTCGGAGACAGAATTTGGCTTTGACATAGGAGAATTTAGGCTACAAATCCAGCAAAGATGAAGCTGATTCTGGGAGCAACAGCTTGAAGATGAGGCTGGGGTGTGGTGTCCATCACAGGCTGCTTGTGGGCTGGAGTTGCCAAGGGATTCCCAAGGCTGAGCAGGACAAATGCAGGTGAGAGATGGCCAAGTCTCACACATTGCTGCAGGATGTTTTGGTGTGGGTGTTAGTAGGGCAGGCTGCTGACCCCTCTGCAGCCTGAGGAAGGAGATACCAGGGCAGAGCCACGTGTCAGAAATGCCTCCTCAGGGCACCTGGCTGCTGCAGATGGGAACAAGGAAAGGGAGCAGCAGGAGGGTTTGTGCTCAGACAAGCTACCAGGAGAACAGAACACATGCAGTCGTGTCATCAGTCTGTGCAGGAGGAACAGCAGGGCTTGGAGATAAGGAAGAGTTGTGGATACAGTTAAAAATAATGAATGGACTTCACCTAGAAAGGAGAGCAGGCAGAGAATGAAGTTAGAGTTTGCAATCCTATGACAGCAGATAAAGGAAGCGAGCCCTGAGTCTATTAGCAAGGCTTGTCCTGAGTCCAAGAGAGCCATCCCAGCATCCCAGAAGGCTCATCCCTGCCTCCCTGAGCCCTGTGTGACTCACTGGTGCAGGGCAGGGCACAGTGCAGCAAAGCAACCCCTTTTCCCTGCCGATGGCTCGTGAGGAGCCTTGGAGCATCACCCCAGAGGAGCTGGGGCTTTGTGCTGCTGCTCCCAGGGCTCTGGCTCTCGTGTGCCGCGGTGGCACAGCAGCGCAGGACGGCACCAGGCAGGGCCAGGGCTCAGGCTGCAGGTGACTGTGGTGCCACCAGCGGGGTGGAAATCACTTCACCTGAAAGGCCCCTGGAGCAGGGTGTGCTGCAGTGAGGCATCAAAATTCCTGGGGCACCTCTTAGGGAAGAGAGCACCAGGGTGGGACATAAGACAGTGAAGCCATAAAAGAGATTAAAAGAGATAGAAGACATTGCAAGTACTGGAGGGTGGCAAATTGGAAGGGCAGCTCTGAAGGGACCCCAGAGATCCCACTCTAGACTGAGGTGACAAGCTAGAAGCTGACTGAAGTGAGCTGAGGTGAATCCCAACCTGAAATCCAGCATCACCCTAAGGGAATTGCTATCCATGGGCTACAAAGGGAGGTGGCCTTTCTCATTTTATTTGCAATGCTAGAGCAAGGAGACAAATATTTACTGGGATGTTTATTTGAGAACAAGTTGGTGGGAAGAAGAGCACGGCTGATATCAAAGGAATGCTCATTCGTGTCACAGCCTTTGGAAGCAGTGTTTATGATTAATTCATCTTTCTATGATCAGCGCTATCCACAGAGTGTTTGCTATTTATTTATTCATTTATTACCCTTTTCTGTATCCATCAGAGTGATTTATAACATATAATGAACTGAAGATCATTAGTGCGTGACTGAAGAACTGGTACAAGCTTATCTTCGGGACATTGCTCGGCAAAGTACCAAATTCTCTTCTGAATTTATTTTTCCCCATCAATACATCATCTGAGATGTGGTGTTTTCTCGAGCCTGGCCATTCCGAAGATGTTATTTCCCTTTGGGAGGCCCTGGTTGTTCAAACGTTCAGCAGTTGACAGCTGCCTGGAACGCACTACAAAAGAATTAAAGCCAACAACATTTCTATCTTTTCATCTTTCTAGCCTTAGACTGAATCAGGCACTGGCTGCTACTTGTTGCTGCTATTCACGACATAGCTGGTGCTGCTGTGACCTTTTCTCTGTTATGGTCTTATCTGATGTTTGCAGGACTTTGTATAACTGAGGGGTTTATGTGTCGCGATGTTTCTGGGTCATTTTCTCTCTGTTTCTGGAGGGATTTATCATTGGTGAAAGGTGCTGCAGAAAGTGACATCACAGCACGAAATCCCCCAGGAAGTCCCGAGGCAGTTACAGGGAGGAGCAGCTCGGTGCTGCTCGGAGCAGGTGGCCTCAGCCCCGGGCAGAGGGGCCACCCGCAGCCCAGCGGGGCTGTCCCAGGTCACAGGAGGCAGGAGCTGTGGCAGCAGGGGCAGCCAGAGCAACTTTTCCTGCTCCAGTGCTGTTCTCGTCCTGCAGAGCCTGGGAAGTCCAGCAAACTGAGCTCAGCCCACGCTGGAGGGTGTTTTCAGTCCAAGACACCATTTCTGACAGAGTCCTACCCTGGTCAGGCTGCACAGCCGGAGCATCCTCTGCTGTGGCAGTGTGAAGCCTCTTCCCCACAGTTCTCCTGGCAGGGATTGTTGCTGTCACCCCTTTGCCTACTCACACCACCACCCAAAGCCCACCTGTGGCCTGTCCCTCGTGCCCAGCTCCCTCAGTCTGACTCTGTCCCTGGGCTGGACATGGTTTCCCAATGCTTTTGGCCTTTCCCCCTGCTTGGCTCGGTGTGTGCACAGCCTGGGAGAAGGGACTGTCAGAGCCTGTGATCCCCACTCTTCCCCCAAAGGGAATTAGCAGCAAAATAGGGTCAGGCATGGCTTGTCTTCCTGAGTCTTCAAGGCTCCCAAGGATGGAGAGCTCACAGTTTGTTTGGGTGATCTGTCCTAGTGCTGCATTGCTCTCTTGCTGGAGTTTTTCCTAATGTCCTGTCTGAACTTCCACCACGAGTGGCCCTGGGCATTTCCTGTGCTGTCTCCCGTTCCTGAGAGGAGTTGGGCACTCCTAGAACACCTTCCTAGACTGTGGCCCTCACCTCCAGCAATGCAGCTGAGGGAGCTGTCATCAAAGTTTTAAGCCTGTGACCCCTCCCCAGCTTCCAAACTCAGCGGCGATGCTGCACACCCAGCACAGTGCTCTCACCGCACCGGGCATCGCTGCAGCTCCTTAACCAGGGGGCACCTGACAGTGGATGGGCAGGGGATTTGCTGCTACAAGGAATCACTGGGCAGCAAAACACACGTGGGCAGCCTGCTGCACCCACAGCCTGGCGGGCAGGAGCTCAGACAGCCCAGTGCTGCCAGCACCATGCCAGGGTGGCGGGGGACGGACACCTCCACCCCTCTCCGTGGCGTTCTGGGAGGACTGGCACTGCCCAGACAGGATGTGGTCTGTGCCAGAGGGTGAGGGAAGCTGGTTAAAGGCAGGAAGAATGGAAAATGTTCGCTGCTGTTTCTGTTTAGCTTTAGGAACCGATCCAGCTGAGATAATAACAGAAGAGTTCACTTTGCCATGTCAAATATGCAGGTACTTTGCAGTATTAAGATTTGATGTCCTGTTCTTATAAAACTGGCCCCTGCTGACTATGGGAAGAGAAAGTTGCCCATAAACAATGTTTTATTTCTTATTTAACACAAATTCTTGGGCAAAAGGAGTCAATCAATTTTTCATAAAGTATAAAACAGAGATAAGTGCTTGGGATCATGTGTGACTCCCTGTCAAACAGAACCGATAAGTCTGTGATGCAGTACAGGGAGTGCTTTGCAAGTATTGTCCAAGTGACCTTTTCATTAGTTTGCCTTAAGCAGTTAATCTTTTTTTTCCAGGATACAGACTATTTTAAGTCCCATTACATCATACATGTATTTTAAATATTAATTTTCCTCCCATGTCATGCCTAGGAGGATTTGGTTGTTTTTACCTTGTCTTAGTGCAGTCCTCCCCATCTTGCTGAGTTTTCCAGCAGAGTCAGAGTTAAGGAGCTTCCAGGCAAGAACTGAAAGTGCTTGTTTGCAGGGAGTATGTGATGCCTGAGGGGCAGGATGTGGAGCCCTGTGATTTAGCAAAGGCTGCCGGGCCAGAAGCCAGGATTGGACCTCTGCAAAGGCAGCCCTGTGATGGCAAGGGAAATATAGGGCCAATGAGTGGAGGCATTTACTGCTTGTGTGTGGGGTTCCATAAACGGGAGAAATGCAGGGCTGAGCCCAGTGCACCTCAGCAGGGCTCCAGCCTCTACAGAAATAATACTTGAAAATGATTTAGGAGAAAAAAAATGGGCTTCAAAAGTCTCACAGGCATGCTGACTTGTTGTTTCTGACTTGTAGATCATTTTGAACTCCCTGTGCCACACAAAGAAAGAGGTACCAGCTGCCACCTGCCAAAGAAGCCCAGAGTCTTTAAACAAAGCTGTTCCCTGCCCCATGCTGACCCTCGCAGTGTGAAAAACGCCTCGGCAACACCTTTGGTGTGTTCCCATCTCCCTGTATTTGGAGTCACTGGTCTCATAACAACAGAGCCCCAGCACAGAGCTCAGCTTTGTGCAGGGTTCACACTTTATTATTAGCCACAGTTGAAAGAACAAAAATAAATCAACTTTGTTCTTCTGAGCTGTGGGTAAAGCAGAGATCATGGCAGAGATCATATTTATAAGCGAGGCTGCAAAGGGTAAAACAGGACCGTGTTTTGTTGATATCCAGGGGTAACACGCAGTGCTGAGCCCTGTGCTCAGCAAGTGTCTCCTCTCCAAAAGGGGTTTGTTTTCCCTGCCGAGGGGGAGCTCCCTGCACAGCTCCACAGTCACTGCTCTGCTGCTGGAGCAGCTCCACAGGATCCCTGCGCCGCCACCAGGGAGGAGCAACCCCTGCGCACCCCGTGGGCCCTGGAGAAAGGACAGGGATGTCTTCCAAGTGCTGCTCTCAGGCCTGGAGGCATAGATTGTAGGTGGGAGCCCTTATTTTTGTCGTGGGCACTTTTTCTGCTTCTCTTCAAGCAAACTTGTTGTGAGAGAGAGCATCATGGAAACACCCCACCATCAGGTGAAGACGGCTTGTGTAAGTTAAAAAAGGTGTCAGGGATTTTGAGAGCAGTCCAGGGGAGCCTTGCCTGGACCCAAGTCTCTTTCTCAAACTTTCTGGAGGGCTGGAACTAGTGGAACAATCACCTGGCACGGTCCCATCCAGAAAAGAACCACCCAGCCCTCGTATCCCAGCCTGCCAGAGCCAAAGTGAGGAGTCAGAGGCCTGAGGCCACCACCATGAAACAAGGAAAGCAAGGAGCCAGTGCTGCACATCTGGTTTAGCCCAGTGCCCTGCATCTGTTCTGGTTCCTCTGCCACACCAGTGGGACTCTTCAGGACTCTCGTCTCTGGGTCTCAAGTATTTGGGATTGCTCCTGTGAACCTACCAACCAGGAAGCCCCCAAGCCTAGGTCCCACCATCTCAAGGACCAGAGCAGATCAAATCTGCTCCAAAGAGGTTCTTCATCTCCCCAGAGTTTCCCTCATCTTCTCCAGGGCTGAAGAAGACTGGAGAAACCATTCACTTGATTCCCTCAGTGTATTCCCTCAGCAGGCCTGGTGTTTCAAGAAGAGAAAAGGGATTGTCCCAGGTCCTGACTGGAGGAGTAGGAGCTGGGGACAATTCCTCTCCGCTGTCCCCTACAAGAGTGGCTGAGGCAGAAGACAGAAAACAGAGAGGAAGAGGAACCTCCCTGCTCCCATGCAGCCTTGATTAACTCCTCAGATCCAGTGTCTGAGTCAGTTCTATCCCAGGAGGAGGGCAAAAGGGGCAGGAGGCCGCTCTGGGGAACTGGGCTGAGAAAGAAGCTTCCCGGCAGGATTCGTGAGTGCTGAAGCTTCCCATGTCCTCATTAGTCTCGGCCATGGCCACTCTGCACTATTGCTACACTCCCTGCAGAGCCAGAGCAAGGAATTAAAACATTTCTGTTATTTCGATAGTCATGAATTTCTGAGGGGTTTTGTGCAGCACTTCTGTATTTTGCCCATCCTTCTCATCAGTAACACCCAGGTTCTCCTTTATGATCATATTACCCAAACAATTCCACAGTTCCAGCAGCACTTACTCTGAGAGTCCACCTCTTCTCCCCTTGCTGCATCTCCTGAAGGTTTGATCTATAAAACCCACACCCTGGACCATATTTTTGGACAGTTTTTTTATTCTCAGCTTCTGTTGCAACTTTAATAAAAATATTTATTTTTCAGCAATGGCTTTTACACTTTTTATTATCTGAAGGGTCTACCTTCCCTGCTTCCCTTCCTGTTTCTGAAGGGAGCTTCAGTCTACAATCATGCTGAAACAGCACGGGTTTAAAAAAGTAAAGAAAAGCACTTTTTGTGTGGGTGAGGCTGAGTGTCCAGATGTGATGGGCTGGTGGCTGCACCCTGGATCCTGTCCAGCCCAGGAGTGTGGACACCAGGACCTCTCCCCCAGCGATTCAGCCAACAGGGGAGAGAGTTTAACTGAGAGGCACTTCAAAAACCAGAAACACTTTCTGAATGTGCAGGAAGTCAGATGGGTGTTATCTCAAACTAAAGAGCTAAGCAGTGCTCATGGCTACTTGATGAATTGTTAGCAAACTGAACTTTCTCGGTGACTCCAGGCCCAGCTTGCCAGGTCGGGAACCTGCCCAGCACGCACCTCGCAGGACCCGACCCCCGGTGTCTGCCGGGGCACCACCGCAGCAGGCGGGTCCTGTGCTCCGGGAACATACGGACACGATCTGGTGCAGACTGTTGTGGCTGCTCCGGCACACGAAATGTAAATCGTGAAAGTGAAATCGCGAGGGGAGCTAATCTCCGCGCTGCGTTAGACAAAATAGCAGCGCGCACGCAGATAAGCACCGAGTGTGAAGTGTCCGGCAGGAGGAGGGTTCGCATTCCGCCTGACTCAATGGAGCCTTAAAATAGCACTTCCCAATGGAATACTTTAAACAAAGACATCCAAGGGGTTATTAATACCATGAGACAGAAACCGGTTTTGTGTATTCCAGCACAGAAGGGCAGAAGGGGAGCGGTGCGTGTTGAGCCGTGCCCGGGTGCGACTGCGGGCAGCTCTGCCCTTCCCCGGCAGCGGCTCGGCCGGGAGCTGGGCTGCACCCGGCCGCAGGTGCCATGTGCCAGCCCTTCTGCAGCCCGGCAGGGCACGAAACACCAGCTCCAGAGGCTGCTTGCGAGCAGCTCCTCGGAGATCCTGCTGTGGGGTGCGGGATGAGCGCGGCGGGGCCGCTCCCGCACCCCGTCCCGGTCCCTGCCCGCTCTGGGGGCTGTACTGGGGCACAGCTCGGTGTGTCCCGCAGCCCGGGCACCGCACGGGCTTTTGGGCATGGCCACGTGAATCCAACAGGGACTTGAGATCTGTTTTGGGCGCTCCTGCCGCCCCAGTAAATGTCCGGGAGAGCAGCAGCCTCTGCTCCAGCTGCCGGGCAGGAGCTCTCTGTTCTCCGCCTGCACAGACTCCCTGCCCGCTTGGAAGCGCCACCTGCTCTGTGCCCAGCTGGGAATGGGGCGGTGGTTCCCCCTCCTCTGGCAGGCACGCTGGCATCCTCCGGGACAGCCCTCATCCCCGCAGCCACCCCGTGCCCTCTGCCCTTTGAGAAAGGGCAGAGGAAGTTTGGCAGCAGAGACCTCTCTAATTTTTTGGCCGTCCCTTTGCTGTGTCTGACCCCATTCCCACCATTCCCCGGAGCCCCAGATTCTCCAGCTGCCATCTACATGTAGTTTTTTCTTCGTGGATCGTTTTTTATCCGGCTCTCAGGAGAGGCGAGAACGGAGGAGGTGCACGGGCGCAACTTGCCGTGTTTGTTTTCCGTGCCGCAGGGTGCTGTACGGAGCCCGCAGAGCTCTCACCGAGCCTGACAAACCTCTCAGCTTTTTGTATCTCCGCCGCTGCGCTCCTGCCCATCGCGAGCAGCACCAGCCTGGAATGTGCATTTGCGATGTGCTGGGTGAAACGCCCCGGCGCACCGATGTCCTGCTGCCACCACGGACAGCCACCCTGCAGCGGGTGCTGCGGGGCTGTCCCTGTGCCCAGCCCCTGGCACACCGGCTCGTGGAGCCGCACACTGACCCTCCTTGGCACATCCTTCTCCCAGGACACCTGCATCTGCCCAGCCCACACCTGCCTGGGCGCTCCCGGTGGGAAAAAACACGCTTGAAATCTCAAAAGATCAGCGGGACTGAGAAAAAGATGAGAGCCACCAAAAGCCATGTGGAATGTCCGTGTTGTGCTGCCAAGGAAGGGGAAAGGAAACAGAAGGAATTGAACTAAATGGGCTGTTTTACCCGAAAATTACCAAGTGGTGAATGCAAGGAGCAGAAAGGTTTCTCATTTCTCTCTGTTTCCAGCCACTGTGAGCTGACTTTGCCAGAAATAAATAAAATGAAATTTGGTCTTATGCTTCCATTTACAGGCATTTTACAAGAGCAGTTTTCAGTCCCTTTGCCTGCCTTTCCCTTTTGCCAGCAGAATGACTGAGGTGAAAACACAGAGGTGAAAACATAGAGGTCAGGGAAATTGTGTAGGCTTAATAAAAAGTTTTTGTGGTTTTTTTTTTATTTTTAAAAATATTAATTGCTAAATATGCTTAAAAATCTAAGACAAATAGATATTGAAACATGATTTCCTTCAGGCCTGAAAATGAACCCTCCCCATCAGCATTCACAAATCTTTGGGTTTATGAAACTTTGTACAATTAACCATCAAGGAAAAAAAGCACTGCTGAGAGGACTGGCATGAGACTCAACAGACAAGAAAGACAGGATATCCCACTCCATAGCAATTCATAGCAATGAATACACTTAACAAGATGCAATTAATAGACCCACACACCTGAATGAGCCCTCCTTAACCAGCGTTTACAATAGCTAGAGATGTGAATATGAGGGGAGAGCACAAACCCAGCCTACAACAGAGCCCTGGCAGGATTGGGGGAGCAATGCAGCATCTGGCAGAATCTGTGATGAACCAAGAATTTATCCTGGCTGGAAGTTTCCTGCAGACTGTTTCATCTCAGTGAAATGTCCTGAGGGCTGACTGGCAGGAGAGCTTCTGCAGGGCTCCTCTGATCCTACTTCTGGTGCCCAGGGCTGTGCACTGAAGACCCTCTGCAGAGCTGCCCAGATACTGGTGTGCTTTGGAGGGCCCAAATATTTGATTCAGTTTGGTTTTAAGTACCAGTTCTTGATGCAGTACAACAAGGACTGTGACTGTTAAGGACTGTCAGATGTTAATCTGCTGCAGGTGCCTCGCAGCCAGTCACAGATACACTGGTTTCTGTCACAAAATTTAGCAAAGTTTTTGCATTGTGGCTGATTTTTATCTTTTCCTTCAATTTTCAGTGTTTGGGGTGAGGCATTTGGCCCCACAGTTCTGGTTCACATCTCATCCAAAAATACGGATAGCGAGGCTGTGCGATTACTTTTTCACATAAAAATATTGTTGTCGAGTTAAAATACAGGGTCTGCTCTTACCTCAAAAACATTTAAGGAAGGACAGACTATTGCAAACAGACAAGCAGAAGATGATTTATAAGGACCATGTATCAACCCAAAACCTCCTGTCAGCTCTGCTGTGTCTCCCTGCAGTGCTGTGGTGGATTTACCACGCCGGGCACGGCCCCGCAGCCGCCCCGGTGTGCTCTGACCTGCCCGGCAAACGGGCACCGCGGGGACAGCCTGCAGTGCCTAATCTTCCAGAATGCACACTTTTTCCAGCTTGAATTCCTGACACCGAGCACACTCCTGGGACACCGTCCAAGCCCAGGCAGAGCGAAATCCTAAACTGTCCATGAGACAGCATTCGCGGAGCAACAGACTGACAGAAACCCCAGCGAGGAGTTTCCAAAGCAAACATCGTGTGTGCAGCGATAGGATCTGAGAGGGAGGGGTTTTTTTGTTTCTGGAGTCGACCTTTCTTGTTTTCCTTATGGCAAATACTAATGAACTCAATGGTAAAATATGGCATTTCCCAAACAGCAATCTCCTCCCTGAGATGCACCATCTCCGGTACGGGCCTGTCATCAAGCCTTCGCCCTTAATCACTCAACACATGTTTTCAATCCACATGTTCATATGGTAATAACTTCGCTCTATTAGTTTTCATTTGTCAGACCAAAATGCCCTTTAGGTTGGAGCATGCTGCAGGACACTGTCCAGGCAGGTTATTCTTAGCAACACATGAATTTACAAAGAAAAGGCAGGTCTGCAGTTCAGCATTTGCTTTTACTGCCTGCACTGCTCCTGTCACACCTGACCCCCAACCTCTCCTCCAGCCCCTTCCCACCCAGCAGCCACCATCAGCTGCCCACTTCGCTCTGTGCTTTACATCAGTTACTTAAAAATGACAATGAAACCATCAAACCCAGCTTGTTTGGGCATGGAAATTCCCTTTCTGCCTCTTTCTACTGCATCTATGGCAAAAAAAAAAAAAAAATCATGTCTCAGCAAGATGCTGACAAATCCAACAGAACTGGACTGGTGTAATTCTTCCCTGTGAGGGTGGGCAGGCCCTGGCACAGAGAAGCTGTGGCTGCCCCTGGATCCCTGGAAGTGTCCGAGGCAAGGCTGGACAGGGCTTGGAGCAGCCTGGGGTGGTGGAAGGTGTCCTTGCCTGTGGCAGGGGGGTAAAACGAGATGAGCTTAAAGGTCCCTTCCAACTCAACCCAGTGTGTGATCCTCTGATTCTGTGGTGGATGCAAAGGGTGGCCTGCAGTGGTCCATGCCGCTGTGCCACTGGAACACACTGGGTCTGCCCAATAACCCCCTTGGCCATGGTTTGGCCCTAAAGGCAAGGCAGTTTCTCTGTTGATAAAGGCAGCAGGAGCCCGGAGCTGAGCTCTCCTCAGCCACCTCCCACAGCACAGTGCAGCAGCTCTGGCATCCCAGGCAGGTCCTGTCTGTCCCTCCTACTGCGAAGTGGGGCACTGCAATTGGCAGCGCTGTCTGCTTCTTGCACAGGAGAAAAGCAGTTCTTGGGAGGCAACTGGAAAGCAGAGGTTACTCTGTGAAGGAACTCTCAGAAAGCAGCTGCCATGAGAACCATATCAACACTGAATCTCTCCTGCCTGCCTTCCTTCGGGACATTGCATTTCCAAGACGTAACTCTGTGCTCAGGTTCATGCTCTGAGCTCTGCACTCTCCCCATCAGATCTTCCATAAAAATTAATTCATGGCCTCTCCTGAGCAGGAGGTGTTCTTGAAGATGACACCCTCCCCACCCAAGGAAATAGTTTCAGGCTGCCCAATAAATTACTGGTAAGATGGTTGTTTCATAATGGTTCCTAATTGCCCTGTGATGATCACAGATATCAGCCATATCTTCCAAAAGACTATTTCAGCCTATATATGGTCAGAAGATCATTGGGCCAGCATATTTGTTTTGTTGTGCTAGAATCAGATAGCTAGGGCCCATCTCTGACTCCAGTGGGCTGGAGAGAGAACACTGCAGAGGGTGATGCTTCTGGAATTATGGAGCTTATGAACTTGAATACGAGTGATTCAAGTTATTGTTCCTTCACAAAGAACAAACACTGGGAAGAAGGAGGAGAGCAAGAAACAGCAGCAGAAATATTAGGGATAACAAAAAAGCCAAAGAGTCATTGCACCAGCCACCTCTGTTCAGTGTACACTTCCTCCCTTGGAAGGTTTTGCTCAGTGCTTGGAGTAAATACTCGAGGAATAGAATCTAATTTTCAAACTACTTCTACAATTTTATTCTTGAATTTCTCTAAGACCTCTGTCAGAAGGCAGTGCTGCAGCGACGGTGGTTTTTGAAGTGGCTTCCAGATATGAGACCAAAAAACATTGTAAAATTGAAAGAATTGTAACAGGGCTGGTTTACAAGCCTTGCTGCTGATTTGCATGAGCAGAAGTACAACTTAAAGAATGAAAATCTATTTGTACTGCTTACGCTAATAATGTGCCACAAGTCTCCACTGCTGAATGAAAACCCGGATCAGTCCATCTTGGAAACACAGTATGTGCTCTCAGAATAAACATTTCTCTTTACCAAAGGGACTCAGAGTGCACACACTCAGACAAAAGTCTCTGCAGGGTAAACCCATTGTTATACATATTGTTACAGCGCTGCATCAAACCACAGACACAAACCTGTCTCTGCACCGTCCCTGACATTACAACATGAAATAAAGGATTTGTTCCCTGTTTGTTATTAAGCAGAATTTTCTTTGAAGGATAATCCCTTCCTATTATTTTCTGAGATGCAATTACACACAGCCTTAAAGCAGTTCCATATTCTGATGAAACCTGAAATGCAACTTTGCATAAGAATATGATAATTTATGGATCCTAAAGTTCCCACAAGTTGATGCACTACACTTTGGTTTCTTTTCTTTTATCTTGTTTGCTTTATTGTACACAAGGAGAGAAACCCATCAGGAAGTCTCTAGAACTTGGAGCAACAGGGACGTTGAAACAGCCTCATTTTACGAGAAAAGAAGCAGGGTCAGAAGCAGAAAATTACTTCTTCAGAATGTGGCAGGTTTTTAAAATGGGAGCTCTGGGAATGCCAGCCCTAACTTCTTAATGGGATGGAAATCTGAATGTTTTGTTGAGGAAAAACTGATTTGGGCTATTTTTTTTTTTCTGGAGCAAACTGGAGCAACTGAGTGTCCTGACACTGCCCATTTTGTCCTCAGCACCCTCCTTCACATTGGACCAATGTAGGCAACAGGCTTTAGAGAGCTCAGAAGCACCAGGAAACCCCAAGAATACCCGTGCAGATGGCTCTGAGAGGGAGTGATTTGATTTCATTTCTCCAGGTGAAGACAAAGTTCTCCATTCCTCTGCGACACGAGCCCTACAGTCACACACCAGCAACCTGTCCCCAGCAATTCTTGTCGTTTGAGATGAAGGGAACTACATTTGCACAGGGCTGGAGGCACGCAGTGAAACCAGAGCCTCCCTGTGCTGGAACAAATCTTCCTCTGGCAGCAGCCCCAGGAGAGGAACGAGAGGAGGAGATCACCCCACTGTTAACAGTGGTTTCACACAGCCAGCAGCGTCCCCAGGTCGTGTGGAAGCACACGCACAGCACCGAGCCCCCAGCAGGAATGATTTATCTCCAAGAGGGAGTTTATTTCTATTCGTGTTTCTGCAAAGTGGCTTTTCCACTGGAAAAGCTCCTTTCCAGCAGCTCTTGCGTGTCCAGGCCTCGAGGGCCTGCTGGAGACTGTCTCCACAGCACTTGCTGCTCCTGCCTATAAATAACGTTTCAGATGCCCAGGCCGCACAGTCACACTGCAGGAAAGGTCAGGAGGAATCGTCATCGCCCAGAGAGATCGCTCTCCACAACTGCCCCACGGCTGGGGCTGGCCTGGACCGCAGCCAACGCTCTGGACCTTATCAGGGCTGGATCTCGCTGGGAACGTTCTGATGAAACATTTTATTGGAAAATGCTGATTCATAGACATCAAAATGTTTCATGGAAATGCACCAGTTTTTGTGAATTTACAAGGAAGCCCAGACATTGCTTGGATGTACTAGTGACTGGTCGGCTGCCAGGGTATCCCGTGGCTTCCAGAGTGTGTCTGCTTGCAGGACAGCTGTGTCCTCCAGGCTGCTCCAGACACAGGAGCCTGAGCTCTGCCAAGGCCTCTGATGGCCTTGCTCTGATTGAGCTCTTGGCAGCCCTTAACCCCCAGCATGAGATGGGCCGGGGGTGTTTTGTGCTCCTGAGGAGTCGCCAGGTGCAGCAGGGACTGTGGGCTGCCACTGCTTCTCCTCCTTGGAAAGGAGGGCAAAAAGTCTGGTCTCTTTCCAGAAATATAGATGGAATTTTTTTTTTTTCTAAAAATGACGATAATCCAAGTATCCTGGCACAGGATGGGCAAATGACCTTCAACCTTCCAGCGCTTTCCTGGGGTGGGACCCTGCTGCACCCCTCAGCCTGGCACGGCAGTCCTACCTGGAGCCTGCCTCCCGTAAACCATGAGCTCATGACAGCTGAGAGTCACAGACACAACCCTCTGGCTCACTGCCCCACCTCGAGCTGAGCTGGGCATCCACCAGCAAAGCTTATCCAGAGTGACTCTGTCTCCAGCTTCCCCAGATCCTGGTCCTTGGCAGCCCTTCCCCGTGCGCTGCAGGACCCCGATCGACCTCTGCACTGCCATGAGCAGCAGAATCTGCTCTGGGGTTTTGCGCCCAGCAGAGACCATCTCTGGTAAGGCTTTCTGTTGTGTGAAGACTTCAGGCTGCTCCCATTAATTCTGGGGCCTTGCTGCAGGGAAAAATGTGATCGCCATCCTCACGGCCTTGTGCCTTTCCCTTAAACCCCTCCCATGGTTTGGTCCAGGATTTTCAAGGACCGCAAGACCCAAATCTTACCCTCTCCCAGGAGGGAGTTTCATGAAGTTCAGCTGAGGTGTCTTTGATGCAGAAAACCTCAGGTGTCTCCTCTCTGCAAGGAGCGGAGAGACAGAGGATTTTATTCAGGAAATAAACCAGCACAGTCGCGGCAGCTCAGAGCAAGTGACAGTCAAAGTGTCTGGAGAAGGAGAAAAGTACAGAAAAGGGGTTCTCTGATGAAAAGCAAAGCAGACCAGACCTCCCAGGTCACTCTGACATCCAGGAAAAGTGAAGCTGGACAAAGTTTTACCTGACCTGCAGCTTGGGTGGCTTTTTTGTGGACAAATAGAAGGGAAAAATATCTTGCAGAACTGAGCTCTTCACAGGTAGGTTGGGGACCAAAATGGGGGAAGTGTCTAAACAACATCTGTGATAAGGAGATGCAGGAGAGATTATTGCCAAGACAGCATTCCTGAACTGATGGGAGAAGGAAGCTTTCTAAAACAAAACAAACAAAGAAAGAAATTCTGAAAACAAGATTTCCTCTGAGCAAAGTAACATTAATTTATTTTGCACACATTGCAAACGATGAACTGTGAAGGGCTGGAGAGGCACAAAGAAGTAAGCTTATATTTTTTTTTTTTTTCCCCTGAGAGAATTAAAGATTAGACTACAGATTTCTTCTATTTTTACAGAAACAAACCCAAAGTAATTAAAATGCTCTCAGTCAGCTGTGGTGGGTTATGCTATATATGGTTAACAAACCGACCTGCATCCACAACTTGGGGAAATCTCTGTTGTTGTATTGGCTCTGGCCTGGGGATGCGATCAGTGTGGGATTCCACCTCGTGCTGGGAGTGCAGTCTGTGCAGGTGTGAGCTTTCCATCTGGTACTGAGTGTGCTGTCTCCAGGCTTTTCCCTATTTTCTCTCCAGCAGGACGGGTGCTGGCAGGGGGCAGGGCCCGAGGCTGACTGAGGGGAAGCAGAGGCGGTGGAAGGGCGCTCGGTGCCGGCCGTGTTTCTGCTCACGGCCTGAAAGGAGCTGGGTCTGGCACTCTCAGGGGTCCTGGCAGCCAGCAAGGAGCAGTGCTAGCCTCTATTTTCCACTGCCTTGATCTTTCCCAGAAATTGTAGCATAGCCAAGGCAGGGTCTGGAACACTGCTTTTGATGCTCCCCAAGATGTAACTCAGCACGAGAGAGAGAGAGAGAGAGAAGAAAAGCTGGAAGGAAAAAGAAATCAGGACCATGTTCCTGAGTCAAATGGGGAAAGACATGTCATTCCTGATTCTCTGACTTCCTTGAGTCATTAGTGACACTAATGCTCTTCCTCGTGGTGCTTTAGGTACCTGCTCCTTCTCTTGCCCTGATACCCAACCTGCTCTTTGCCCTGGAGCTCCTCCCCTGCTTGTTCCTGTGAGGGGGCAGTGGGACCCTGTGGAGTGTGGGTTCATGAAATCCATATCCTTCCTACCTCAGGGGGGACCTTCTCACTCTCTCCAGCTCCCTGGCAGGAGGAGGCAGCCAGGTGGGAGTCAGGCTCTGCTCCCAGGGAACAAGGGACAGGATGAGAGGAATTGTCCCAGGTGGCGTCAGGGGAGGTTTAAATTGGATATCAGGGAATATTTCTTCACTGACAGGGTTGTAAAACATTGGAACAGGCTGCCCGGGGCAGGGGAGGAGTTGCCATCCCTGGTGGAATTTAAAAGATGTGTGGATGTGATACCTGGGGACATGGTTTAGTGGTGGGCACAGCAACCCCCAGAGCTGTCCTGTGTCTCCCATCAGTGTGTTGCATTCCAGGATGCCACCCCTTTGTGCAGAACATGTCCCTGAGCAGCTGGCACGTGCCCACCAGGCCAAACAGCCAGGAAGGAGTAAGTCTTGGAATAATCAGCCAAGGTACAAATGAACATAATTCTGCCTTCTATGCAATAACTGGCAGATATGCATCTGTTGTAAAGTTCTAGGAGGCACTGGCAGCTTGAACAGATTTTTAAAGACACAAGGCAGGCATAGAGATGTAACACTCCTTATGGCTTTCAAAAATGGTAAACAGAATATCTGGTTTTGAAAAAGGGAAATTATGGAGCATCTAGTTTTGCTTCCATTTCCAGAAAAGTACTGGGACAACTGATCGAGCCAACAAACAAATACTGAAACAAATCAGGGAAAAGAAATAAAACCCAGCCATTATGCACGTGTCAAATCTAATCCTTCTGTGACACTTGTGGATGGGGAATAAGCTGTACATGTCATCCATCTTGTGTTTAACGAGGCTGTTGACACCGTCTGACATGACATTGTCTAAAGATTTTTGGGAAAGCGTGGTGTGTATTGCCCAAGGTGGTGCAAAACACTTGGAAAAGCACACTCAGAGAGAAGCTGTCAGTGGGTCACTGTGTCCCTTTGTCTTCTATGTTTCTTTTACAAAGTGGAGTAGAAAATAATTTTATTTACTAGGAGGTGAAGTTGGAAGAGGGCACACGCCTGCAGCAGAGCAGGGCTGGAGCTAGCTAACAGTTCCAGCAAGAAGTGATGATGTGAGGACAGTTACAGAAACAAACCCAGTGAGAATTAGTCAGGGGTGGCCCGTTGCACAGACACAGAGTACAGAGCAGGATGTTCTGCAGCTGCTCTGTGGCAGTAGAGCAGGATCACGAGCCAGCTCAGGACCATCGGTGATGGGGAGGGAGCGTGAGAAGGGGGAGCAGGGGCTGTGCAGTGCAGGCTGCAAACCCCATCCCTTCACCTGCCTGCTCGGTGCAGCACGGGCTCTGCTCTGCTCCGGCATTGCTGCCTGCTCTGGGCCATGCTAAGGAAGGTGAGGGGCAACAGAAGAGAGCCCAGAGCATGGAAAGAGACACCAGAAGCCTGGAAAATAAGACACTCAAGGGAAGGCACAAAGACTGAGGGACAGGCTAATGAAAAATTGACTAAGGGGAGCGCTGATCAGATTTCAAATATAAGGAAGACTACCATGGAAAGAAACAGAGTGTTTTATTCTCTCAATCCACATTGAGTAGGAGTAGGAGTTATGGATGTGCACGTCAGGAAGGAGCTGGAGTGAAAATGGGTTGGGCAAGAGGTGGAATCTTCTCCAGCCAGAGCAGGTTTTTAAGAGGAGGGTGGACAAACTTCTGTCAGGAATGAGGGAGGGAAAGGTGATCTTGGCTTTGGGCAGCAGAGGTTCCCTCCAGATGTACTCAGCACGCCACGTGGTTGTGTGGGTTTAGAGGGGTGGGTAATGCTTAGTTCCAGGCTCATGACACACTGTGGTGGTTTGTGCCATTTGCTCCCAGAGGCGTGCTCAGTTTTAGCAGCTGAACTCTGTTCCTTGACTAAGAGGAGCCTTTCCCCTCAGCTCGTCTGTGCTCCTGCCTCACGAGCCATTCCTCAGCCTGGGTAGATGCTTAAAGGCAAGTGACTGTGAAACTCTGGCAGAGGCAACCAGGAGGCACCTCAGGCACTCAGGAGCTGTACAAACCCCATTTCCAGCCTCAAGTCGCTGACCATCGATGGAGCCTCTGTAAACAACAGAAGGAGAGAGGGGTGTCTGTTTGCCAAAGGCAGCAGTGGTGCTGTGGGAGGAATGCTGCCTGTTCCTCTGGTTCTTGAAGCAGAGCTGTGATTTACACCCCTCGGGAGGCCGCTGAGGAAGCAGCAAATCACCTCTTTAGCACGAGTTCAAAAGGCAATTAGACAAAGGCATGTAAGAAATACCCACTGAGGCCATTAAATCTAAAGCCTTTCTCTTGGTGGAGGAAAGAGCAGTAGCTGGGTGGGAGAATTGCTACTGTATGATTACCCTGGTTTTCCATATTTTTTGGCTCCTGGTGCTGGAGATCAGGGGATGAGCTGGAGTAACCTCAGCCCTGGCCCAGCCAGGACCATCCCTGGGTTCTTGGGCTGCGCATTCATCCGGGATGGCCACAGCCCCAGGGGGTTGTTAACAAACAATTGCAGCTGGAAGTGGGACAGAATCCCAGTGCCTCCCAGTCAGGCCACATCTCACACTCGCTGCCTTCTGGATGCTGTTCAGGAAAAGCCAGGAGCCCTGTCCTGCTCTGACTATTCCCTAAGCAAGCCTTGGGTTTCTGCTGTGAGGGGTCAGCACAAGATTTAGCTCCAAGCCTTTGCCCCCCGTTCTGGGCAAACAGCAGTAAAACAAACCAGGAAAGCAAATGCCATCCCATGCACAGAACACGCTTTTATTTAACTAGCACTAAAGTTTTCAGATGCAAATAGCTTATTGAGTTGGACAAAAGTCATGGCAATAAATGTTTCTTTCTAGCTTCACCCTACAAAAATATCTCGGAATAATAGGATTGTGTTTTTCCAAAAATATTCTTTATTGATTTACAGCAGTATCACATTCAAGCCCACCATTAGAATTCCTTCATTAATGAAATAAGACACAAAAGTCTTGTTATATTAGCGACTTTCACAGAGTAACTCAGTAAGCTATTTTTAATATTCTCATGGACGCATGCCAGAAGGATAATATTTTTATGTTCTATAGCAGAGAAATATACTTTAAGACAGTTTTGATTGACTTTAAAGTGTGCTTGAAGGCCCAGGCATGTTTTCCATTCCTACAAAGTGACCAAGGAAAGAGGAGCCTTATCTGCAGCACAGAGCAAAACCCCAACAGAACGAAATCCCAGTGCCCGCGGTGTTTCCCACGCACAGTACCAGCGGAGGTTGAAAATAAAATATAGCCCCTCCTCCCCCTTTGAGGGCAGAGGAACGGATCACGTTCACACCAGGAACACTGCACTTCACACAGGTAACTGAACAAAACCCTCTGGCCCTTCTCTGCAGCTGCACGAGGTGGGAACCCTGCTTCCTCAGGCACTGTCCAGACAGCACCTCTGCTCCCCTCCCGGTGCAGTTGTCTCTCCAGTATCTCCCTGCTCTTTCTGTACTTTCCCTTGGTGTTCCATCTCGGGCAGAGGGAGCACCAGAGCTCTGTGTGTGTTGTGGGTGACGCACAGCACGAGCACAGCAACACCTCGGAGCAGCCACTGCACCTGTGGCTGGACCCAAGTGCAGGCATGATCTCAGCCTCCTTTCTGCTGTGCTGGGACGGTTGCTCTTCATCTGATACCTACTCCAGCCAGTCCCACATTGCAAAGGGCTATTTCAGGCCTAACCAGGGGCTCTTATCAACTTTCAGGCTCGTTTTCAGTGGAGCAAATCTCTACTGAGTGAACAGGTTCGCACCGCACATGTCAGGGAATGCCTGGGGCTTTTAAGGCAGGTTGACATTTAAACCCGGCTCCGAGCCCTGGTGCAGCGCTGAGAAAGACAGCCTCCCTCAGGGCATCTTTGGGTGTACAGCACCACTGCTGATCATCCCCTCCGAGTGCCGAGGCTGCACAGCCAGTGGGATGCAGCCCACGCTTGGACAAACCACACCACGCACAGATTCTGTGCCACCCCCTCTGCGGCTTCATCAGAAGCATCCAAGGGCTGGCAAAAATTTCCCACCTTCCCAGCATCGCTGCTCCCTTCTGATCTCCTTCCCTGCTGGAAAGAGTCTGTGTTTCCCTCCTTTCCTTGGGGTGCAGAGCTCACCAGGGTGGCAGAGCACTTTTAGGGTGATGCCCAACCTTTATCCCTACCCAGCGCACAGCAGGGGCTGTAGGAAGCTGAGCTGCCCTGCCCGGCTCCCTTGAACCGTGCCCACAGACCGTCAGGCCCAGCTTCACACAAAGTAAGAGTTAAAATAAGCTGCCAAGGCTTCAGTTAGCTGGGCTGCAGTTGCAAATTCTGTGAGCCAGCTTAATGCTCACTCTTGGAAGTTCTTATTTTGAGCTGTGACTGTGCCAGGGCAGCAGACAGGAGATGTTTGCTTGAATGTGAAATATGTCCAGTCATCATCACAGCCACATCCCCTCGTGCCAGCCTGGTGTCACACCCATCACAGACATCATAATTGGGCTTTATTGCCCCATCATCTTGGGATCATGCAGAACTCTCCTGAGCCACGCAAGTCCAGAGGAGGCCATGGAGATGCTCTGAGAGCTGGAGTCCCTCTGCTCTGCACCCAGGCTGGTAGAGCTGGGGATGTTCAGTCTGGAGAAGGCTCTGGGGAGACCTTAGAGTCTCTTCCAGTGCCTAAAGGAGCTCCAAGAGAGCTGGAGAGGGACTTGGGACAAGGGATGGAGGGACAGGACAAGGGGGAATGGCTTCCCACTGCCAGAGGGCAGGGATGGATGGGATATTGGGAAGGAATTGTTTTCCCTGTGAGAGTGCTGAGGCCCTGGCACAGGGTGCCCAGAGAAGCTGTGGCTGCCCCGTCCCCGGGACTGTTCAGGGTCAGACTGGACAGAGCTTGGAGCACCCTGGGATAGTGGAAGGTGGCCCTGCCTGTGGCAGGGGGTTGGAATGAGGTGAGATTAAGGTCTCTTCCAACCCAAACCTTTCTGTGATTCTGTGATTCTGATACCTGCCGGACGGAACTTCTTGGTGAGACTGAAGGCACTCTTCGTTCAAAAAACCCCTCTTGGCAGCTCTCTCTTCTGCTTCCAAATGGCCTCAATTGCAAACAGATGGTCACAATTCTGAAACCCCAAGAACCCCAAGGATGAGACTGCAGCATGCTTGAAAGCATCCTCAGGAATCCCTGGCGAGATCTCCGCTGTGACAATGATGTTTATGGACTACACGCATCCATCAGGAAGGGACCTGTCATGTTTACATTAATGTCACCATTCCTCTTCTGCTCGTAACATCCTCGCTAGCGGCCGTGTTCCTCCTGAGCTCTGCCCTGGTGGTTTGCAAACGCAGTCCCGAGTTCAGAACGTGCAGTGCTTCTCCTGCTGGCTTCACATCAGTCCCTCCCGTAACCGATTTGGACACCGGCACTGTGACAAATCCAGCCCACCTTGGTCTCCATGCCTGTCACTGTGCAGCAAACCATGGCTGCTCGTAGCTGCAGGCGACAGGAGCGCTGGCAGCCCAGTGCTCCTGCTGCTGGGGCAGAGCTCCCCTGGTTGGGAACAGCCCAGAGCCTGTTCCAGTTTCGTGCTCCTCCAGGACTCCCTGCTCCTGGTCCTCTCACAAACACAGAGGCTCGCTGCTCTGTGTGCACAGCCTTCCTGATGCCACCTCATAATCAACAGTGCCTTTATGCCCCAGCCTTTCTTTTTCCTCTCCTCTTTCCCTCCCCTGGGTGCCTGGGAGCTGTGCTTTGGTCTCAGCAGTGCTGCTCAGGGTTTGTGTCACGTTTCTGCACAGTCTCTCGCATCCTCACCGGCTCAGCCACCCTTGCCCAAACTGTGTGCCACTGAGGACAATGTCTATTGTCCTGCATCCTGGCCAGAGCAGCACTTGTGGGGCTGTGGTTTTGGGAGAAGCACCCATAAAAGGAACAAACCAAAATTCAGTGCCCCAAGCTGATCGGTGTTCAGCGTTCACTGCTCACAGCAGTGTGTGCTGTACCCCTGAAGCCATCTGCAATGGCAGCCCCTGCAGCTCTGTAGGTGCTGCCAACCTCCAGAAGGTTTAACAAGCACTTGGAAGCTCCACAACCAGCCCTGCAGCACCAGAGAGATGGAGACAGTGAACACAGGGAAGATGGGAGAGCCTGGCTTTGTGTTCAGAGGCGCTGTGGCTGCCTGGTCTGTGCGGAATTGCAGCCACAGCCATGATGGTGATTAGTCAGAGATGCAGTGTTTGGCTGTTTTTAACACCAGACAGGAATCCCCACCCTGTGCAAGGCTCAGCCAGGCTCCTGACACTCATTCGGGGGAGCAGTTTTGGTCTCAGTGAGTTTTGTTATCCTCCCGCTTCCCATGTGCATCTTCCCAAGCGTGTGCCCCCCTGGAAAGCCCAGGAGCTCTCCAGCTGGCATGAGGGGCACACAGAGCTGAGCCCTCCCTGGAGCTCACAGCCTGGGCAGAAGGGTTTGTGGGGCACAAGCTTCAGCAATGTAGGAAGGAAAGCACAGGCTCTAGCCCAGCCCCGGGGGTCTGGAACAGCCCAGTGAAGCTGTAACCACGTGGATCTCTCGTGTCCCCACTTCTCAGCCTCCTGCACCGCCTGTCCCTGGGCAGCAGGGATGGGGGAATGAGGATGAGGCAGCAGAGGTTTTCTGTACCTTCTGGGAGATGAAATGCAGGGGAAATAAGGGGTGTACAAACCCAGGGTTGCAGTAGTAGCTCTGGAGAGATTTTGCTGCTGCTCAGCAGCCTCTGAAGGAACAGCCCTCTCCCCGCAGAGTTCTCCATGGCCACGCCAGAAACAGGCCTGATTTGGCCCTAAATGCACATGTAACAGCGGCACAGCTGTGAATTTCCTGTCTTCTCATTTTAAAATATATGAGCTGGTTTGCACAACCCCAGTATGAAGCAGCTTTTCTCATCCACGGAGCTCTTCTCCACACACCACCCCAGCAAGCTACTGGGAAGCAGCCACGGCACTAAACATCTGTGCAAACACGTTGTGCCAGATGTTTCCAGAAGGCAATGCAGCAGTGGGTCTGGAAATGGATTCCTGGAAGTGCCACCCCAATTAGCCTGCCCAGAACCAGCCCTGAGAGAGCAGGATCTACAACAAACATGGGAACAGGGCACAAGGGCTGTGACTGCAGCCTGTCTCTCCCCGGGGGGATTTTGCTTGTCCCACCAACAGAGCCACCGGGCACACAAGGGAGGGCAGGCAGAGCTGCTGGGACAGGAATGGCAAAGGAAAGGAGGAGCCAGTCCCAGCCAGCCCCACATAACCAGCAGAACTCCCACAGAAATCTTCCTGGCTGCTGGTTAGCCCTGCGTGCAGGCTCATCTCTCTGGTGCTCCCCGTTTCTCCATGAGGCCAGCGGCTCCGGCTGCACTGTCAGCACACAAGTGTGGACCAAGCAGTGGCATGGGTCATGGGGTCCTTCACTGTCTCCTCCCAGCCCCAGAGCAGTCAGGGTCCTGCCCTGACTGCTGAAACTTCTCCTCTGGGCTTTGCCAGTGAGTCAAACACCGCTGTGGAAGGGCACATGAACCACTGGTCCATCCCCTCTGCAGTAAGGTGGAGGCCAGCCCCAGTTCCCCTCACTGGTGGCTCACCATGGAGGGTGGACATGGCTCCTCGAGGTACCCTCCCAGCTGCCTGAGGAAGTCCCACACCCAGAACCCGACCCTGGTCCACATGGCGAGGCCCTGGTCTGAGGCCCCTCTCCGTTCCCACAGCAGAGGCGGTCCTCAGGCACTTCACCCTGGGCTGCTTCTACTGATGACAATTTCCACAAAGTTAGTCAAAAAAAAGAGCTTGGATAATGTCTTCGTTCCCATTTCTTTTTCAGGTGTGTTTTGAGATGCTTCTAAAACCAATTTCCATGTCATTATGAGTCTAAGCTGCTGTTTAGCGCCCTCTTTCAGAAATCAAATAGAGACAGGGATAATTATCACGATCCTTCTTGCTGTTCCATCTCCATGTGCTTTCAAGCAGGTCCTACAACACTTCCCATGAGTGACCCAGGCACTTCACCCCGGGCTGCCTCCGCTGATGACAATTCCCCCGAAGTTAGTTAAAACAAGAGCTTGGAGAATGTCTTGAGGATTCGTGCGGTGCCACGTGGTTCCTGTGCCGTGGCTCTGCAGAGCACGGGCAGCCCGGGGGGCTGTGCCTGCGGGGGTCCCACGTGCGCGGCCCCGCTCACGAGCGTTTGCGCACACAGACAGGCACGTGCGTCCTACGCGCTCGCCTTCCTCGCTGCCTTCCTAATCTAAAAAGTCATTCAGAGTGAAAATACGTTTCCTCTTTGTGAATGGGCAGATCTAACACAGATGGTGCGTTAACTGGAAACATCTTGTGTTCCAGCCTGTTCACGGATTCGTTCTGCTCAGGAACAGGAGGCTCCGTTTATGACCGTCTCTTCAGTGTTCCCAGTCTTTGCAGCTTGGAGATACCCAGCTGAATGCTGTGTCAAATCAGCACCTCTTCCCCTCTTCCTAACCCTACCAAGGCAGAGGTTTCAAGGCTCTCAGTGTCAGCAGTGAGGCATTGGGTGTAACCTGCTGATGTGGAGCAAGGCATTGGACTGCAGTGAAACCTGCAGTACTTTGTGTCTTCTGAGACAGCTTTCTGTGACCCCTCTGGGCTTGCTGCTCTTCACCTGAGAGCACTGAGGGAGCTGAGCAGGGACTGCGGGCCAGGGAAACTTCCCTAGATGTTTCTGCATAAAGGTGTAATTGTCTTTCATATAAGAAAGTATCTTTTGAAGGAACAAGTGCATCCCTCCCGAAAGACTCGAAGTGCTGCAGATTGCAAAAAGCCCCCAAATGAGCTGGCCTAAGAGACAAATTACCCTGAAGAGCTATTTAAGCTTCATTTCTCAGTCCATTTTTCAATTAGGCTGTCTTACCTAGGGAGTTACTGCAATAGGTGCCTTTCCCTGTTAGAATCCCTGCTTGGACACATGCATGCTTCCTCATTGTGATGTGGTGGATATTCCCATTAGCCTCTAGAAATAACTTCTTTCCAGAATCCTCCTGATTTTTTGGTGCCAACGAGCCCAGCGTGCTATCACATCCTGCAGGTTGAACACTCATGGAGAGAACATGGTGTTATTCTCGCAAGAGGATGTTTCCTTTTTATCATTTTGGGGCTATCAGGTTTCATACCACTGATCACAGTTTCGGCCCCAAGTTTCACGTGTTCAGATATCATCCACATGCTGTTCATCAGGCTCAATCATGAATTCAGAACTGTGTCCTGGACTGAACTTTACCCTTCACTAGCTACCTCTCAAAACCAGCTACAAAAGAGAGGCAGAGGCTGAGCACAACCTGACCGCAGGTGCTCTGAGCAAGGGCCTCAAGAATGTGCAGATCATGAAAGCGACGCAGAAATAACCACAAATATAAACAAGATGAAACAAAAGCTCAGAATGTGCGTGGAGCTATGAGTGCTCTTTCCCCAGTGCAGCAGGGAGAGGAAAGCTTATAATCACTGACACACTCTGTTTATTTAACCACGGGCATGGTTACAAGGCAAGGACAGCAGGCAGAGCCTGGGTGTGGAGTGCTGAGGCTGGATGGGCAGTGAGGTGAGGAGACCCAGCCTGGGGGTTCAGTCCTGCTGGGTGCTGAACAACGGTCTGGAGCAGTGGGGCTCAGCCCCAGCCCAAGAACAAACTCAGTGCAGACAATGGTACCTCTGTGCTGCTCACTTTGCAGGGCCCAGGCTGCAGCAGGCAGCAGAAAGGGTTGTAGGACCTGCTTGAAAGCACATGGAGATGGAACAGCAAGAAGGATCACGACAACTGTCTCTATCTGATCTCTGAAAGAGGACACTAAACAGCAGCTTAGACTCATAATGAGATGGAAATTAGTTTTAGAAGCATCTCGAAACATACCTGAAAAAGAAATGGGAGTGACTCACACGTGTCCCTCCATGGGAGTTGATTACACAGAGCTGGGCACAGCCTTGGTTTTGAGTACAGACCTGGCAGCTGGGCAGGGACGCCACGGGACTGAGAGCAGAACCAGTCAAGGGATGGGGAGAGAGGACCTGACTCCAGTGTCCCAGCCACCATCCTCACCCTGCAGGTGATGCCCCCCTCCAGGAGAGAATGCAACCCTGCCTGGGGAGCGTGGTCAGGGCCCCACACAGCCAGTGGGCTCCTGTGCTGGAAGCTGAACTTGGGACTTGACACATGAGAAAATCCTTCCCAGTGAGGATGGGCAGGCCCTGGCACAGGGTGCCCAGAGAAGCTGCGGCTGCCCCATCCCTGGAAGTGTTCCAGGCCAGGTTGGACGGGGCTTGGAGCAGCCTGGGATGGTGGAAGGTGTCTCTGCCTGTGGCAGGGGGCTAAAACTGGATGAGCTTTAAGGTCTCTTCCAACCCAAACCATTCTGCAATTCCATGAAAATGAGATTCAAGGTGTCTCTCAGGCTACCCAGGAGGTTGCTGCAGAAGGCAAAGGCCAATCTGTCCATGAGATGAGTTCTCTGCAGGTTCTCTGCCATTTCTGTCTGAATGCATCCCGGTGTGTTAGAAACCGGGAGAAAGCAGTTCTGCAGTGTAGCCCCCCTTGACAAACCAGCTCCTTTATCCCACAAACTGCAGCTAGCAAGGGCCAGGAGCCAAGAGCAACGCTGATCATGAGGTGTCAGGAAATGTTTGCCATGACTTCACCCTTAAAATAACCCCCGTAGACATTCTGCTCGGCAAAGACAGGTCCTACCCAACCCCTTGGTGCACAAAGGAGCACAGACCCCCAAGGAGGAAGGATGGGTCAGACAATGAATTCCTATTAAACCGTAACAAAACTACGGATGGCCAACAGGGAACGGAGCAGGGCCACAGCTGGGCCCAAGGGAGGGTCTTTGTCCTCTGCCACCACTCAGCCAGACTGAAAGCCTGGGAGAGGTTTGAGGCACGCAGGCAAGCAGGGTTCTTCCCTCCAGCTGGCTTAAAGAGAACAACAGATCCTAGGAGACAAACGGACCTCTCGGTGTCTGAATAGGAAAGTGATGTGTGTGGTGCTCGTGCAAGTGAGACGCAGCTCGGGGCTCTGTTATGGAAATTTTCCTCTGTGACAAGCATGTTATGAATGACTTGTCTTGAAAACACGCCAACATGTAGGTGCTGCTATCACAACATTCGGTGACTTTAACTTACTGTGAGCGCTCCTGTGATAAATCATGGAAAACCTTGCTTGGGCTATCTTTAGTCGCTGCACTGTTTCACTCTCACAAGTCACTCACAGCTCTAAAAATACAGTTTATATCATTGGATTCCTGGAATTCCTTTAGTTCTTACATTCTGATTTAAGTGGCATTAAAGCTGGGCTGCGCAGTCCGAGGCTGCGGGCTGATATTTCACTGTGGATTAGATATCACCTGGGTTCAATACAGGGTTTGCAATATTTATTTGATTTGGATCCAAAGGTAATTTGAGAAATCTTCCTGTAGATACACCTCTTACCTGGCTATGTGCACCAAGGGCTAGATTTTGCCTGGGACTAGATAGTAATTTAATAACCATTCCAATATAGAATTAAACTAAAACACATGCTCACAACAAGAAGTGAGTTGAGACTGTGGGGTTTTCTCCCCAAAACCTGTAGGTTTCTGGTCTCTTCTGGCCTCTGCACTGTGATCTTGTGTTGACTTCTAGGTCAGACATGTCTCTCTCTTCTTTTGGTTTCACTTACATGTCTTTCATAGCAGTTATTGATTCAGAAACACCAAGAACAAGAAAGTCTTGACCTCCCACCAGCCTCTCTGGATTTGATTACCAGCTCACCAGTGATGGATAGTCTGAGCAGAATTTAATGCTTTCTAATTTTCCTTGATAGGGTCTACGAAGCATGTTCCTTTTTTTTTTTATCCCAACTGGCAGCTCAACAAAGCCCAGCAATATAAAGCTCCATTTGTGTAATAAACTGTTGTACAATCTACTACTTATGAACACAGGCCCTGAAAATGTGCAACCTTTCTGCACATTACATTAAACACAAACCAGATGGGCACTGGAAAATCCTCCCCTTTGTTGCAGTGGGCTAGAGGGGCTGGTGGTCAGAAGGTCTGTTTCACTACACAAATAAACAGGAGAGTTTAACTACATTATTCTCCAAAATCAGCAGTGGGAAACCTATGTGGAAACATTAGGAGCAGTTTTCAAACCCGCTACTGGAGTGGTGTAGGCACAGGGGGGCCCTTCACCTCTCCTACCTGCAGCAGCCAGTCAGTGCCTGGCAGCCAGAGCCTTCACCTGCAGCCATCACTCATGACTTTAGGAAGAGCCAGAGCCGTGTTTGCCTCTCCTGAGGCTCTCCTGGGACAGCAGTTCACAGCTCTGCCTGGCTCAGGCCAGTGTAGACCAGAATTTAGGAGGAGACAATGTCATTGGGCTTATAAACACTGTGGGATTGGGCACAGTCATGGTGAAAGAGCAGCTTGACGGTGTTCCACCCCAGGGCAGGACAGGGATGGGGCTGGGGGTACAGCTGGGCAGGCAGAGGTCAAGATTCCTGCTTCTTGTAGAGGTAACTGTCCCCATTTTCCAGGACTTATGCATGCAGTCCCGGGATTTTGTAGGCCCTGCCAAACGGGCTTTCTGCTTGCTCAAAGGTGATTTATTTTTACAAATTTAAATGAAATCCCCTCAGCCATTTTTGAATAATACTAGAGTTAAAAAGACTATTTTCCTATTTAAAAATATTCTGGCTGGACTGTTTTTATTAAATCAAAGTTAAGTCAAATAAAGACTGTGGTTTGAAAGTTCAGGCTTGGGCAGGAGCTGGTCCTCACTGAGGAGCTTTGCCCTTGATGGACGGGTGTCTGTCTAATGCTCACTGAGCCAGCACAGAGCAGCAGCCCCCGGGTGGAGAGAGCACAGAACAAAGGGAGATCGTGCCTGGCTGAGGTGTGCACACCCGTACCCTCGGGAGATGGGATGCAGCAGGGCAGGAGGAGGAGTGGGGGGTGGCACACCTTGCTCTTGCTTCTCCTTACGTGCCCTGGAAGGTTCCTAAAGACAGCAGATGGAAGCTTCTTCCATTTCACCCAGCTCATACCCAGGCATTGTCCCCTTCCCTTCAGTGGCATCATCCTGGATGGGGGGGTCCCTGCTGTCGCCTGTGTGTGTGGGGATGAAGGTGGGAGTGCTGAATACACCCGTGGGGGTGCCCTTTGGGAGGGTGGGCTGTGAGGAGACACTGATGTCTTGTTCTTTTCCCCAAGTCAATCCCAACTACTGACCCCCCACCGAGGGACGGGCTAGAAGGTCCTTGTTGTGACACCCCAACAAATGGCTCTGAGGGGGACTGGAAGGCTCTGTCCTCGGCAGGGACAAACCTGCCTTAGGGCTGTGTGGAGGGCAGCCTGGGGGGCTGCGGGACGTCCCCTTCCCGCTCCATCCCCAGCTCATCAGGCTGCTCCACTGGCCCCGCGGGAGCTGTCACAGCACGGGACAGGACATCAAAGGCGGGCCCAGGTGCCACATGACGTGTGTGACACTTGGCAGGCCTGCCAGCTCCCGAGACAACGTGAGATGAAGGGAGCCGGCTGTTCCCAAGTGGAGATGGCAGGAAGAGCCGAGCCCCTGTGCTGTCCAAATGCGCCAAAAGAAGGGGAAACGGAGCAGAGCAAAGGGCTGGAGGGGTGCCCAGACTGTGGGGGGCTCTTGTCACTTCGAGAGGGCAAACAGCCCAGTCTGGAGGGGCTGCAGGGGTGGAGCCGTGTCCTGGTGGGCCACCAAGCCTGGGACATGGGGCCAGGTGCCAGGCGGGTGCTGGCACTGCTGCAGGGCTTAGGGCAGTCGGTACCTGCACGCCTGCAGGTTGTGCTGGGAGCCTGTGGGCACCTGGAGATGTTTCTTTCTTTCCCTTCCCGTAACAAAAAACCATGTGGAAAATGGATACAAAAAAATAAGGATGTGAAAGCTACAGAGAAAACATGATTTTTTTCACATCACCAAATAGTTCGTCCTGCTACAATTCCATGTCATTTTTCCTGTTGTTACTGTATTATCTTAGGTACACTTGGATATCTGGGACTGTAGGAAAGAAGAGCCTTCTCTGACTATGGGCAGGCCCTGGGCCTGGCTCTCTGCTGTGCTACTCCAGCCTGACACCAGCACATTGCCATGATGACATCATTTGGATTATTTCTGATTTATAGTGATTGAGAAAAATTGGGTCCCGTACAATAATGCAAACAATCAAAGACACAAAGCAAAAATAGTGCCTTTGGGCTGCACTTTCACATTGCATGATGTTTTGAGGACTTAATGTTGAAAGCCTTAGAGTGCACAAAAGGAATTTTCTTCATTTCATATATTATACAGTTGCCTGAAAGAAATGGCAAACAACTCCTCAGCCTAAGCGTGCTTTGCACAGGCTCAGTTGTGGGGTTTTTCTGTCCGTCAGCTTTCTCCCAACAGATCTCCACAGAAACTCAGAGCAGCATCTGCCAGCAAGAGCAGCTCCTGGACCCATGACCCCACAAATGACCCTTGCAGAGGTCTGGGCCAAATTCTGGTCTCTGATATATGAATCTGAAGCAATTTTGGTGAAGACCAGGTTTTCTGGAGCACCCAGGACTTGGTGAGAGCAGAGCAGTCTACTGGGGCCTTGGCAAACCAAATGCCCTTCCCATTTCTTCTCCACTGATCAACTTCACATCACCCTAGCTCCCCAGAAATTCCAGTGGTGTGATCAGAACACCGGTCTCTTCCTAAGACCTTGAAATTCCTCATTTCAGCCGAAATCACACCAAACACTTGGATCACAAAGAACACGCCTCAAAGGCGACAACAGCATTTAAATCTGTCCCAGAAATACTGAGATCAGGCCCCACTTCCATTAAATCTTAAAACCCTGCCGTCTGATGGCAAGATGTTCGATGGCAAACACCCTCGGAAGCACCACATGTAAAAACGGCAACGAACCACAAACCCAGCACGTGCAAGAGACGCTAAACCAGCATCGACCCCATCTCCGTTCCCATCTCTTGCAGAACTCACCGTTCTTCCTCTCGGCGAAGGGCGGGGGCTGGAGCTTGGTGCCATCTCTCACTTCGCTGCCAGGCTTTTCCTTGGGCGCCTTTTCCTCTTCATTCCCGGCCGGCGCGCTTTTGTGGTCCGAGCGGTCCTGTTTGATCACACCATTCATCACCGTGCCTGGAGGGACCGGCCCGGATTCTGGCTGCTCCACTTTGGGTGGTCAGGGAGAGGAGCAGACACCAAAGTGACCTCTGGAAGAGAGAGGAAGAGGTAAGGACGAATTCCCGAATCAGTCTGGGAAACAGAGAATGGACAGTGGCGTTTGTGAAGTGATCAGACCCCAAACAATTAATTACTGACAGTTTGCATAGGAAGACCGTAGGATTCCCTACTGCCTGCTTGATTCTCCCTGTCTGCTGTATGCTTGACTACTTGACTACTTTCCTGGAGCAATTTCCACCCATGGGCACAGAATATTTGCAGGAAGTCTGTCTTCAAAACACACAGCCCTGGGGAACCCACACGAGAGAGCTCTTGAACTGTTAGAGATCCACGCATGAGAACAGTCTTCTTTTATATGACTCTGGTTTGCTGAGAAAACCGTGACAGGAATAATTCCACACAACCCAGAGGAAGCTGCTAATTGTGTGATACGGACAAAGAGCAAACATCAGTCAGCTTTTACACCAGGAAGTGTACAAACACCCTGCAAAGTAAAACACATGTGCAAAACCTATTCTCTGGCATCAAAGTTGTGATTAGCACCCACCAGAGCTAAAGGCTGTATTGAAGGATTCAACCACATCAGGTACAAAACGTTGAGAGTTTTTGAAGGATGGAGGAGTTGTTTGTTTACCACATTGTTCTGCTCCAAGGTTGATGTGGGGTTTGTGGTCGAAATACATCACAAAAACTCTTAAGAGGTTCTGCAAATTCAGGTTGTGTTTCTGCAGATCTTTGGGCAGGGAGGTGCCTAATGACACTCCCATCCCACCAGAAATATGGATGGAAAGGATTCAGCTTACACCAAACATGTTTGTGGGATGCAGGCCCACGGCCCGGGAGGGGCTGTGATACTGAGCACATCAGAGGAAAGCTGCAGGGACCATTTCAACAGAGCATTGTCTGAAAAATCTCCAGATGCTGAATGAAAGTGAATGCCTGTAAGAATCAGCACCAGCTCCTAATGAGTCCCATCAGGAAAGAGCTGAGGAGAGCTAAAAAAGGTCATTTGTAGAGAACAAGAATAGAAAAGTGTAAGATTGATTCAGTGATAAAATCTGATTTAATACGAAAAAGTTACCAATTTACTGTATAAGGAAGTAGGAGCAGTGCACCGCACATGATACCATCTCCTCCACACTGTGTGAGCCAGGACCCTCACACCCCTCTCCCTGCCCTGCACCAGCAGGGATTTTGCCATCTGCTTTCTCACCCACCTCCCTGGCAGCCCCACCTGCTCCAGCCTTTCCTGTCCCACGGGCTGCAGCTCAGCCCCTGTGTCCGTCTGTCCTGCCTCGCACTGAGCTCCACTGCCGGCACATTGCACACAGGGTGCCCGTGGGGTGGCTGCACCGGCTGGGAAGGAGGTCCCAGAGGTGCCTGTGTCCCTTTGTCCCTTTGCAGGGACCACAAAGCTGTGCCCACGTGCATCGCCTGGGACAGGCTGTGTTCGTAGGCTGGGCTCAGAAACACCACGCAGGCCCAGCCCTCGGCTCCAGCCCTTCCCTTCTGCCGTGTGCTCCCCATCACCCTCCTCACTCGCCACTGCGGCCCTTTCCTCATCTCCTGCACGCCCAGCTATTCCTGCCAAAGCCTGATGTGCTGCCACTGCCCACAAAAACAGCCCTGCAGGCACCCAGACAGGCCAGGGCTGCGCTGTGCTGCCTCTTTGAACAGACAATTCCATCTGCCATGTCTGCTTTAGCATTTTAGCTCCCTTGAGCGGCTCGAGGTCTCCTTTCCAGCGGTGCGACTGCTGTGCAATGCCCCATCCCCACTGTGATGATCCACCCACTGCTGGCTGTAGGGCTGCAGACCCACTTTGACACGAGCAGCATGAGCCCCTAAACTCTTTATTTAATTCATGACTAGCGTGGAACATTCAATAAGTGTTTACATTGCTGTTTTAAAATGAACATTTTTTTTTTGACTTCTCCAAGTTGCTGATACGATGCATCTTTCCAGTGAGAACAGAGGGTGATGACAGGACAATCCAGCAAGCTGCATCTGCTTACAAAAATGAGACTTTGTTCAACCGAACACTAAATCTTTGATAAATTAGTCAGGGCTTTGGTGACGTACATGTTGAACCAATATGACAGTTTTATATGGATTATGATTATTAATGTTTTTCAAAAACAGAGAGCGCGAGCCAGACATCCAGTGTCGAAGCTGCAAGACCACCAGCCGAGGCGAAAGTCTTTCAGGAAGGCTTCTTGCAGGCTCTGTGTACAATCTCTTTTTACACTCAGAGCATATGCAACATTTTAATTTGCAGTGAGTGCGCCGGGGTCCTTCTGTCTGAGCCAGGAGGTCACGCTGCGACCCCGCAGACACAGGCTTCACAGCACACTCAAGCACCACTGGCTCAGTGGTGGCTCTTTTTTTTTTTTCCTGGAGTGAAATTTGGCCTCAAAACATTCCACATTGTTCCCTCGTTTAGGCTGAGCTGATTGTATTTACAAAGCTCAGACACACTTTCGAGCCTCGGAGCACATCTCCCATCAACCACTGCTGCCAGCACATCAATTGCAAGGCTGTGCAGGGTACAGGTCATGTTCCATCTCTCCCTGCCTGTAAATTGTAAATCCATCATAGCTGGACTAGCATGGTACATCGTGGGTACTTCCTCTCAGGACACTGGAGATGCTCTGCAGGAGATGCCTGGTTTGGAAGGAGCAGCCCCCTTGCTTTCTGCCCGGGAAGCAGTGCAGCACGGGTGGGGCTCAGACTCGCCTCCCCCTGCTCGTGCTTGCTCCCCAAGGCCCAGGGGGGACTTGGCTGATTCTACCAAACCTGTGAATTCTAACAGAGACAAACGCCGAGCTGCACTGGGTGTGTGGACAGACTGGGGGAAGGACAGGCTGGGGAGCAGTGCCACACAAAGGGACTGGGGGTGCTGGCCACTTGGATCCGAGCCAGGGGGGACATCCCTGTCCTGGGGGGCATCAGGCCCAGCATGGCCAGCCAGGGGAGGGGGGGATTGTCCCACTCTGCTCTGGGCTGGGGTGGCCTCACCTCGAGTCCTGGGGCAGTTTTGGGTGCCACGATCCAAGAAGGAGCTAAAGCTTTAAGAAAGCATCTGAATGAGGGACACGAAGGTGGTGAAGGGCCTTGTGAGGGCACTGGGGTTGTTCAGCTGGAGCAGAGGACACCGAGGGCAGACCTCCCTGGGGGCAGCAGCTCCTCCCGAGGGGCAGCTTCCATCTCTGCTCCCTGGGACAGGGACAGGACACAAGGGAGTGGCCCCCTTGGATGCTGCCTGCCTCCCACTGCTCCCTCCTGAGCAGCACAGCCGGACAGGCTGCCCCTCACCCTGTACCGTGTACCCCCATCTCCCCTCACCCTGCTCCCCCGTCCCCCAGGCAGCCAGGGCAGAGCCCACAGACACCACAGACTGTCTGGAGCCTGTCCTGTGAGGGAAGATAATGGGATAAGTCTAAAATATTTTTATTTTTTAACGGTTTTTTTTTTAACTTTTTCTTAGGGAAAAAATGAACTGAACCATTGAAATTAAAAATTATTTTTAGAAGTGGGGAAAAACTTTATCTCCCTGAGAAACAACTTTGGCTTCAGCAGCTCATCTTCCAGAAAACTAATTTTTTTTGGCTGGAAAACTCCTAAACTGAAAAATTCATTGTCCAAGTCTTAGCAATCCCCTTCACCCCTCAGGTCTCCACACGTCAAGCAAGCTCCTGGATCATGATTTTTTGGTAAGTTTCCAGGAGTGAGCTTTCTGCCAAGGTGTGTACCAGAAACACCAGAGCTAGGATGCGTCCCTCACTGGAGCTAAACAAACATCTCTTGAGCCCTCTGGGATGTAACACAGGGACAGACACTGCTTCCTCTGCTCAGTGCCACCGCTGTCCCACACGTGCACCTTTCACAAAAGGGAAAGGAAAATAGGAGATGGAGCATCTCTGTGCGACACGAAGCAGAGCTCCAGGGCTGAGGGCAGGGGCTGGGCAGAGGCCTCCAGCACCCCTGAGATATCCCTGTTCAGATGCAGAGCCTACAGCAGCTGGACCCGAGGCATCTCTGCAGGACTGGGAACCCTGGCTCCTGCCTGCAGCCTGTGCAGGAGTGGACACAACACCTCGAGGTGCACTTGGCCTCTAACATCCAGAAATGTCTTCAGGAATGACACTTCCGTGAGGCTGGGTCCTGTCTGGGTTACTGTGATGCAGCTTTGACGGTCTGCACAGTTCTTCCCTGCCTGGCACAGGATGTGAATCTCACCTTCCACCTTCTCACCTTTCCCCTGTGCCCCTCCTGCGCGCACCGAGGTGGGAATTAGCAGAGCTTACACTTCCTCATGTGCTGGATCCACCAAATCTGCCCCTGTGTTGCTGTTTGCTCGGCTGGAGGTTGAAGTGGAAGTAAATACATCCATGTCTAATGCACGTGCAGCGCCTCTTGAGCAATCGTGACCCACCATAAAACTCTAAATACACAAAGAGAAAAACCAGGAGAGGGATGTTCAGAGATGCAGTTCAGCCTTATCAAATTCTTCACGTGTTTGTTGTGGTGTGTTTGTATTCCTGGGCTTCTGCCTGCAGGAATGTTGCTGATAAAACCATCTCACTAAACATGGACTTGGTGTGTTTTAGCTGGTGTTTACAGTGCTCAGGCAGCAGGAGTAGCTCTGGATTCCTGGGGGCAAATACCCCATGAACATTCGCACTGGCTTGCTGCAAATGCTGATCAAGTCCTGCTGTGCACAAGCTCGGCAGGAATCCTGTCTGGTCCTCCTTAGAGCCGTGTCAGGTTTGCCAGGGCAGAAGGCAACTCTGACCACTTGCCCCTACGCCCAGAACAAGAGGCCTTTTCTCCTCTGAGACCTCCCTGGGCTGCCAGGGCACGCACCACTGCTATTATCTCATGGTTTGCCTCGCAGGCCACATCCCTGCTGGGCGATTCCCCTCGCTGAGCTCCCTCCTGCCTCCTCAGGGATGCAGAAAGCCCCATCCCGTGACGGCGCCGAGGGCAGCGGAGCCCGCAGGCCGTTCCCCACAGACCTCTGCACATTCCTCCCATGCCCTGGAGAAGTGACCTGCTCGCCACTTCAGCTCCCAGAGAGGAGCTGCAGGGCAGGGGGAGCGCCTGGGTGGGGGCTTTCCCAGGGAGCAGGGAGCAAACCAAGGAAACCTGCCACAATCCTGGATCCCCCCTTCAGCGGCGAGCTATCCGGCGCAGCTTCTTGTGCAACCCCTCCGTGGGGTCGGTGCCAAGACCCAGAGAACAGAGCTGTGTGAGCCATAAAATCTTCACCCGAGGCAAACCCGCCCCGTGTTTGGTCACAGTGAGATCCCCACGCTCAGCGAGCTTTGCCAGCTGTTTGCACCCCCGGGTGTTTTAGGATCGAATCTCCTTCCCAGCCTCCAAACTCTCAGCCCTGCTATCTGCTCCGAGCTGCCCGCAGGCCGTGTGGCCTCCGACAGCAACGGAGGGCCCAGTGATGGGAAGTGGCAGCTGTCTTCATCCAGGACAGCTCCTGGCCTCCAGCCTGGGCTGCGTGATGAGCAGCAAGGGCTATTCTCAGGGGAGAAGCCTCAGCCCCCTCCCACTGAGCTGTTTTGAAAAGGAGTGATTTCTCCTTCGTTTTTTTCATAGAAAGAAAGATTTAAGTGGTGGAAAATAGTAGAGTGTAGCATCAGCTGAGACACAGCTCCACTTCCAGGGATTATTCTAGGGTGTTCAACCCTGTTCAAACCCCAGGTTTGTTTGAAGCCTCTTCATCACAGAAGCTTGGAAAAAGATTGTTTCTTTGCTCCAAAGAGTATTTAACACAGGCCTGACCGCCTTACAGCCAGCAAAGCCATCCCCACATCACACACTGTAACAGAAGGGCCACATTGGTGTCACTGGGAGTAAAACTCTGAGCTCCTGTACATCATGTTGTCCAAGAGAGCTGGGAATTTCGGAAAATATCTGTTCAAATGACTGATCAGCACCACACTCAGAGGCGTCACCGGGCTCTGTGGAGAGACGGAGTGGAAAAGGGACCCATCGTCCTCAAATGTTGGTGCCTTCCCTTATGGCACCACAGCTGCTCAGCACGGGCTCTGTGCTGGCACAGAGGCAGCCCCAGCTCGTGGCACGGTGCAGGGGGAGCAGGGCCGTGCTCGGTGTGAGGGATGGATGGTGGTGCCAGGGATGGATGGCCGCGATAACGCTGGGACACCACACCGTGCTCCAGACACACGGCAAACGCCCCAGCGATGCCTTAGGGTTTAGCTTTTATGTTTTTCAAATTCTGTATTCCCAGTGCGTAGCTCTGAACTGCCTTGCAGCCTGTCAGCTGCTGCTTCAAACTGACAGAAAGTAGGGTTAGATCAGATAATAGGGAAAAAAAATCTTCCCTGTGGGGGTGGTGAGGCCCTGGCACAGGTTGTCCAGGCTGCCCCTGGATCCCTGGAAGTGTCCAAGGCCAGGTCAGATGGGGCTTGGAGCAGCCTGGGACAGTGGCAGCTGTCCTTGCCCGTGGTAGGGGGTGGAACTGGATGGATTTTAAGGTCCCTTCCACCACAAACCATTCTGTGATTATATTATTCTGTGATTGGAAGCATTTAAGGATTGCAGTTCGTGGGCTACCTGGCATTTGCCACCAGTCCTCAGTCCTGCTCTTGTGCCCAGGGTTATTTCCATGGAGAAGCAGTCTGCTCTAAAAATACTGCTAGAACTTAAGTGGACAACACATGCAGATAGTTCTGAGTTAGATAAAACATCTCCTTATGAATCTGGGCCATACTTGTAGTTTTTAAAGTAATCTTAAAATAAACTTAAAAATCTTAAAATAAGCAGTAATGTTCTAAGTACGCTGAAAAGGCTCAAAAAGCAGTTATCAGCCTCAGATTTGTTCTCGCTGCTTGTTCTGTTTGCAGAACTGCTTTCAGGCTGATCTTGTGAATGTTCCAGGTCTGACTCATGAGTGCTCCATGCTGGGGTTGGTGGGGCTTGGATCACATCAGGTGCAGGGCCCTGCACACCTGGGGACAGCCCTGCTCCAGCAGCCTTGGCAGAATGAAGCTTCTGAGAGAAACTGCACTTTTGTTTCTAAACTATGATTTGATTTGATTCTGTTTAATTTATAAACGCTTAACAATGAGCTGTTTCTGCTGGTGGCAGTGCCACAAAGGACAAACCATGCTCTTAATTCAAAGGAACAGCTTTTGTTTTCACCATTTGGTTTAAATCCAGCCCCAGCCAAAAAACTTGTGGTTTTCAGCTTTTCCAGTGGAATGGGAATCCCTGGTCTCTGGAGGTGACCCTGGTACTTCACGTTCCTGCATGTGGATTGTGACTCTGTGGTCAGCAGACAGGTTGAGCAGTTGCTGGTCACCCCAAAGGCTCTTCTGGTTACTCTTGCCCCCTTACCAGCAGCTCTCCACATTTCTGCAGGAGAACATTGGCTTCTCTTGTAGGTCATGCTCATGTCCTCGGTCATGGCTGCAGCATTGAACTGTGTCCTCATTTTGCAGCATTTGTGGCTATGTCTGATCTTTGTCTCCCTTATTTTGCTACATTTTAGAAATGCAATAAGCAAAACCTTTCTAAAAGGGAGAAAACATGGCAGAGATTTGAAATGGAAAATGAGCACAAACTGGACCCATGCCTCTTCATTAGATGCCAGAGGAGGGGAAGGAACAAACGGCACAGGGACAAACACTATTAATAAAGTGATGAGGGCGGGTCTCCAATGGGAGAGGAGCTGGAGACAGGACCGGCTCTCCGGCTCGGACGGTCCCGCTGCCCAGCACGGGGGCCTCGCCAGCTTCAGTTGGCAGAGGGAGCATTCAGTGGGTGGGAAAGGCCACAGACTGACCCAGCAGGGCTTTGGGAAAGGTCCCAGACTGCTGGCAGAGGACTCGTGCCCGCGGGGTGTGTTCCTGCTGCAGCAGCGACTGACCTGAGCCAGAGTACGGAGCAGGGCTAAGTGTGGGGTGTGTGGTGCCGTGTCACCTCTCCAGCCCAGTGCCTGTGGGCCTGAACCCCGAATTAAAACAGATCTGGTGACAGGGGTCATGTCCGACTCTGAGTTTCAGGCTGGTGACCTGGACCCTCTCTTCCTTTGGCTGCCCCAGAAAGCAAGCGGCCAGGAAAGGAGGAGCAGCTGCTGATCTCTGCAGAACCTGTCACCCCCGTGCTCAGGGCCAGTGAAACTGCTCTTGGCCAGACCTCTGTCTCTTGCCCTCGACTGCTAACATGGGCAGCAGATGGACAGGGCAAAAAAGCCCAGGTGAGAAGTGGGAGGGAGCACGGCAGAGGTTTGGTGGGCATCCTGTGCCACCCACTGCCACAGCACACATTGGCAGAGCTGCCAGGTGAGGACTTCTAACAGGAAACCCCCTGGGAGAAACCAGTGCACAGCCTGTCTGCTTGTGTCTAAAATACACTTTAATATGGAGAAGACTCAATAGAAGGTGCCTCCAGCTGCATGGCAGGTCCAAAGGCAATGAGAAGGGACAATGCACAGCTCAGCCTTTAAATCTGCTCCACAGCACTTGGCTCCAGAGCTGTTCATTCTCCACGAAGCCCACGGAGGTCAGCGGTGCTGGGAGCAGGACTTTGACTGCAGGGCACAGCTGGACTGGACCCTGCTGTGAGGGGACTCCCTGTCCAGTGCCTGTGCTGCCCAGGTGGATCAGCACTGAGCCCTACAGAGTTCTCCAGAGCAGTCCATTTTCTGAAAAATGCATTGCTGCAACTATCCTCACCAACCTGACAGGGAAGAATTTCTTCCTAATATCCAATCTAAACCTACTACTCTCTGTCAGTTCAAGTCCATTTCTCCTTGTCCTGTCACTCCAGGCCCTTGTAAATAGTTTCTCTCCATCTCTCTTGCAGCTCCCTTCAGGCACTGAAAGGCCACAATTAGGTCACCCCAAAGCTTCTCTTGTCCAAGATGAGCAACCCCAGTTGTCTCAGCCTTTTCTCTCAGAGACCAAAGGAGTTAAACATCCACCTGTTCTCCCCCTCTACCCACAGGACTTTAAAAAGTGAAACTCCTGAGTGAACCCAGGTGAACACCCGCTTCATCCCATAAAAGGAGGAAAAAATGCAGATGGTCCTGATAGTCCAGCCAAGAGAAAAAGGCTCCAAGCCCAAGAAACATCTTACTGTGGGCAGGTGCCTCACAGGAGTGCTCAGACACGACAGCAGCAGTGCAGCAGATCCAGATCCCATCTCTAGCCAAAATGCAAGCTCCCCTCTCCATCCCAAAAGCCAAGGCTGCACCAGGAGGAAAGAAAACGTGTGGTTCCTTTAGGCAACTCAGAGCTTGGGATGATAAACCATAGTGCAATAAAGAATATCAAGAACTGAAGAACTGCTCTTTTTTAAAGTATGCTCCCAGAGATACAAACAAATGAAACATTCAAGGCCCATTATCCCATGACTTAATTTTTCACTCTAGGATCATTTCTGTCATGTCACGAAATCCCTTCCATTAACTTATCAAGTTCCATCTACAAACAGCCTAGGCTCCTTGCCCCTACTTTCCGGTTTGGAAGGCTGCTCAAGAACATCACTCTCCCACTGGCTGGAAATTTGAATATATCCTGCAGCCTAAATTTATCTGCAAAACCACCCAGACTCAAAGCACCAGGCCTGTGCCCCAAAAGGGCCATGTTTAGCCAAGTACAGGTGGGGTTTTTGCAAGAGGCAAGGCTTGGCATTAACAGGGACTCCAGGTCCAGTTGCAAATCTCATGGCTGGTCCCTCTTATTTTAGTGACCACAACTTTCTGAAACACCTGAGGAATCATTTCCCTGGCTGTGTGGGCAATGATCAGGGGACAGAGTAAAGCTGCACAGGAGTTACTGATCTCTTTCTTCCTGAGGAACACTGATGACAGAAAGCGAAAATAATTGTTGTCCCACAGCTATACAAGGAGAGATACCCAGTTTTCAGATTCCTGCTGGAATATCCTTTCTGGAGGAGCTGAGCCTGGCTTGGAAAGGACACACAGGACAGGATGTGGTGAAGTGTCTCCACTGCTGGTTTTGCTGTTTCCTGGCAAGAATGATGCAGTGTTTAAGTGTGAGAGAGGAAATCTCCCCAGTCTCCTTAAATTCCCCAGAAGTTCACCAGCCATGGCTTTCTCTGAGGCAACAGCATTGTACCACTGATCCCCATCCCCACACCACAACTCACATCAGCGTATTTCACCTTCACATATTTCATCTTCCCTAACCACGAGCAAGTGAGATCTCAGCACCAAAGGTATCAGTAGCGCAGCCAGGTTCAGCCAGAGAGAGGAATGACAGAACGGGTGGCTCAGAGCTCTGGATGTGCTGAGAGAACTGGAATGAAGAGTTGGTGTGGTCCAAACGGCTTCCACGCTGCCTCAGAACTATTTTAAGGCACCTGGATAAAGGTCACTTGGATGATCTTGGATTGTCAGAACATTTCTAAGAACTTTCCTCACCGAAAGCTGCTAAAAGGCTGTGACAGAATGTGAGTACTCAGAAATAAGGAGCATAAGTTAGGTTTGCTTTAATGAAGGCAAAAGGCAGGGAAATGTGCCAGGGCTTGTGTTGGTCAGTGTGATGACCGAGATAGGGAGACAGAGAAATTTTCCTACTAATGTCCAATTACTCAATGCCAGTTTGGACAGGGCTTGGAGCAATTTGGTGCAGTGGAAGGAGGGGTTGAATGAGATGATTTTTAAGGTTCCTTCCAACCCAAACCACTCTGTGATTCCATGTGATTCCATGGCAAAAATGCCTCATGTGGAAAGCTACAGAGGGATATTCTGATACTGAGTGGCAGAGAGATAAAAGTGCAGATGAAAAGTAATGTCTGTGGGGAAAAACAGTGCACAGAGGAGAGCAACAGGGATGACCAAAAGAGAGGTGAAATGGGCTGGGACCCTTAGTTTAGAAGGAGGAGGCTGGGGCAGGAAAGCTCAGTCTGATGGACTGCCCAGTCAGGAGTGGTCCAAACAGCATCGATGAGGAATGATTGCTCACTACAGGAACCAGGGAGAACCAAGGAAGTGCTTAAGCACGAGATTTAAAAAAGACAAAAGCAGAGATTTTCTCACCCCCTTCACAGTCACAGTGTGGATGGAGCTCTCTGCTTCGGGATGCTGCAGATGCCAAAGGGTTGGGTGGTCCCAAAGGCATTCAGATACATTCAAGGAAGGATTTCAAGGTTTTAAACACAGAGATGCTCGGCCTGGTTCAAGGAGGCTCTGAGGCACAGAAACAGACTCAGCGTGAGGAGGGTCCCTGAGCATTCCATGCTCTCCTCCAGCCATGTCCCTGTGGTTGGGACCAGGTGCTCAACCAGGCTGAGCTGCCTTTTGAAGCCCCTGTCACAGTGCCTGTCTCACACAAATCAGTGTGCCAGCCTCTGCAGTCTGGTGTGGAGAGCAGGCAGGGAGGAGGAACACGGATCAGGAAGGGATGGAGATTTGTGGCGAGGGCTCTTGAGGTCTGGCCGAGACTCAACATGACCACCAAAAGCTCCAAGGCTGTGAGGAGCTCTGTGGCCCCACTGCAGGTCCCTGCTGCCAAAGGACGTTCCTCAGAGCTACTTCCTAAATAACGGAATCTAAATTTCCGCCTTCTTGTGGCAAAGTTAAAAAAAATAACATTAACCAAATTATACCCTGGTCTAAACAAAGGAGGGCCAGGGCTGCCAATTTCACAATTATCCCAAATGGGTCTTAATATGACACAGATAAATACTTTCCAATTATCCAATGGAACAAGGCTGCCCTGGGGGAAATGGAGAACAATGAATGACAGGGGCCAGCGACCCAGGGGATTCAGAATTCACACTCCACCACTCCTGCTGCGGTCCACACATGGCAGGGGAGGGAGGCAGCAGGGTGAGAGCCCATCCTCACCCATTCCCGGGTGCTGCTGGTGGGACTGGTTTTATGGCAGTGGGACGGGAGGGTCACGGAGGGTGTTGATGCTTCTGCTGACGAGGAAGCCGAGGGCGGGCTCAGGGCCAGTGGCTGGCTGCAGGGTACCAGGACTGGCACTGCTGTCCTCCCCAGCAGGGCTGCAGGGGCAGGGTGATCTCTGTCCTGGTGCTCACAGACCTGAGCGAGCTGCCTGGGGCCACGGCAGGGGCTGGAGCTCCAGGTGCCACACTCACCCCGCTGCCCACAGCAGCCAGACGGGGTGACAGCACAGCTTGGGGTTCGGGCTGGGCTGCCCATGGCAGGAGGGGGACACAGGTGCTGTTTGTGCCCAGGCTGCTCCGTGCAGAGCAGCACCCTTGGGTGGCTCTCAGCAAGGTGTGCTGGCCTGTTCTGTGGCCCTCACTAATGCAGCATCACTTGCAGCATTTTGTCTTCAAAGAGGGCAGCTCGGTCCTTCACCGCCCCAGGCCAGCTGAACTCACAGTCTGAGCTGGTCTGCGAGGGAGCTGTGGGTTTCTGTGCTCTCCACAGCCGGGATGCACACGCATGCACCCCCTGGGAGTGCAAAGCTGAGCTGCTTCCCAGGAAGTTGTGTCCCTGCCGTGGGCAGCAGCACGGGGCAGGCTGAGCCCTGGGGAGGGGAGCAAAGCCCACACTGAGCTGAGAGGGCAGCTCAGTGCCCTGAGCTGCTCCAGGGGTGCTGAGACCCTTCCCCTCCTGCCGTCCCTTTGCCCATCCAAAAAGGCTCAAGGACCTACCTGCAGCCTCAAGCTCCAGGTCTGGCTGTCCCCAAACCTCCCATCTCACCTTCCAGGGAGCCGAGGTGCTGAGTGCTGTAACCACTGGTATATGGCATAGGGCAGGACGTGGGCATTGGTTACCCTAGAAACTCACAGGGGGGTGATTTTCTGATTCATATCAGACCCAGAACCAATGCTTTAAAATTACACACAGGCTTGTTGTTTTGGCAGAGTAACCAGGAGCAGATGCTGGATGGAGCAGTCAGCGAGAAGCACCAGGACTCCCCGTGGGTGCTCACGGCCCAGCCACACAAAACTGGCCTGAGGAGGGATTTCCTTCCTACCTAGAGCACCCTGCCGTGTTCAGAGCCAGCCAGCCTGGGCCATCATGAGCCCTGCTGCCTCCTGCAGCCTGGCCCTCTCCTGTCCCCTCTTGCAGGGTTCCTTTGTCCCTTCAGACTGAGCCGGTGACAGCACATCCTGCATCCTCCCCGATGCTCTGCAGGCCTTTCCTGCCTTGGCTGTGGTGGGCTTGGTGCAGATGGAGCTTTGTGGGGAACAGTGGTGCTCCACAGCCAGGGGCCCCCAGGGACAAGCTCAGAGGGGGACACAGAGCCCACCAGGTTGTGCTCAGTTGTTGTTCACCACCCATTTTCTCCCCCAGGCCCGAATCTCCTCCCTGGCAGCAATCACCTGCCTTTCACAGGCGAGCTGAGCCCAGCGCTGTCCCACGATCCTGTTGCAAACCCCAGTGTCGGTCTGCAAGGGGCAGCCCTGCAAGGCAGCTCCAGGTCCTGCCATCAGCTCCAGGGGTGTGCACATGGTTCATCCCTGTGCAGCTGAACCCCCTCAACCAGCTGAAAACCCCTACAGGAAAATCCCCCATCCCAAACCCCTCCGTGCCAGTTCTGCACTAGCTCAGAGCACCCACGGCCTCTTCCAAGCGCACGGACAGCTGGTGAGTTAGGGACAGGGAGGCACAGCCTTCCCAAATGTCCCTGACACCTTCCTGCCCAGCCTTTTCTTCCTCTGGGACAATCTGCAAGTCACTGCAGGGCAAAGCCAGGCTGGTACAGATGGGCTTTTCCCATGTCCTAACCTCACCCCAGCAGAGGCTTTGGCTGCTGTTCTGAGGCCCAGGGTCTTGGGAGAAGTGCAAGAAGAGCCGAGGGCAAGCTGGGACTAGTGGGCTGTGCCCTGGGGGACTCTCTTGCATTACTTAGTGCCTCGCAAGAACCATGCATGTCCTGCTCAGGGCAAGTTTCTCCCCTGCCAGAAGTGGAACTAGGGCTGGACGCAGAGAACTGAAGTGTGGGGTATACAGGAGTGAGCAGAGCTGAGAGGAGCACACGATCTTCTGCAACATCCCAAATCCTTCTGAGCCAGAACCTGTGATGGACCTTTGAAGTCCCCAGCCTCTAGCTCATGTTGCCAAGGATTTCTGTGATCCCTGATCTTAGGTAAGACCCACACATGGCTCCTGACGCCAAGGAGCTCAGCAACGTGCTGCAGGGTGAAGCAGAGAATGGTGTGCTCTGGGAGAGGCAGTGGGAGACTGAAAAGGCAAGGGAAGGAAGAAGGCAATAAACAAAAGAGATTAATTCATCCCTCTGGTCACCACCTCACACAGACCCTCAGCTGGAGAAGAAGCCAGACACGCTTTCCTGATGCGGGCTGAACCTCTGCCTCCAAAGACGCTGCTCTGTGCTGCTGCCACCTGCACCTGGCCCCAGGTGTGTCAGAGCTACCTGTGCTGGAGCAGGAGCTGCTGAGCTTCTCTCCCCGACAGCCTTTGTGCCACCTCCAGCTGGTTTCCCACCAGAACTGGGGACAGATAGCGAGGGACGAGCTTGGGGCTGCTCAGTGGAAACTCCATTGATTACTCTGCACGGTACCTTCCCGACATCATGAACACCTCAACCCCTGGGGAAAATCTGGGTTCTATCAGCTCTTATAAGCAAGTGTTTCGAAAGGTTTACAGAAAAGTAAAGTAAACAGAGCTCTGAGTAACAAAAGAGCCCCGTTTATGCATTCTTTGATTCACTGTAAAGGATGGTGTAAACTGACTTTTTAACCAAGCATTAGGCAAGATTTGGGCCCCCGCCATTATATAATAAACAGTGACATGGCTATATTAAAATATTTACTTAATGCACTGAAGTGACTTATAGTATGAGTGGCTACTCAATAGGATGGCCTAAGTGTTAAGGCGTCAGGTGCCATCGCCTGTATAAATATTCTGTGTGCACTTGTTTATAGGAAAACCCCATCTGGATTTGGCTAAAACAGCAGACACCCTGCTGACCCCAGTTTTTGCTATTGGAAAATATAACACAAGTGTTCACTCATCTAGAATAACAGCGGCGGTTAAGTGCCATCTGACAGACAGAAGGGTATTGGCTTTTCTCAATAGACAGCAGGCTTGGTGCTGTGAAGGGCTTCACAGCAGCAGCTCCCCAAGATTTACAGCATCCTGTGGACCAGCAGCAGAAGGCTCTGCCTCCTCCCTCACAGCCCTCGGCAGACAGGGGACATCGGGATGCCTGGGCACGCTCGAAAAGGCTCAGACAGCCCCAAGTCCTGCAGAAACCGAGGTGGGCTGTGCCACTTTGAGAGCTGAACAAAGGGTCAGGGCCTCTTCTCTGTCCATCTGGCCGCTCCGAAATGTGAAGCAGCTCCTGCCCACCTGTGGTGTCCCCCTGGCTGTGTGCCCCCAGCACAGGAACCGCTCGGTGCCCTAAAGCCTGCGCGGAGCAGCCGTGTGCCCACAGCGTGGTGCCACCTCCGCAGCTGGCACTGGGGAGCCTGGGACTCTGCCAGGAGTTTTCTTAGGTCCTTGCTGGCAGGCAAGGAGTAAAGAGACATGGGAATCCCCTCACAGGATGGGGTGGAGACGTACCTACTCCCAGCTCCTCTCCCCACACGAGGCCCTGAACCGAGCAAGCTCTGCTCTCCACCAAAGAAGAGCTGCTGTTCCTTCCACACTACACTACCCAAGTACACAGGCATAGCCAAAACTGCTCCTGTGAGCCAGTTTCTACATCCAGTTCCTTCTGAGTTCAGCTTTTTTTGAAGTGGATGACATGAATTACATTGGCTTGCCAGGTAAGGCCTCTTTAGGACCTGCCCCAACAGCACCAGTGTTCTTCTCTTTCCCTGATAAGATCATCCCTGACAAAGCCAAGAACTGCATCTGTTTCTCAGATACATCTTTTCCTCCCAGCCAGCCTACAATCAAGTACCTACAAATCAGCTTGGCATCTTTCTCCTACTCGTTTCCAGAAGGTGGGCTCAGCTTAGAGGGCAAAAGTTCTTCCCCCATAGGGTCGTGGGGCACTGAACAGGCTCCCCAAGGCAGTGGTCACAGCACAAAACCTGCCAGAGCTGCGGGGGTGTTTGGACAAGGCTCTCAGAGACAGGGTGGGGTTTTTGGGGTGTCCTGTGCAGGGCCAGGAGCTAGAGTGGATGATCCCTGTGGGTCCCTCCCAGCTCAGGACATTATCTGACTGTGGGGCTCTGTGAGATACAGGAAGGAATGGCCTGTCCCAAGTCACCCCACTGGAATGCGAGGCTGTGAAAACCTGATCTTCCCATCACATCTTGTGACAGACACGATCTTGTCCCTGCCCTTGTTCTCAGGCAGAGCTGCCAGGAGCTGTGAGATGACCCCAGTTCCCCAAATGATCTGGACAAATTCAGCAGAATTTCAGCAGACCCAGCTGAGGTGAAAATAAGTGGATTTCATTTATGTAAGCACTCTCAAACTGATTCTTTTCTTATTCAATCCACATTTCTCCCCCTTTGTAGTTAGTTAATTGCATTAATCACTTCATTAAAGTTAATCACTCTAGGAACAGCTGAAGCAGAGAAAGCACTGAATTCTTCAGCCCCACCATTCCCTCTGTGGTTGGCTTTTCCCAAGTGAGCAGCACTTGCTGTTGTTGACCTGCCTTGGACTACACCTGCCCAGCACCTTTTTTAACTAGGAGGAAACTGCAGCGGGGCAACCTTGCACCTGACCTGAGGGAAGCAGGGAGAAGCCCTGGCAGAGTGCAGTAGGTGCAGGAGGTGAGGGAGGGACTGTGGTGATGGGCAGGACCCCCTCACCCACCTCTCCCCATGGTGGTCCCGCACTACCCCAAGGTCTGGGTGCTGCTTGCGGAGCTCTGCTCACCCTCACTGGATTGCAGAGGGCTGGAAGTTGTAAAAGGTTCCCAGGATCTGAGCCTGCAGCTCTTCTAGGTTTGTTTTCCTTTCTGTATCCACATCACTACCCCTTTTCCCTGACTCCCAGCCTGTAACCATATAAACCTGGGCAGTGTGATCGCAGTCCCACCCTCACAACCCCCTTCCAGGGAGCCTCCCTACATATGAGGTAGATGTGAAACTACTTCTCAGGAGGCTCCTCACAACTCCTGACCCTCCTGCCTTCTCCCAGGACCACCTGCTGTCCGAAGCATTGGGGTGCAGTGTTCCCTGCTGGCTCCCTGACAGTGAAATGCTCTTGGGCCCTGCGGCTGGGGAGGTTTTACGAAGGCAAGGTGTTCTCAGCCTCTCCCTCCCTCTGGCTGGGTGGGCTGGTACAGCCAGGCTGTCACCCCAGGAAGGCGGCGGTGTCCTTGGGGGCTCTCCCATCCCTTGGGGACAACAGCAACCAAGAGCATCTGCTCCCTGCTTGGACCTAAAGACACCCACTAAGGATGGGCCCCGAAGCTGGAGACGGAATCCTCCCAGCACACAGAGGAGACGAGTGCCAGGAGGGTGGGAAACGGAGGCGTTGTGTAATATTTCAGTGCAGAACTCCAGCGTTTCCATCACTGCAGGCATCACACGGGACTGTCCAAGCTGAGCACGGTGGCCTTGAGGCCAAGACTGAGGATCGTGGAAGTGGTGGGAAAGGTTGAGCCACTGGGAAGACTGACATATAAGGGAAGATTCAGCGTGACTGCTGTGGGCAGTGGAGCACAGCGAGCCCCTCATTAGTGCTGCCCTGCGCCTCCCGTGAGAGCCCTCCCTGGGAAGGGAGCGCTGGAGCAATGATAGCGCTGGCTGAAATGCTAAGAAAATATCCTAACAAGATTTTCTGCAAATATCTTTATGAAAATAAAAAACAGGAGCAGAAAACAAACATCTGCTAATAGTGCAGTTTTGGTGATTAGAAGCAAATAAGGTTTTTTTTATTAGCATTATTATGTTTTTTAGCAAGCTATCAGCTTAGCCAGGAATCAAATGTCAGGGTTAAGTTTTCCTAGAACTGCTAATATCTCAGCAAAATCAGCTCAGCTACTTCTGAACAGAAGAAGAGAACAGCTGACACCTGTCACCTGTTCACCTCTAGAAGCTGGAAGGGGAAACTGGTATCTGTCTGTGAGCCTGGGGAACAAAGGGCCTCTTGCAGGGCACCTAAATGCCACCCACATCTGGGTGAGCTGCCAGCTGAAAATTGCCAGGCATGTGAAAGCCTTTATGCTGAAGCTGCTCTGGTGGAGCTGGGAATACGCTGCTATTTGCTGGTCTGAGCAGAGTGCAACCTGTGCTGCCCTTTCCTGTCAGCGCCACTGAGACTGTCTCAGGCTCAAGCTGTGGGGACAGAGCAGGTCCCTCTCCCCCCTGCCAGTGCCATGTGCCATCAGAGCTTACCTTGGGGACAGACGAGGGCACAGGAGAGCCCTGTCTGTGCCAGGGAGCTCTAGAGGTGCCAAGGGGCAGCATCTTCTCTTCCCGGCAAGATCCCTTATCCTTTTCATCCTCACCTGAGGGGACAGCCACCCTCATGCAGCCACACCCCAGCCCTTCACGTCTCTGTGCTCTGTCTGTTTGACCGGAGTGCTGTTCAGGAGGACTCCTGCCTGTCCCACCTCTCCTGTCAGAGCAGTGTGTAGAGGCAGAGCCCTGACAGATCCAGGGAAGGCCCTACAGATCGGTATGGCCGTGTGCCGGCTGACATCTCAGCCCTTTTCCTGCTGTGTGGGCTGCCAGCTTCTGGTGACAGAACTCTGCAGACAGCTCATCCCCACGGAAGGGAAGGGACACACCATCCCCTGCCGTCCCTTATCCCACCTATTCACACAACGCCGTAACCGAGCACCACTCCGTGCTCAGGGTGTGGGTGAGAGCGGCTGGAACAGACTCTTCCAGCCTCCAGCGCACTCAGCGTGTTCCTGCTTTCCACACCTGATGCTTCCCTTCTGCCTCTGCTCTGTCCTGAGAGTGGCGAGTGTCACACACCCCTTCCCTCGCCCTCCTGCCCTGGCAGGGGCCCCGGTGCCTGCAGCAAGTCCCTCTGCATCACACAGGGCTTTTTCTGAGGCCCAGCAGCCGTGCCAGGAGCTGTCCCCGGGCTGAGCCCCGGCGGAGCCCGCGGGCTGTGCAGGACTGCGGCGCAGCACGGCCAGCTCCGTTCCCAGCGCGATCTGCAGCTCAGCGCAGGGCTTTCCTACAAACGACAACGCCACGCAGCAGGCAGGAGGCTGCTGGGTTTTTTCACTCCCTCTGTGCCTGCAGAGAGGTGCAGAACTTCCAGAACTGCAAGCACGGAGCAGTTGCTGCCTGCTTGTGTTCCAAGAGCATCATCCCGGCGGGGTTCGTGGCTCGTTCGCAGGGGAGGCAGCGGCCCTTGCGACTTCACAGAGCCACCGCACAGAGCCTGCCTCCCGATTCCCGTGGGGGCAGCGAGACTGGTTAGGCAGCTGCTACAGGACTGGTGGCTTTTGAGGAATGAGAATATGGACCAGTGGGGGTTTTGTTTTGCAAAGATAGAAAAAGGCAGCGAGGCGCAGCCTCTGTGCTGGAAACGTGCGCAGAGAGGAGTGCTTCCCCCGGTCCGTGCTGCTGCCCTTCCTTCACAGCACACAGGACACAAAACTGTCCTCTCAGGCGGGACACAGTGAAGCTGCCATGGCAGGGGGAGTAAAGCCCCACTTTGGGTGCTGCCTGGGCTGTTCTGGGAGATGCTGGGGTCTCGGTGGACAGGGAGGGAGGGAGGCTTTCAAGGGCAACCTCCTTCTGTGTGTGCTGGGACACAGAGGTGTGAGGGACATTGTGGGTGATGGCCCACAAAAAGCGAGCCCCAGTACTTATCTGTGGCCTTCTGGCCTTTTTCTTCCTCTGATATTTTGCACTGCTGGTGAAACACAAGATCCCAGGGTCCCTGTCCTTGCTGTGAAGGTGTCAGTTTTGTTGTGAATTTTCAGCTTTTTGAGCCACTTACACCTCATGGGGTACAGAGAAGTTTATGTCAGTGAACAGAGAGAGCCAGCTGCCCTTAAGCCTGCTAATTCTCCTCCTATAATTTTGGGAACAAGTCTGCAGTTAGCCAAAGCACTGGCTACATGCAAGGGGCCCAGCAGGAGACTTGTTGCATGACAAAGAACTAAGCAGTGGTGCCTTGTGCGCCTTCAGCACAGAGCCAGAGCATCAGGCATGACCAGAGACACTGGACATCATCCCCTGGACCGCCCATCCGCAGTGACCCCAACATGGTGTTGGTTATTGACCTAATGCCCTTTTTCCGGGCAGTTTTTCACTTGTCCTGCAGCTCCTCCAGCTCTGAGGTCCCAAGTGCCCTCATGTCACCTTGTTTCCCTTTCTACCTCTCCACCAGCATCACTTGTTCTCAGATCAATCCCACCTGTTCCCCCACGTGGATCCCCATATTTTACTGTCATCCCCACCTGGGCTCCTGAATCCTTTTCCACCCAGGATCCTTCTCGTGTGCTCTTCCTCTGCCCTCCAGAATCTGTGTTGTTTTCCAGGCCTGCCACACCCAGAGCCGGGTCGTCCCCCAAGCCTGTCCTCAGCAGGGCTCACGGAGAACAACCCACAGAGCAGGGCTGCAGCACGGCCTGTGCAGACAAACGCTCGCAAGGTTTTAGGTGCTAAACTCCAGCTAGTTCCCATTGAGTCTGTGTGAAGCGGGGCTTTTCAAACACTTTTAATGTTCCCAAATTTGGGCATCTTTTCTCTAGGATAGCAAGAGGCACATCTTGACATACGCACCACCACCTCTGCCAAATGTCATGTGCTGCTCCACAGCCTGCATGTGCTGGAGCTTCTCAAAATGAAAGTCGTAAGAATTTTGGAAAAAAATGGGAAAAATCAACTGGTTTTCACTAATCTCCTCTGATGCAACTTCACTGATTTCAGTGGGATGTTATAAACAAATCCAGGACAAGACAGATACATGGCATGAGGAGTCCTGGTCCTGGGCATTCATCAGAGTTATTGACAAATGAAAAGAGGCCCTTGAGATGAGAAGTGTTGAGTGACCTGAACCACAAAGATTATTGCTCACTTGCTTGTCATTAACAACAAGCCACACTTCAATCTTGAATGTTAAATTTAAGCTGTGATTGCCCTGCAGTCACATTTGGTTTACTTCAGAGGTACCAGGCATTTTGAAAAGGGTGATGCTGATGCCAAAATCCAGGACATTTTGTGTAAGATGAGATCAGAGGAATTAAAGCTGTCAAAACACAGTTCTCTAAAGTGCCATTGAGAGCACTGCCCAGATCAGCCCAGAGAGGCCTGCACCCAGAACTGCATTTGCCAGCCCTTTGCCCATCCTGTGATGATCCTTCTTTCCTGGAAGGCTCTTCCATCTTCCAGCTGGAGTTTGTCCTGATAGTCAGAATAACAAACACATGTGATTTTGACCAGGAACACCACAGTACTCGGACTGTTCTTGGCACATGAAGGCTCTCCTAAGCACTCCCTGATGCCCACTGAGATGTTCAAGCAGACCCACACCTACCCCAGTAGGTGTACCCATTTCTCGTGCTGGTTTCCGTACTCGCACCCATTTCTCACTTGGTTTCCTTAAATGAGCCACAACAGGGACACCACCAACAGGAATAATTAAGAGAGGTGATCTCTGAGCTTAAACATCCACACTGCAGCTGGTGGACTGAACTATAATATTTAAAATTCACTCTGCGAGGGTATATCACACACATCCTGTCTGAGACCTGAAATCCTCCGCTTCCCTCCCAGCCTGTGAGACCCGACGGAGCGCACGGACCTACCTGGAGCGCTGTCAAAGGGCACAGGCTTGGATTTCTCACACATTTACAGCGTTCAAATGTTTCAAGGGTCAAGAATTATTCAGTGACAGACACTAACTGCGGATCACAGACAGATTCAAGACAGTCACCACCTGGCCACGGTCAAATTATAGGAAGATGCAGGCAAAACTGTCCCATCTGTTCAATAATTAATTATTGACCTTTCCTGCGCCTGCAGCCCCGGAGCAATCCCTCTGCCTGCACCACGTAAACACCCTGATGGTCTGTGTAGACTGGGAGAGCTGCACCTTTCACTGCTGTTTAGCTCAGCCCGACATGCCATGTTTCAAAACGCTCCAGGCTTTGTGCTTCTGCACCAATCTAAACCTGTTTGAGCACAACTCAGCTTTTCCTGCTGCGCTCAGGGAGCCACGGTGCTCTCCGCCCCGCAGTCCCAGGCACTGCTGAGCCCTGCACCACAGTCTGCTCTCCCCAGCCACTCTGTTGCTCAGCTCAATAATTCCCAGCAGCAGGAGCTGCCACCTTTGGAGCCACCTCGTTCACAGCTAGGACAGGAGGATAATTTCTCAGCCAAGGACAGCACACACAGCATTGCCAAGATCCGTATCACACAGTCGAGGAAACTTAAGATATATTTTGTACTTACTGAAGTTTGTTGCTTCCCTCCTCCTTTCTCCTGTTTTCTTTCCTACCTTACGTATTTTCACAGAGATCTTACATTTTCCTGTCTACATTTCATTTCTCCAGCCCCTCCAGTTCTCTCACCTTCCGGTGCCTCTGCTGTTAGCACCAGGCTGCTCCAGCTGGTTCTTGCACCATGTCCACCCGGCAGCACCTCCGAGCACTCCGGCTGGCGTTGCAGGAGCGGGGAAAGAGCAGCCTGGTGATGGTCTCCCCCAACAAGCAGAGCTGGCCCCTGGGCCAGTGCAAGTGCCCGCACCAGATCACCTCCAGCCTCCTGTCTGGAGGGTCAAAATGTGTTCTTCACCCTGAGGGGAAGGCTCGGAGCTGGGCAGGAGTAGCACCGCAGCTTCCCCAGCGAACAGGGAAGAGCTGTGAAGGGGTCAGAGGGTGAAGATCACCCCCAAATCTGGTCCTACCAAGATAGAGGATTCCCTTAATCTGTTAATCCCTTCTCCAGTTCTGTGGTACCGTGGGGTCAATGCACACTCAACATGATAAAAGTACTGCAGGAACGAAACGCCAATAAATAACTTTTATATTCTTCATTTCTTCAGTTGTGACATATATAAAAGAGATAAAACGGGCCCTCTGAGAATCCAGCCTTAGCTCTTATCTTCTGTTTGAACCGTTAAGTGCCAGCTTGGTTATTACTCATGCTCTTGACATTGAAGTTTTTCCTTCAGCAGTAACTCTTGTGCTGAGGTTGCTGTGAGTAATCTCTGGGATTTAGGCAGCTGCATGCTCAGGCAGACACTCACCAACCCAGCTGAGCCCCGACGCCTGCTCCCTTCTCCCTCTGCTAAGCCCCAGCAGAGCTGACTTTGACCATTCCCCCTCCCTGCACCCGGGGATGGGGAGCACCAATGAAGGTAAGACCCCGTGTGCGAGGAGAGATCACCAGCCTGTCTTGCCTGTGTGCAATCTCAGCCTCCTCAGCTGGAAGGGACCCCCAGGGATCACCCAGCCCAGCCCCTGGCCCTGCCCAGACACCCCAACAACCCCACCCTGGGCATCCCTGGCAGCGCTGCCCAAACGCCCCTGGAGCTTGTGCAGCCTCGGGGCCGGCACCATTCCCTGGGGAGCCTGGGCAGTGCCCAGCACCCTCTGTGGGGAGAACCTTCCCCAAAATCCAACCTAAACCTCCCCTGGCCCAGCTCCAGCCGTTCCCTGGGTCCTGTCACTGGCCATGACGGGTAGGAGAGCAGGTCTCATCCAGAGTGGCCTGGTTCTGCTGGCCAGGGGACAACTGCCTCCATTCACAGAGCCAAAACCTGTGTTCCTGACTCCCTGGACCAGCAGTGTCCACCAGGCTGGCCCAAAAGCCCGTGGGGCTGTGCTGGCAGGGACACAGCTGTCCTCTGCAGCTGGCTGGGGCACGGGGAGGCTCGCTTGGCTTTCAGGCTGTCAGTAGCAGGTTCAGTGGCAGGTTGTCCTGACAGCTGGTGTCAGAGGTGTGCAGCTGGTGCCACCGGTGTGGGGTTCACACACAGCAGGCACGATGGTACCAGAGTCCGAGAGGATGCGACAAAAATGAGATGACTTTAGCTCATTTCCCAAGACTTGAATCAAAGTCTGAGTTGTTCACGTTGCATGGGGACAAAGGGCCTGGCTGCAAGGGCCTGGCCTGTGGGTTTAGGACAGCTCCTCTGACATTGGCCTACAAGGGGGAGCAGCAGCATTGTACCCCCAGTGTAACTCCGTCCATAGGGACTCATCTTTACTACACATCTTCCTGCTGTTTGCTATTTGCATTATTCTGGTTTCCCAGAATAATTGTCTCTTTCAGTTTTTAAAATATACCTCCTTGCTAACAACAAAAGCAATTTATAAGGCACCTGGCTACTGCTAAAACCCTTTCTGAGGATGTGGCTGTGTAAATCAGTGCTTGTCCCCTGTCAGTCATCACAGCCTGCTCAGCCTCTCGTCACAGGAAACCTGTGGATCTGCTGCCACTGTCAGGTACGGATCTGCTACAGCCTGTCCTGGGAAAGCAAGCCCACAGTGCCTCCTGAAGGGACACCACTCAGCTGTAATGATCCTCCAAGCTGTGAAAGCTGCTGGCCAGGACGTGGGGCAAGCGTGTCCCAGTCGCCCAGGTGTCCAGCTGAAGGCCTTACCTCACCAGAGGGGAAGACTTTGGCCAGAAGTTTAATGGACCTCAGTGATGGTGTGGCCAGTTCAGCTGAAGATGCAGGCAGCCCGATCTCACCCTGATCAGAGATGATGTGCTCAGCCTGAGGTGGGAGCCTGCCCTTGTGCAGAGGTGCAGTGCTGCTGCTCAGGGCACAGAGCACCTCGGGGCACTGAGTGGTGCCTGTGAGGGCTGGTAAGTGCTGTAAGGACAATGATATCTGTGAATGTTTGGGAATGTCCACGATATCCGTGCCTGAGGTCTCTGCCTGCATCGCAGCTAAGGCTGTGATCACCCAGAGCCAGACTGACCCAAGAGCCAGGGCCTCCCTCACATGAGCAGTTCACCCATCCCTTACAGTCTGAAACCCACCTGAGCACACAGCTCTCCTCCAGCCCCAGCCATTGTCCACCCTGATCAGAGCAAACCAACAAACCAGATCAATGATCTCTTCCCCCTCCAGACCATGCCTCGTTTTCTCTGCAAACTCTCTGCGACTCCTGTCCCGCCCAGAACTGCTGCACTCACAAACGGAGCTGCTATGGAGAGGGCTTCAGTGCCCTCCAAACTGAGACTTTTCATTGCCTGAGCGTCTCTCTCTGGTGAGGAGAGGACAGCAAACTAGGCAGGACACAGCATTCCAGCAGAGCAGGAACATTCTCAGTACCTGCTGTGAAGGGAACCAGAGCAGGACAGAGACCTGCCCATCCCGGCAGCTGTGCTGGCCTCTAGAGTAAAATCTCATTCAGGAATGCATGTGAGTTTAATACAGAGTATTAGAAATCAATATTCAGCTGCTTCCTCCCCTGCAGGGAGTGAGGCCAGGTGTTTCTTTCTGAAAATGGTTCTGAATCAGAAACGTGCTTTTTCCAGCCAGAAAATTCCAGCACGAAAAATCTTATGCTAAAGAGCTGCAATAAAATTGATCTTTTATCCAGAACAGACAAAGCCTGTCTTACTCTGTTGCCTTCCCCCTCTTATCACCCCTGGCAGGAGGCGGTGGGTCCTGCTGACCTCATGTTTCACGGACAGAACAAATGGCTTCTCCAGCAGCTCTCTGCTGGCAGGGCTCCTCCTGGCGCTCCAGTGGCCCCCGCCATGCTGAGATTGGTCCTTGCAGACCCCGTAAGGACTGTCCACAGCCAAAAGAACTGCCTTCCCTCCAGACTTTTCACCCAGCCATTGTAAATCCTGCTGGCCTGGTGCCAAGCACTACGCTAGACACAACCATAATACAGTCATTTTTCTTCTGCATGCTGGAAGAAGGAAACAGCAGAGATGCTGTTCTTTCAAATAATTTAACAAAATACAGATCCCAGCTCAAGGTAACTCTTTAACCTCTTCAGTGAGAGTCTTTGCCGCTGCCAGGGCTGTGCTGTCCTGCAGTCTGTCTGACCACAGCCGCGTGCGGGGGATTTTCAGGGGCAGGAGCTCTGTGCTGGTCTCAGAAAGCAGATCCCCTCAGGAGTGTGCTGGTAGGGAGCAGCCTGGATAAATGGAGCGATAGCAGCTGACCCTCCAGGGGATTTTATGCAGCGATAGCTTAGATGAAGGATTTGCTTCTGGGAAGAGTCATCCCTGGTGACTGGAGGGAGTCAATAAGAGGAAATGCTGCTTCAGAAAATGTTTGTGTCTCTCAGACCTTCTGGTCTGCAGCAGCACCCGCAGTGCCCCAGGCAGGCCCTGCTCCCTGTGCATGCTCTGATTTGCTCCAAAACTTTGAGCTGCTGACGCCTCCTGCTCCTCCCCATGGATGCTGAGCCCGGTGGACAGGGATGCCACACAGCCAAGCCAGTGGAGCTCCAGATGCACAGTCAGAGCAGGGGAACCATGGAAACATCTCTTACTTGCAGATGAGAAGGTGGGTCATGTGCTTCCTGCTACTTGCATTAGAAATTCTCTAGAAGATGAGCTTAAACATAAGGCCTAAAGCCACTGTATGATGGCCAAACTCTGAATTTCCAGGCTATCCCTCTGCAGCATGCCAGGAGTACATCCCCAGCTATATTTCAATATCGGTAAGGTGTGAGGACATCCCATGGTGAGCAGTGTCCAGCTCAACCACCAAGCCAAGCAGCTTTAGGCGCTGGGTTCCTGGAGGGAGGGAGCTGTGGTGGGCACACAGGGAGCCAAGGGCCGTCCCACGAGCCCGAAGAGGAGCTCAGGGGATGGGTGACAGCCTCCCTGCGCTTCCCTGTCCCACACCTGCATCCCAGGTGCTGCTCTGTGGTCAGTCAGGGTGAGCTGCCCTCCTGGGCAGGTCCCACACCATGAGCAGGAGCTCTGCAGAGCCAAGGTGCTCGTCCCCTGTGCCACCACAGACACCCCGGCAGCAGCACAGGGCCCTGCCTGCGCCGTGTGCTGCAGGGCTTTACACAGCCCAGAGATCCTGCCTGGGCCCTGCAGACAGAAAGGGCTTTTCCAAGGAAAAACAGGACAGGAAAGACCCAGTAATCCCCCGAAAGAAACACCAGCACATTCCTCCAGACAAGCAGTTACGTGACGGGCGGCAGAGACGCTCCCGAGGCCGACGAGCACCATGTGTGGAAATCTCAGCCGCAGCTCTGCAGCGGGGCTATGGTCATGGAGGAGGTGGGAGCCAGCCCTGCCAAGAAGTTGGGGCTCTGCTCCACGGCACTCTCTGCATGTGCTGTGCCCTCTGCCAGACCTGCCCCACGCAGGCCTCAGCTCAGGGCTGCACCCCGAGGGTGCCCACGGGCCACGGGTGCTCCTGGCTCCGTTGTGGAGCTCGGACGTGCTCGTTGCATGTCCTGCTCTGGTCCAGGGCACTGCGGAGGTGGAACTGGAGGGGGACATGGGGCTGAGCGCTGGGGTTGCACCTCTCCATCCTGCTGGAATTGGGGAGGAGTAGCCACCAGCACCCCTGTCCCTGCTGCTGCCTCCAGGCAGCAGGACAGTGGAGGAACACGGATTACTGTGGGGTCTAGCAGCAGTTCAGGAGGTGGTGGGGGTCACTGGGGTCCACTGGTTCCATCCAATGCCTACAACAGCCACTGGGGCCACACTGCCCGGGAAGTTGTAAAAATGGGTGCTATTAAACAAAATTAGACAAATATATCTAATATATTAATTAGATAAATTAGTTAATTAGACCCCTGTTAAAATGTCGGTACAGCAACAGAGGGGTTTCTGTGTCAGAGGGGTTTCAGCACGTGTCAGAGCCCTGAGCAGGGCTGCAGGAGGAGGAAGCTGAGGCTTCCCTGCAGGAGGGACAGTGCCTAACTCAGGAAAGGGCCAAGTTGCAGCTCATCCTACACTCCCAGTGCTGCTGCTGGGCCTTGCTGGCAAACCTGCTCTGCGAGGGCAGGGCCCTTTCACTGAGCTGGGAAAATAAATCTGTGTGCAGCAAGGAGAGGTGGCAGGTGTGCCATGACTGACAGGCATGAAAATCATTCACAACAAAAGTCTGGGTGAGTGTTTTGGTGATCCTATGCACACCCCACACGTGTGTGTCACAGCCTCTCTTCCCAAACCCCAGGAAGTACCAGCCCTGTTCTCCCAAAATACTGAAGGGGTGTTTCCAAATCAAAGCCGTGAATCCAGCAAGGGGAAGTATCAACACCAGATGTAGCAGGGAGAGGGAGGATATACAGAACAGGAGGAATGGGGCAGGCAAGTGTGTCCATCACACTTTCTGAAGAGGGTGAAGGATCTCTGGACTGCTCCAGAGAGCAAGGACTGCACCACAGGTGTCCACGAAAGCCATTCCTGATCTGTAAAATATCTCAGGCTGCTCCCAGAAAGGTGCTGTGAGATGCCTTCAACACCACGTGAAGGTCTCTAGCTCTTTGCAAATGTGAATCCAGCATCTGAAGTACCCTGAACTGGTTCTCAACACCAGGGTCCTGGTACTCCATCTCCAACAGCAGAGATGGAAACATGACCAGGAGTTGGAGCACAGCCATCTACAGAAAAGGTTTTTCTTTTGGAAAGATAATCTGACACCAGATTTCTCTCACTCCCCTACCCCCTCACATGCCCCACCTTCCCTGCCAGCCACCCTGGTACTTTCTGGGGAAAAATACGGAAATCTGAAGAAACTTCCCACTCGGATATGTTCTCTGCAGCAGTAGATGGAAAAGCAGTGAAAAGACCTCAGTGTCACAGCAGCTGAATTCAGCTTCTAGAAAAATGCCACCAGCTGTACTGCACTGCAACTTTCTGTGTCTCATGACTTGCCTTCTGGAGAGGTGTCACCAGGAAATTTGTCACCACTTGATGTCTGAGAAAGCAAAAGAGAGGAGAAGGAGCTCCCTGGGGCTGGCTGTGATGGGACAGTGACAGGGCTGAGTGCCATGGGCTGGGCCCAGCCGCCGTAGGAGCCTTTCTGTGCTGCTGTAGGAGCATTTCTGTGCTGCTGTAAGAGCATTTCTGTGCTGCTGTAAGACCATTTCTGTGCTGCTGTAAGAGCATTTCTGTGCTGCTGTAAGACCATTTCTGTGCTGCTGTAACAGCATTTCTGTGCTGCTGTAAGACCATTTCTGTGCTGCTGTAAGACCATTTCTGTGCTGCTGTAAGACCATTTCTGTGCTGCTGTAAGACCATTTCTGTGCTGCTGTAAGACCATTTCTGTGCTGCTGCCGGAGCATTTCTGTGCTGCTGCCGGAGCATTTCTGTGCTGCTGCCGCACATCTCGTGTGGGAGCCCCGGGGTAACAGCCCTGACGGGAAGCAGCACTGAAAGCAGGCAAGCAGACAGACAATAAAGAGGCTCCTTTTCCTTTCATGAGCTCTCATCCCCTGTGGCAGGTTTATAACAGTTGACTCCAGCCGTGCTGGGCCTGCGGAGCTGGGAAGTCGTTACCCGTCTGGGAGCTGGCAGGGAATGGGAACGTTCACCTGGGACGGGGCCCAGAGCGTCACCTTTCCAGAGCCTTGAACTTTCTGGGTGAATGACTTAGTTTAGATTAAAGGAATCAACAAAACCAAGTGTAAGGCATTCTCTGCTGGTAAAACGGGATCAGCGCTGCCTGCGCTGCCAGCAGGCTCCTGGGAATTTAAAGGAGAAGCAGACAGAGAGCAAATACTTGGAAAGGCAGAAATCTCACTTACTGGGTGATGTGCTGGGGCCAGGAGGATGCACGGTCAGAGAGGAGCATTTTTGGTTTCAAAGACATACTCGTGTTTTGATAGCTCAGTTACTTTTTTTTCCCAATAACTTCCAAGGAAAAAGAAACTGTCTGCTCAGAGATTATCTCTGCAGTGATATGTGGAAAGCAAAGCAGAGCTGTAAAATATCTCCAGTTAGGGATCACAATCTGGAAGAAGAAAACAGGAAACATGAACCCAGTGGAAACCCAAAGATAAATGATCATCCAGCTAAGGAGACTTTGAGACAGGGAGATATTTCCTGCTAAAGAAAGGAGAGTTTGTGGAAGTTACACCTCATCTTATACATCAGGAGAAGACTTTCCATCCAGGAACGAGACAAAAAAATTATTGCCTACCTTGGGGGAAAGGATAAGGAGGACAGGGGAGCATTTCAGCTCTGCAGACAGCCCTGTAATGCATGTGACACGGAGAGCTGTGACACGGGGAGCAGACCCGTGACAGAGCTGGCAGGGAGCGCTCAGGTCCTGTGGCAGAGTTATTTTTCTCTGGAGGGAGCTGAGGTCAGTGAGGGGACACCACTGCCCACCCCCTTCTGAGAGCTGAGCTGAGCTCTGTGGTGGGACAGGGCTGTGCTGGGGTCAGCCCTGCAGGCAGCCACGGAGGGACCAGCACGGGCACAGCACGGCCACCCAACCCTGCCATGGCCACACCATCCTGGGCAGCAGGAGCAGGTGGACGTGTCTGGAGGAATGAGCACTGCAGGGAATTGAAGCTCCTGTCCAACCTCAGAGGCAGTGATTCCCCATCCTGCCCCCCCAGTCCTTCTGGAGTGGCTTCTCCAGTGGCTGTGAGAACTTTCCCACCTCCGGTGCCTTTCTGCACTGGAAGATGCACCCTGGTGTTTCCCAGCTCTGCAGCTTGTGCCGATGCAACCCTCTTGGTTCCAGAAGGGAGCATTTGGAGAATGGCTGCTTGCAGTTTTTCCATCCAGTCTCGTCTCTGTGGGGCCTTCATGCACCCCAAATTACTGTGTACCCAAAGGGTCGGCATCTTTCTGTGCCCACTGCCACCACAGCCAAGGGGACAGTGGGGGAGACTGGGAGAAATCCTCACCCCATGACACTGGCAGGCAGAAACCCCACCGGCTTCAAGGGAGCGAGGGTTTCACTCGCTCTTTTTCAGGCTCCACTTTGTCATAGATCCGCTCGGGAGCTTTCTCAAAACAACATCCAAGGGAGCTGCTGTGACCCAGGAGACTGGAATGTGTCCCTGGGAAAGCCTTCCTGGCACTGCCAGGCACGGAGCCCAGCACGGCCATCCCCGCTGAGGGGTGAACCTGCCACTGCCTCCGGCGGAACGTGACCGCAGTCCCCGCGGGCCGTCCGCAACAATTGCAGTCGTGCCCGGCGTGTTTGTCCCCCTGCTCTCCCATCTGCCTCTCGCTGGAAATGCGCTGGCCCTGGATGTGGATCGCACACACCCAGGACTGCATCCAGCTGTACCGGGCTGCGAGACAGCCCAGATTTATGGCACAAGCTGCGTGGCCCATGCCTTGCAGTGCCAAGGGTGGGGGGCTGTTGACGCCTCAGACATCTCATAAATCCTCCTCAGAAGGAGCTGGCTCTCCCAGCAGCACTGCCCCCGTGGCAGTGGGTCTCTGGCTCACAGCTTCTGAGCACTCTCAGAGCAGAGAGCAGCCTGTGTAGGGAGCCTTGTCCTGGGATGTCTCAGAGCCCTGACAAGACCCAGCGAGTGGGATGACTGACTGTGCAGGGCACCAAAAATCAGCTCTCCCTGAAATGTCTCTTTCCTCAATGCCTGGGTCTGTGCCTGGTCCCCTCCCCTCCTCCAAGCCCAGCTGCCTGCCTGCCTTCCTGCCCACACCTGGAAAACTTGCATGGTTTCACCCCTGCATCGGGCTCTGCACATGTTAAAGCCAGAGCAGGACTGCGTGAAACCCCTGGGGAGATGCAGCTGAGGAGGGTTCCCCCACCAAGCCTCCTCTGGACGGTTTAGAGCCAAAGATGCTTGTTCTCTCTGTGTGTTTTGCTTTGGCATCTCGTAGGTCATTTTTTTCTTTACTTGATTGTGTTATTTTAACCTCATGCCACTCTTTAATACCAGAAACATAATGAATAATAGTACCAGGCTCTTCAGCTATTTGCTCAGTGTTTCCCCGGGGTTTGACGCATGCCTGCCTTCCTATCCTCATTCCCTGTCAGTCTTTCCCAGCCAGGCAGAGCCTGTGCTCTGTGCCTGCGCTGGGAATGCTGTCGGCACCTCTGTGCCTGGGGAGGAAGGACATCTCCAGCTGCAGCACAGCGCTCACACTCACCCTGCGTGGCCCTGCCAGGGGCAGAGGTGACAAACACAGAGATGAGGCTGGAAGGCACAGTGGTGGCTCTCTCGGGTTTGCTCTGCAGTGAAAGCCAAGAAAAAAACTAAGTGGAATCACCCAGACCCAAGCCAGTCCTTGCCTCGTGGGTCTCTACAGGGTGTCCATGCTCCCTCAGGTTCCTTGTTCTCCTGTGGCCAGGGTTTGTGCCTTACAAGGGGTGGCCAGTGAGCACCTTGACCCCACAAAGCGGCAGCTGCACCAGGCCCTCTGCAGGGAAGCACCGACCTCCTGGAGCAGCTCTCACCCTCCCCAGCTGAGATTGCTGTCCCGGTGTCCGTGGCAGAGGAGGACTCCTCTTACAGAACAGAGCATTCCACTTTCCCTTTTGCACCTTTGGGTTGTTCCAATAGATTTGGAGCAAGCTTGACTGCTTGGGGAGATTACAGAGTCCATAAACAAGCAGTGGGGAAGAAAGGGATATGAACTCCCACATTCTTCTGGCTGGCCTGGCAAACTCAGCACTCGAGGAAGGCACCGTGTGCCAGATGGAGGGAATGCCTCCTCAGCTTCAGCCTTGCTCAGCCTTTGTGCAGAACTGGAGGTCTGAATTTTGGCATGAAATCCTAACCAGTGATGACAAAGCTGGGAAAAGCTCAGCCCTGAATTCTGATGGCTTTGGAGGCCAAGCTTTCCTCCTGCCCGCATGTTTGACACCCCAGAGCTCTCACATCCTTGACCCCACCCCTGATGATGCTCCTCCTACCCTGAATACGTTCTGGCCAACCTTCTGTGGGTTCCCACCTGTTCTCTCCCTTGTCTGAGCTGACCCAGGCTGCAGCTCTCAGTTCTTGGCAGCCTCTTTGTGGAGGCTGAGACTTAAAAAGCAACCTGAGAGTGTGAAGAGGTGTCTTGGGTCAGGATTCTCAGCTGCAGCAGGGGGTTTATGTGCTGGATCCTTACTATTGCCCACACCCTGAGGTGGCATCTTCATGCTGGAAACAGCAGCCACTCGTGCAACTACTGTCCAGTGTCACAGGTTGGGAGGCTGAGCTGTGGGAAGCAGAGTCTCCTTTACAAATGGCTGGGACCTGAAAATCAGCACACAAGAGTTTATAAAGAATTGGTCCTCGAGCTCCGCCCTGTTCATGTTTATTTTTAACAAAAGCTGGAATATTGTTCCAAAGGACTGGAAAAGGCCAACAGTGTACAAATATTTACAGAGCATAGAATAAATTGTCAGCCTCTTAACTTGACATCAGTCCCAGCTGAAATTGTGGCAAGCTGATACAAGACTACTCAGAGACAATCAAAAGCTGTTTCTGCTCTTAAAGCATGAATTCAATAGATAATTTTATGGAGTTTGGTCTGTAAACACCCTGGCCTTCCCTAAAGGCTGAAACGTGGGGATATTTTGTTCTTGAAATTCTCATTGACCAAAAATGACATTTGCAGTGCTGAGTGGATCTGAGTCTGCCCAACAGTCAGACCCTGAAATGTGCCTGCTAATAGTCGTCCTCTGATGGTGCTGCAGGAGCTTCTGGGGAGAGGTGCATCGCTGTGCTGCTCTAAAACCCACACAGCACGAGCTCTTTAATGGTGATCTGGGGAAAATGATTCTCGTTGGGGGGAAATATTTGCTGCTGTGGTTTTCAAAGCTGAAGAAACGTGTTGTAGTAGAAATAGATCAGTGTTTGAAAGGCTGAGGTAATTGAGGGTTTGGTTAGCTGGGCATCACAGAGAGTGTATTTTGATATAGAATCACAGAATCATGGAGGTTGGAAAAGCTCTCCAAGACCACGGAGTCCAACCTGTCCCTGATCCCCACCTTGTCACCCAGCCCTCAGAGCTCTGAATGCCACGTCCAGGAATTCCTTGGACACCTCCAGGG
>VXBT01003867.1:266814-348618 GCA_013400235.1 Oriolus oriolus | reverse complement strand
CCCCCCGGCTGCCCCCTCCTGTCAGGGAGTTGTGCAGAGCCACAAGGGCCCCCCTGAGCCTCCTTTGCTCCAGGCTGAGCCCCTTTCCCAGCTCCCTCCTATGACTGACTCTCCTGCCCCTTCCCCAGCTCCATTCCCTTCCCTGGACTGAAGCCAGGTAAATTTTATGCTTTCAAGAAGGAAGATGAAGATGTCACGGGCAGGAAAATGCGCTGTACCCTGGAGAGCCATGACCTTAAAAGTGACTTTGGGGTCTCTGCTGACAACATCAGCAAATACTGCCTGAGTGATGCTCTGGCTCCATGTGGGAATGCAATCTGGACTGCAGAGACTGGGTAACACTGAGAATGGTGGCAAAGTTATCTGTTTATGACATTGATAAGACTGCACTGGAAGAGTCTTCCCATTTTTAGCCTCATGAGTTTCTTTTAAGATACTGAAAAATGAAAAAATGAAAGGGTTCTGAAATGAGCTACAGAAAAACATCGTGTCTAAAGGGCATGTTTTAGTGAGAGATTAAAGTAGGTCAATTAATTTAACTTATCCAAGAAAATATGATGAAGTGACTGAACAGTGTTTATAAGGCCACATTTCTACAAGAAGAATCTTTGATTATTTAGTGGAAAAATAAGGAACAGGGCTTATGGCTGCTGGTGGAAGTGAGAGGATGCCAGCTGTAGCAGAGGTGTCCAGCTCACAACCCAGCCCCTCAGCTCAGGGACAGGGTGGCTGCTCCTTTCCTCTAGGGAATGTGGCTGGACCCCATTTTCCACCACACTAGTGCTGGAGAGCGGCACAGGGACAACCTCGGGCAGGATCCCTGCCCCTGGCTGCCCCTGACTTGCAGCCAGGGATCGGTGAATCCGGCCTTGCTGTGCTGCCTGCTCCCTGGAATTGTGCTGTGACGCTGGGAAGCATCTGGAGGGGTCACAGCCCTGATGCATCAGCCCCCAGCAGTGATGGCTGGATTTGCAGGCTGTGGGAAGTACTGGCTGCTCCGAGCCCAGGTATGTGACAGCATCTTAAATTAAGACTGTGAGTTCATCTTTTGCTGCAATATAAGGCAGCAACTGACTTCACTGGCAAGAGGATTTCATCTCAGCTAACAATAAATAAGCGTTTCTTCCGTGCCAGCAGCTGCTTACAGGTTGTACCTAAGCATGGAAACCAACACAGATTGTCAAAAATAATGGGGATCCACCCCTACTGCTGCAGCTTGACAGCTTTTGAGCGATGTGGAAACACACAGGGGAGGAAAGCAGCTGGATTTTCCTGGCTGGGCATTCCTAGGGAATGACAGCCTCTGGCATTGCACAGAGGAGCAAACACGGTGCCCCTGGCAGATCAGGATGCTTCTGAGCTCTGGCTGGCCAGAAGCAGAGGGCTGGGTATGATCTTGGAGGCCCTTTCTTTGCATGTCAGTGGCTGCTCTGAGTAAATGTGCTGGGTGATTTGTTATCTTGACCTCAAACAGCAGAATGATTGCTGGCACATTTTCAGCTCCAAGCCTGCAGGATAAATGCTTTCAAACTGCAAGGTCTCTCTTTGAGGTGGGAGCACAGGATCTGCCTGTCAGGTTTCTGTGGGGTGAGGCACAGGTGCTTTTCAGACACTGCAGCGCTCGGGGGCAGCTCTCCCTGGGGGTGTGCGGCACTCCCAGGTCCCCAGGCCAAACTTGTGACAGACAGATCCCTCCACGGCCCTTCCAGCTCCTCATGCACAACAGCACTACATGACAGGATACAAAATGAGCTCAGTCCCTTTGCTTGGTGGCCAGAGCAGATGGTAGGAATCTTCTAGAGGCCGACACATGAGGCATTTGGACTCTGAATCCTATTTTCTTCTCACTCTCTTGAGCACCAGGGATTATAGGCTTAGGCAAGTCAGCTGGGGATAACAGAGCTGTGTCCAAGGGCACGAGTAGAAAATGGGGAGGAAAATCTCTCCAAAACCTATTCCTCAGCTCCAAAGAAAACATGAAGCAGCAGCATATAGCATCAGTTAATTCTGCTGCCACTGTTTTGGAGCCTGCTGTTTACATTCATGTGCTGGCTCACATAACACGATGTATGGCTCTTGACTCCGGCCCTGAGGACAGGACCCGAGCACAGCCAGGCCGTGTTCACCCCGGGGAAGAGTTCAGCAAAAGAGGGGTGCTTGGGCTGCCCTGTGGCTGCAACTCCACCTGGCAGAGCACCTTCTCAGCTGTTTGGTAGCAGAGGATGTGCCCACACTGGCTCCTGTCTGAGCGGGGCTGGGCAGAGCAGGACCTCCTGTTCCGTGGCACTGACCTTCCTCCAGCCCTTCACCTCCACCTCCTAACTGGGATGAAGCCCCGAGACAAGGGCTGGGCCAGCTTCATGCCAGACTGCCATGCACTCCAGCACTGCCTGGAGGGCAGGGATGTGCTCACCCTCCCTGAGGGGAAGGGGGTCCACGCACAGCATCGAGCAACCCTCTCCGAAGGCTCTGTTATCACCACACTGAAACTGTGACCCGAAGCAGGTACCAGTTATTGCAGCCTGTGAATACAAAAAAATACCTCCCAACCAACCCTAAGAGCCCTCTGTGTCCCATGGCACCAACTGCAGCCCATGGCAGAGGACACCAAGGCTGCCTGGCCCAGCACCACCCTGCTCATCACACCACGGAAGGAGCACCAAGCATCACCATCCAAAACAGGTCTCTTCAGCTGGGTTTACAGCTGTAACTCCCTACTCACAAGTACCCCTGTTCCCTCCAAAAACTCTGATCTAGGCTCAGTGGCACAAAGCACCCACTGTTTTGATAACGAATAGTGATCCTCTGCAGGATTCTAGTGCCTTCGTTGTGATCAGAGAGGAAAAGCTGCTCAGAAAGTGATGTCAGCCGCCTGTTGGAAACTCACAAATGCAACCCTGGTGCCCCTGTCACCACTGGAAATCAATTATTATGAAATTGCAGAATTATACAAATCTGAGAGTGGCCCCTGAGCACATGTGGCACGGCATGGCAAATACTGGGGGGTCCTGTTCCTGGCTTTTCACATCGGCACGCTGTCTTTCTCTGCTTGTTTTCCTGCCACGTAACTATTCTGGGGGAGCAGTTTGGTTTCCCTCTCCAAAATCCACATTAACTGCTGCCCCTCCTCTGCTGCCCATGGCCATGATTTCTCCAGAACAGATCTTCCTGATTCCCTGGCCCTGAGACCCCTTTCATGCTCCCATGTCCCTTTTCCAACATGAAAAAAAGGCCAAGAGTTTTCTCTCAAGATGGAAACAAATATCACAGAAAGTTTCTTAAAATATCATCTCTCACTGGAAAAGGGTGAGTTTTCCAATTAGAAAAGACACATCAGGGCCTCATGGTTGTTTGAGGCAGGCTGGGCTGCAGCCAAGGGCTTTCACCATGCATCAGCCCAGCTCCTCGGGAAGGCCTGATGGAGCATCCTGGGTGATGTAGTCCGAGCACGGAAGGCTGTCACCCAGACACGATGAGTGACATCGGGTTTCCAAAACTGCAGCTTCAGTGAGTCACGTCGGTGGCATCCCTGGGTCAAACTGCCTGGATTTCAGCCAGCTTTCCCTGGAGTAACGCGGGCTGTGGGTTTTCACTAGAGAGTAAACATTTTTCCTGAGGAATGAGAAGCCTTCTCCGAGCACTGCAGCAACCCCAGTGCTGCTCCTGGGGCTGCCATCCCTGAGGGTGACCCCGGGTACCCCGGGCTGTGCATCCCTGCTCCCAGCAGCTTCCAGACGGAGCGCTGGCTGTTTGCTGGGGTGCAGCTCTGTCTCTACTCTCCCGCAGCCCCAGCTTTACCCACCTGCAGCCATGAGCAGCTTTTCACCACCAATCCCCCGGGCTGGGGGATTTCCCTTTGCCCTCCTGGGAAGACGTGTAAAATCCAGGCTCCTAAAGGTCACCATTGCTAATAATTGCTGTTACTGCCACCATTGCTAATTGCTGTCACCATTCCCCATTCATAAATGTTCGGCTTTGCAGAAAACCAGGAAAGCTCTTACCCACAGTGCTAATTCTTTTGATGATAAAGTCCTGGATGTGCCATATCAGCCCTTAACCTGCCTGTGCCAGGGAGCCTTTATTTAGCATCAGCATTTATCACTGCTAAACGTATAAATAATACCATTAGCCACTCTGAGCAGTGATAAAATTAGCAGTGTAAACAGAGAAAGTGAGTGACCTTAGTGGAGAACCATTGTTGATTTTGACCCAACACCTACCAGCATGATTAGTCACAGCAGAACAGCTCAGGGAAAGGGGCCATTGGGGCTTGTTTGGAAATTAGAGACTCGCACTGTTTATTTTATGGAACAGATCTAATTCCTGCTGCGTTTCTCCATAAGCACCGGGTCACGGCCCCACCTCCGTCCCTCCGGACGCCGCCGTTCCCCGGGGGCTCATCAGGCTCGTGTGAGTAACTCCTGAAGCCCGGACTGCCTTCCAGAGCAGCTCCCCTACCAGGGTGGGCTGGGGCAGGAGGTGTCAGGCAAACACTGCCACGTGAAACCAAGGCTCTGCCAGCGGCTTCTTTCTCTTCAAACCCTGGCGACTTTCCACACTGGTGAGATGTGGGGTGCCCCTTCTCTTTTCTGTCCACCCAGCCAGAGCCCACCCTGCAGAGCAGAAGGGTTTCCAGTCCTTCTCTGGCTAAAGTCTTGGTGGACACCTGGCTCGGGGATGAGCAGCAGAGGAGCCAGCACAACCCCTGGCTGCTCAGGCAGCCACTCCGTGAGGGGAAGGTGAGGGTGCTCGGGGAAGATGTGTCTGCTGAGGGGCAGAAAAACCTCTCAAACTTTCAGCAGGGGCAGCTATTCCAGCTGAACAGGCTGCCATGGGAGCTGTCGGACGTGGAGAGCCAAGCCATGAGGGTTCAGGGGGTGCGAGCTGTGGGTTCACACGCTGCTTGTGCATGTGCTGAGCTGCCAAAGCACAGAACAAAGAGGGAACTCTCAGGACCTGGGATACAGTAAGGGTGTTGCTTTGAAAAAGTTTCCCAGGTGTGGCTGGGAAAAGTTGAGATGAAATCAGAAAATGATGCAAAATTTGCCTGTCTTAATCATTTTTTGAAAGGGGCTTGTAAAGGTGGCTGAGAGCCCCATTTCCTGAAAGGCCTCAATAGTGGGAAGGGATTGTTCCCTGTGAGGGTGGGGAGGCCCTGGCACAGGGCGCCCAGAGCAGCTGTGGCTGCCCCATCCCTGGAAATGTCCAAGACCAGGTTGGACAGGGCTTGGAGCAACCTGGGATAGTGGAAATTGTCTCTGCCCATGGCAGGGGGCTGGAACAAGATGGGCTTTAAGGTCCCTTCCAACCCAAACCATTCTGTCATTGTGTGATTCTATGAATTACAGTCCTGTGCACCGGGGATATTTTTGGATCCAAGGACCAGAATCAGAATTCAACCTTCAGGGTCATATTTCTTTTCCTGCTCCCTATCATCCAACAGCATTGCCTCAGCCTTAGCCCTGGGTCCTGATCTTTGCAGTAGACAGCCGGGACTGAGTTGGAACATGTGATCTATGCCCTCTGAAACAAATCCTCCCTCTCTGCTCTTGTGTCTCCCTCGCACAGATAGTTAGAGGCTAACAAATTATGTTTAATGCATAGAAGAAACCAATTTTTCACACAGGTCTGTCACTGTGAAGTGTGACATCCTCTGCTCTCTGGGGTGGGGTTGGTGTGCACAATGCTGGGTTTAGGGGAAGAGATGGACTGTTCCATCCTGGCAGCAGAGCCAGGTCCCCAGAAAAGCTGAAGCCCATGCAAAGGGTTGACTCTCCTAGGACAAGCTATTAATAGAAGAAAAGAAATGTTGGTTGGAGGGACTTCAGCAGGGTGTCTAGTCCCAAATCCCCGTTGGATTGGAAGAGACACAGCTAGTCAAATGAGAGCTGATTTGGGAGGTTCAGAGCTGAACAAGACTGATGTCTTTCCAGAAAGATGACATGGGTATGTTACTTGATGTACCATAATTTAATCAAGCTGATCATTAGGTTAATTGGAAGATCTGATGTAGAATGAAATGCACTGGAATAACTCAACCAGGGCTGTGGGAGGAGTTCCTCCTATTGCCAACTCAAAAATCGATACAAAACAACCACCAAAATATGTGCTCTGCAAGTACTCACTGGGGGAAAGGCTCTGGCCTGCTCTGTGCAGGAAGACAAGCCAGATGACATCCCTTGGGCTAACCAGCAGTGAACCTCTGAGCCCCCTCCCCAGCCATCCCCCTGGCTTTACTTAATCACCTATTTCAGTTATTGATTTGCATTATATGGGCACTGGTGAGGTTTGGTGGTTCCCTGCCTCACTGTTAGGATTTAGATATATCCCGCAGTAAGAAATGAGAAACCAATCTTGGAAACTTTGGCTGTGGTCCTGCTATTGTCCTACCTTGGGAAGAGGAGCGTGATTGGTTTTGGAGGTGAACTGGATTCTGTGCAGAAATTCTCTTCCTGTGAGCAAAGTGAGTACCCAGACCTCAGGGAGAGAGGACACAGCTTTTGCCCAGATCTCAAAGAACTACAGAATCTCACTAATTGTGATACACTCAGGAGAAACAAGAAGGAAGATGCCCTCATACACCTCAGGGTACCCAGAGAAATTGTTCTGCTGCGGTTTCTTCATCTCACTCCTCTGAAACCCTCCAGCCCTTCACCCTGCCAGTGCTTGTCCATGCAAGATGCCCCTTATCCTCAGCCTGCTTGCTCTCCTCCCAGGAGAAAGCGCTCATCTGCTCCTCTCACCATCCCTGGGCAGACCCCACCAGACCCCTCCTCCGTTCATCCCACATTTTGCTGATGTGCCGGTGTTTCTCCTGCTCCCGCGGCCGACTGCAGACAGGCAGTGGGGAGAGCGTGTCCCCTCACGGAAAGCAGGTGCTGGCCAGCAGGGCTGTGTCAGGAAACGCGGCCGAGCTCCGACTCGTTGCGCGTGTCGCATTCGCTTTCCTGCTGCGCTGCTGACGGGCGTGCGCCACCCAAAGCAAACACTACCTGTGCCATGCACTGCACGGCATTTCCCCCTGGCAGCTGCCAGGGGCTGGCCAGGGCAGCGGGGGAGGTGCCGGGGCTGCCCACAGCTCGTGGGTCCTGGCTTGCGGTGAGCGGCAGCATCCTCCGAGGGGAGAGCAGACCGCTTTCCCCCCCTGCTGCCCTGTTTCCCATTCGCTCCCTGCCTGAGTTCCCATCGCAGCCCTGGCCCCAGCCCGCGTGGTATCCATTTCTCCAGGGCCTTCCCTGGGTTTGGATCTCCTCCTGACGCCTTGCAAGCTGGGATGAACATTCCTGCAGTCCCGCGCTGGCCCTGGACTCCCACACTCGGTGCCACCCGCGGTTTCCTTCTCTTCCGTTTGCTGGCTGCTTGTCACAGCCGGGTGCTCTGCGTGTCACCTCCACCACGGGACGGGGAATGGGGCTCTCTGAGGCCGCTGCATTTGCTGACATTGCCCAGCCAAGTCAGCAATGGGTGAGCAAAAGCCTCTTCGGCTTGAAAATGAGCCTGGCTGAGCTCGGGCTCACGAAAGGAGGAATTTTGCGGGGAAAGCAGGAACAGGAAAGAGAGATACACCCCCTGGATGGATTCTCTGCGAGTGAAGTGAGAAGGAAAAGTGATAGAGACACGCCTCTCCAGGGGGCAAGGCTGGCATGAGCACAGAGTCACTGTGCTGCAGGAGGGAACCAGCTGCAGAAGGTTTTGGTGGCACTCACTAACACGGCACTGGGATGGAGGAGAGGCTCCAGTCGTGGAGCGAAGGGGACTGAAGAACCCAGAGCTTGTAGGGTGCAAAGATCAACTTGAGGATCTACCTTCTAGACTCGTCCTCCTTCTGAATCTGATACTGGGTGACACTTCCCACCCGCCAGCCCCTCGCTGTGGTTCAGGGCACTGTCCAGCACACTGTCCAGCACGCTGTCCAGCACACCTGCATCCCATGGGCTCAGCCATCCAGGCAGGCTGCGGCCATGGGCTCGTGCCTGCCCAGAGACACAGCTCAGCTGCGCGTTAACAAGCCCCGCTGTGCTGATGGGGATCTTGCAGAGCTGCCAGTTGCATTCCAGCTCGTTATGTTTTAATTTATTCAATCCATAGGCTGCCTATTGTGAGGATATCAGCGCTGAGAAGCAAAATCCAAATCCAGAACATTGCAGAAGAACCAAACTGCCAAAATGCAGAGACAGAGAGACAAAGTAAATCTGTCATAAGGCGGTCCTGACAGACCTCCCACCCCGAGAGGAGCCAGTTCCCAATTAGCGCAAAAGAACTTGGGCAAAGAGGAGGAACAGATTCAAAAACAAATGAAAGGGACCAAAAATGGTCAAGAAAAGGCCAGTGGAAATACTCAGGTCAGCGCTGTGCCATGTAGCACAGGGGGTGTCCCTCCGTGCCTTGGAGCCCTCCCCTGGCACAGACCTGCCCCAGACGGTCCCTGCAAATTTTCCAATGGTTTCAGGAGTGAGGGTCTGTCCAAGAGCAGCTCCTGTCCCTGCCTGGCATTTGGGGCGCTGATCTCAGCCATGATGGCAGCTAGAGATGAGGGGAGCAGGTGGGCTGTGGGGTGTCAGGGGTGTCACAGGAGCCTGTGGGGAAATGAGCACAGCTCCTGGGGAGACGTGTGGGGATTCCGGGAGGGATGGACACTGACGGGAGCCAAAACTCCCTCCCAAGGTCACTCTATACCAGGCCAGAGCTGCGTTTTGTCCCCAAGGGGCTCTGAAGACATGGCCAGCAAACAGCAGGTCCTGAGCCAGCAGAGAAACTGCCGTGTCGGTGCTTGCAAGGGGGCAGCAGGGCCGTGGTGCCCCAGAGGTGCCATTCCCTGGGACATGTCTGAGCTGGGCCATCGCCTGGCTGGGGCACCCGGACGCTCCCGTAGCCCTTCAGCTGCCTGTCGGTGCTGTTGGGTGAGGAGGGACACCAGGGCACTGGGGAGGAAGAAGGCAAACAAAAAACTCTTCTAGCGGTATAAATCACTCAGGCTCCCTGGCTGTAACACCATTCCAGCTGAGCATCTGCCTGGAGAGCCGGAGGCCGGAGGGATGTCGGGTGTGACCTCCTGCATAGCTCAGCGCTCCTCAGGCCTCCTCCCCGTGCCAGGCTCGCGCCCAGACAGCACAGTAAGAGCTGCTTCCCGTAAGAGAGCTCCCCAGCCCCACTCGCTTCCAGCACCGCAGCCTGCGCTGATCTTGCTGTGATAAAATAGTTTCCGACTCACTTTGAAGCTCTTGGGCTCCAAGTTCAGGCCATGTTTGCTGGCTGTCTCGGAAGGGATACTTGGGATGCTGACATCTGCATGCTGCAGCCCCTCCTGGTGAGGGGTAAGGGTCTCTGTGAGGATGTGGGACCCCCACATCAGTGCTGAGCCTGGCCCTGACTCCTGGCTCATTGTCAGGCTGGTTTGTGCAAACACCAAACCAGTTCTCCAGTGTCTGGGCATGTCGGAGAGGCCAGAGGAGAAGGTCTGGGGGAAAGGGGGTCACCAGCTGCTGTCAGATAAGCCCATTAAACTTCCAAAACCAGCCAGACACCAAGCATCACCCCTCCCCAACATCATTCCAGTCTGGCTCATCCGAGTCTTCCTCCTGGTGGGCTCCTTTCCCTGCTCCTGCCCTCCCACTGCCCGCCCCTTTCCCTGGGCGCCCTTTGGCTTTCTGCACTCCCTGCAGCGCTCTCTGTTCCTGACTAACCTAAACAACTCCATGGGCTTTATGAATTTTTTCCCCTTGCTGCTCATCCTGGTTTCCAGAGCATTGCAGACTATGCAGATCATAACAGCTATATTTAAGGTTGCCTGACAGTTTCCATGATATGACCCATTGTTCGGTTGCTTGCAACACTGCCAAACTTTAACCCTTTGAGCTGAATAACTCGGGACAGCTTCAGCAAGTCCAGTCCTTTTGAAAAGAAAAACTAGGGAGAAACACTTGATTTTTTGTTGAGGCTTTGCTGGGAAGCCTCTCCTTCAGAGCTTTGCAGGACAGTTTGGGGAGGGGTCTTTGGTCTCAGGTCCGTGTCTCCACTCTCACGTGTCTCGTGACAGATCTGCCCAGTTACAGAAGGGTCTGAAAAGCAGGTTTTCTCGAGCACCCCTGATGCAGAGCTGTGCCAGGGCTGTCCCCTGTGACTGCTGTGACTGCAGCCAGTGACTGCCCCTCTCCCTCAGCCCAGACCAACACCAGTGGGGCCACCCTGCAGCGCAGCCTGTGGCACTCCCCCACTGCCCGCATGGCAGATGTCACCCTGCCCCTGACCCCCGAGCCGCTGTGCCAGGCTGTCACTTTGTCCCTGGGGTGGATGGCAGGGACACTGTCCCTCCTGGCTGCTGGTGCTGGGACACTGCAGTGCCTGGTTCTCAGGTCTCCACATTCCTCTGCTGCCAGCAAGTGGCCGAGATGGCAGCAGGAGATGCCCTTGCCCACACCGTGTTTGGGACACTGACTCTGTAGTGACCTTTTGGGCACCACTCTAAGGACAGATCTGCTGCTTTTACAGTCATTTTTTGGAAAAAAAAAAAATCGCATTTAATTACTGAATTTTCCCCCCTCACTTTTAAACATATTGAACATGTGTTGCAGTGTCTACGTGATTGTGTGTGCAATGTCACCACAGCTTGGCCTTATCTAACCACAGGATCTCAGCAAACAAAGTAAGATTGTGCAATTAGTAAAGCTGGTTCCTATAGAAAAAATAAATAAATTGTGTGTTCATATGCCCAAAGCTCTCTCACGGAGCGTACACGTGTCAGACTAAGCACAACCACACAAACATGTTCAAATGGCACTATTACACTGCACCTTCACAGCACCTCCCTCATGTTTGTACAAAATCCGTGAAGAGAGCTGACAGCACAGAACCCAGCAGGAAACCCGGCAGCCCTGAGGGTCTGCACCAGGACAGAGAGGTCGGATTTTCCATCCTGCCTCCCGGTTTTGAACCCTGGTGTGCCGTGGGTGATGCAGCTACTCCAGCCACCTCTGATGAGGGACTTCTGAAAGCTGGTGCCAGCTCTGCCAGTGATCCCTCTCTGCCCACTGTTTTGAAATGCTCAGAGGACATCAACACAACCTCTGTGCAAGCAGAGGCAGGCACATGCTGTCCTACCCCTCTGTCCTCCGTGGCCAGCACACGTGACGTTCCTTGATCTCTGTGGAATTTGTTACTCACAAACCCCACACAAGCACCAAAGGCCCATCCTGGATGGGGCCCTGAAGTTGTTGCCAATGCCAGTTATGCCCTGTTCATCTCACCCTAGTGAAAGAAAAAACAAATCCACGTGCTCAGGCTCTGAAACAAGGACTAAAACACTGGTGGGCCCTGCACGAACTGCGTGCTTATCCCATGTGCTGCACAAACTCTCTGGATTGCTGGGTGGAGGCCATGGCTAACAGAAATACTCAGAATTCAAGAGAGATTTCCATGCAATTCCCTAGCCAAAAAGCTGACACCACTGATTTTCCCAAATGCCATTCAAGTTCCTTCCTCAGCAACGAAACACCCTTAAAGAAGACAGGCAGAAGTGGAGGAAAGGGAAGAAAGTTCTTGTGTGCCTCCAAATTGTCCTTTTAATTGGTGGAGATCTCTCCCACATCACCCACCCACCGGTGCAGATGACTTTTTGTATGACCCCCCTCCACATGTGCTACACTGGAGACCACCACAGACTTCTGCCCCCCAGGTGTCCCTTATAATTCCTTGGAGAACACAGAGCCAGCACTGGCTCTTCCTGTCCTCTCAGGAATAATATTACACAACCCACTTCTAAAGAATGATGGGCTTCCTTGCAGTCATTCTGAAACTTGAATATTTTATAATGACTAAAATGATCACAGCGAATTCCAAGGACGGCCAAGGAGCTCAGAATGATCCGATCATGTTTCCAACCATGAGACCTTTGGAAAGAGCCCCAGAAAGAGGGGGAAACGCATTAATTTTATGTTTTAATATTCAACAAACAGAGCAGCCTGTGCAGAGCAGCAGCGTCCAGTTGAAAGTGTTGAGGAGTTTATTTTTCTTCAAACCTGCGATGGGGCCGAGTTTGGGACTCTCTGTTTAGCTTTTCAGCCTCTAGTTACATTGTGTAAACAGTTTATTTAACATCATTTTTGGCACTTCTTCAGTAAACCCACCATAATAATCCTACTGGCAGACCAAACAGATCGCAGATTAGCAGACAAAGCTGCTGTAAAACACCAAATTACCCATCCCCTGCTTTCCTGTTTGCAGGAGATGTGAAGTCCTGTACTTTTTTGGAAAAAAATCTCTTTCCGCGGCTGCACCACCAGGTCATGGAGCTGCTCCAGTGAATGCTCCACCTCAGCCTCCGGCAGCACTGAAACAGGGAAGCGCCGTGGGGGAAGGATTTTTCGGCTCTTTTAGAAGCTCATAAAACGTGCTGGGGTGCTGGCTGTTGCTTAACAGGGAAGGTATGCTGGCTTGATCCAGATTGGAAAAGACTCTAGACTAATGCTAAAGTCACCTATTGCTTACATTTCATTTTAATGTGCTCGAGTTCAATAAAAGTTTATCATCTCCATTAAAACGGTGCCTATTGAAACTGATTTAATCTCGTTAGCACAGAAAACCACATGAAAGGAATCAAATTCACGGACAAGATTGAGCACAGTTACTTTCGGGGCATAAATTACATAAAAGCAAGGGATAATCAGCCAGAGCCACAGAGCCTGTCACCTGCATTACTCACATATTTATGCCAACACACTTTTCTGGGGAAGGTGCTGGGCACGAGCCATATCTCAGCGGGACTGAGCGCCTGCCAAGCACAGGAGTGATCGGCTGCTTAATGTCACAGCATCAGCACGCTCCTAAAGAGCCCATGAACTGTGTTACATTTGAACAAACAAATGTCATGTGCAGGGGTGCTGCTCAAATGTCTACTGGCAACAACGGAGCTCTAAATCTCGCTTCGGTGCCGCCCCGCTTTGAGCAGAGGAGCTCTGCCTTTCTCCAGGGAACACCAGCTCCAGTCCTGGAGGGGTGCCCAGGGACTGCCCTCCGTGCAGGTGGTGGGGCAGGGATGGGCTGTTGGGGTGGGCATGGGTGCAGGGAGATGCAGGGATGGATTCCAGCTGGGCCCTTGCTGACCCTGCCAGGCTCTCCAACGGGTGCTGCTGACACTGCTGGGTGCTGAGATACCCTCGAGTGAGGAGGGGTGGCCTCACCTCATCTGGGCACTGTGGAGCCAGAGTTTGGCTCAGGGAGATGCCCTGGGGCTACAAATGCAGCTCATCTTGTTGGTGACAGGGACAAGGCAGAAGGGTACCCTGTGGCCCTGCACGCTGGTTTTACTGGCTCCTTTCCCTGATGGAGAGTCCTGTTTCCATGGTGGTGGGCACAGACTGGGGACAAGAACAAGCTTTCAAACCCACTGCAGGTGCAGCCAGTGGGGCTCAGGCCACCTGCTCTGAGGCTGCAGACACTCACACAGAGAGCAGGGCGTGAACCTCATCCCCCTGGCCACCACAGCCAAGAGTATCAATGGTCCCGACAACTGACAAGGAAGGTGATTAATTAGTGTATGAGCATCTCCCCAGTCACCACTGGTCTGCTGGTTCCATGTACTGGAGCTCCTGATGTACAAAATCCTGTCCCTGCAGCTTGCTCGTGCTTGATATGGAGCAGACACTGGGCTGCAGCAGCGGGACCTCACCCGTGGAGCTCCTGATGTCCCCAAAGCAGTATCATGTCACAAAGCCCACACGTGGCCCACGGGTGCCATCACAGGAGCCACCTCAACAGGGATCCAGGTTACAGAGGCTTTGGTATGCTACAATTGCAAATACCAGGAGCACTGATGCTTGCTCAGGAGCTTTGAAATTAAGACATTGAAGCTTCTCGCAAGGGCCAGGCAGGCACGGGACGCCTGTGCAGGGGTCTGATCCTGTTACTTACTCAGCTACAGGAAACAACTGCAATTAATTTATATGCCTTCATCAGTTTTGGTACGTGCATGCAGCTGTGTCAGGAGAGGTTTAGGCTGGAGAGCAGGGAAAGGTTCTCCCCCCAGAGGGTGCTGGGCACTGCCCAGGCTCCCCAGGGAATGGGCACAGCCCCGAGGCTGCCACAGCTCCAGGAGTTGGGTGTCTGGGCAGTTGGGGTGTCTGGGCATGACCAGGACTGATGACCAGGACTGATGACCCCTGTGTGTCCCTTCCAGCTCAGGACATTCTGTGACTGTATGCAGCCAGGACAGGCTGGTGATCTCTCCTTGCACACCTCCTTCCAACTCACTGTATCGGTTCTATGAAAACATCTCAGGTCATTTGGATGTAAGGATTGTCCCCAGAAACATTTATGAGAAGAAGCCCTTTCTCATCAACATCCCATGGTCAAAGGGGTCTGAGCAGGATTTACCCACCATTAAAAATCTCACTGAATGTAAGAAAGTTCACAGAGGGTTTGAAGAAGATTTTGCCCCTTTCAAGTGACTGCCTGTGTACACCACTTCAGAGGGAATGGACGAGCATGAAATTCAATTATACAGGCACTCAAACACTTGAACCAGAACTTCTTCCCTTAATCTTTATGTTGAGGACAGGGTAAGGCTGTGAAGCCATTCTCAGCATGACAGCACTTTATTTCATCTGCAGTCCTGGTAAGATACACAATTCACTTAACTGAAGAGCAGGGATTTTGGGCTGTGTGCTCTGTAAGCAGCACAGCCGAGATGTGCTGCCCATCACTGTCAGGCTGCCCCTCGGAGAGTCAGCTGGAGAGAGCAAATAGCCCTGAGCTAGTGAGGCAGGGGTCTTTACCAGGCTCCTACAAACATCCAGGGGTCCTGCAGGCACAGGAGTGTTGGGGTGGTCAGGTGAAAAGGCAGAGCCCTGAGCAGCCCACGTTCCTACGCAACACACACCTCTGTTCACAGGAAATTTTTGCTTTCACCCTGTCCTGCAAACATCTTGGAGCAACAGCTGACTTATAACTTGTTTTCTTCTGGCCTAGAGTGTCATCTGTACAGCAAAAAGTGGAGCTGTGTCAGCCTGGATTTATCAGGGGCACCAACTCACTGCCCAAGTTCCCAATTTTGCAGCATTCAGGGAAGTGGCCGCGTGTCCCTGAGAGCTCCAGCAAACGCGAGGTGCACTGACACGCTGGATATTGAAATAGTCATTTATAGAATCACAGAGTCATGGAAGGGGTTGGGTTGGAAGGCACCTTAAAGATCATCTCGTTCCACCCCCTCCCATGGCAGGGACACTTTCCACTGTCCCAGGCTGCTCCCAGCCCCATCCAGCCTGGCCTTGGGCACTGCCAGGGATCCAGGGGCAGCCACAGCTGCTCTGGGCACCCTGTGCCAGGGCCTGCCCACCCTCCCAGGGAACAATTCCTTCCCAATATCCAATTTACACCTCCTTTCTGTCAGTTTGTCCTGTCATTCCATGTTCTTGTAAACACCCTTTCAGTTTCTCAGTTTCTGGAAGGATGCAAGTGTAAAGCACTCTGCTGTGATCAGCTGGAAATTACAAACCCCTAAAGATGACAGATGTGTTTGAAGCTGCTCAAAATAGGCTTCCTGACATGATTTACCAGGTCACAGCACTCATGGCAGTGAAGTGCCCTCAGAACAATGTGTTATCCTTCAGGCTGCTCCAAGCAGCAATGCACAGAGCCCTAATTTGATTAAAATAATGGTCTTTTCCTTTCACATCTGCTCAGACTGCACATGAGTAGGGCAGGTCCCAAGCTCTGTGCCAGCACATGGTAGGGTAAATGACACCGTGGCCAGGGTCGCCTTTGGCTGAACTCCTGCCCGGGCAGAGGATGTCCCACAGTCCATGTTGGCGGGATCACATCCTGATCTCACCTGAGCCTATGAAGTCTAACTCCACATCAATGAGTGGCATTAAATCAGAGTAAAATTGGTGCAAGATTAGAAATGAACCCACTTTGCTGGTGTTTAAAAACAAGTCTTATTTTGGAAATTTTTGCACTCTGGAACAGCACCCCCTCCCTAAGGGACCTTAAAGCTCATCTCATTTCACCCCTGCCATGGGCAGGGTCACCTCCCACTATCCCACATTGCTCCAAGCCCCGTCCAGCCTGGCCTTGGGAACTGCCAGGGATCCAGGGGCAGCCACAGCTGCTCTGGGCACCCTGTGCCAGGGCCTGCCCACCCTCACAGGGAACAATTCCTTCCCAATATCCCATCCATCCCTGCCCTCTGGCACTGGGAAGCCATTCCTGTGTCCTGTCACTCCAGGCCCTTGTCCAAAGTCCCCCTCCAGCTCTCCTGGAGCCCCCTTTAGGCACTGGAAGGGGCTTTAAGGTCTCCCTGGGGGCAGGTTTGGTACTCTACTAAATTCTCTTCAGTTGTGCTGCAATGATTATTTACTCTTTTCAAAGATGGCAAAGCACACATTTGCTGGTGGGGTGGCTGAGGACGGCCCCGTGGCCGTGCAGGTCAGCTGAGACCCACACATAGGGCGAAGCCCATGAGAAGATCAAGATAATGTCAAATCTGGTGTCTGCAGGGGAGAATTACAGCAGAAACAGAGTTTCCTGCACAGAACTGGCTGTTCCTGTAAGCAGACAGTACAACTGACCTTAAATTGAGCCCTGCAGCCCCTCAGTGAAGGTCCAGTACGTGTAGGACAAATATCTCCGAGGCAGAATTTTGTAAGATGTTTTCCCAAGCAGAGAGCACAAAGTATTCAGAGCTGGGTGTGCAGAGACAGAAGAATTTAGTCACTGCAGCTTTCTGACCATGGCTTTGAAACATCAGAATTTTTTAGAAAGGGCAATAAATGTGTTTCCTCTGTTTGCATTAAACACTGTGCAGATTTCTGTCACGAGGAATGAAAACAGGAGTTGGGTCAGCAAATGATAATGAGCCTCCATGTGCCTTTCAGGGGGTCAATGCCAGATCACAGAGCCCAGGCCCGCGCCAAGAATCCGAGGGAGGTTTCCTGGAGCGGCTCAGACCACGAACAACCTCGACACGCTGGTCCCAGTGCCCTGAACAAGTCCCCAACCTGGGAATTGTTGCTCATTTGCAAATGCCTGCAGCTCCTCTGGGCACTGGAGAGATCTGTCACACAGCGCTGATCCCCAGCTCTGAGCTCTTATTTTGTTCCTTACTGGAGGGAGGTGTTTTTGCCAAAGGAGAAATTTTAATGAAAAAACAAACACCTCATCGTTCTTCCCTTAACCTCTTGGGAGGATTTTCGTGGAAGAAAACCAGGAGAACACTTTAGAAGTAAACAGTTCTCAGTTATTAAAAGCAAATAAATAAACAGCCCTTGCTGCATTCCCATGCAAACAGGAACACTTTATTATAAAGATGAAAACACTATGTTTTTGTGAAAGGAAAAATTAATTCCACACAACTTCCCCATAGCCCCGGAGGCTTTTGGCCTTGACTGGATGTGCCTCCCCACTGCAGTGCTGGAAGCTGTATTGGCACCACATCCTGTGGACACACGAGGGGCTCTGGGGTCCCCAGGAACCACCCTGGGCACAAGATTTGTGGAAACCAGGGACTCTGCTTGCACAAGCAGTGCTTCACCTGCCTCCTGTGCCCTGGGTGTGTGGTGCCCTGCACCCCTCACTGCTGCCCAGTGCACTGTGAGCACTGCCTTTGCTTCAGAGGGAGAAATGCCCTGCTGGGGACACGTCCCCAAGACATCAGACAGGACATCGCTCTGGATCAGGCACTGCTTGTCCCCCAGTGTGGAAAGGGAACACCAGTGGCTCCGACTTTGGCAGCAGAGCCCGGTCATTTCTGAGTGACCTGTGGTGCTGTTCTGTGTCCCAAATGTTTTGGGATCCAGAATGTGGAGTGTCCCTATCGAGCTTCATGGATGCTGGGATGGGGATAGGAACCATCTTGCTGGGCAGCCTAACCTCTGCTCCCATGGGAGAGGATGGCTATTTCATTTTTTGAGAAGATATGTCCCAAAGAGACCCTCCATCCACTAGATGTTCCTGCCCCTCTGCCCAGCCCTGGAAGGCACATTTGGGGTGCTGTGCCAGCTCTGGCTCCTCAGCACAGCAGGGCCAGGGAGCTCCTGCAGCGGGGCCAGCGGAGGCTGCGGAGCTGAGGAAGGGCCTGGAGCATCTCGGTGCCCAGGAAGGGCTGAGGGAGCTGGGGCTGCTCAGGCTCGAGAGGAGCCCCAGCCGAGAGGGGCCCTCGGGCCTGGGTGTCCCTGGCTGCAGGGAGAGCTCCGAGCAGGGCCCGGGCTCTGCTCCGGGGGCCCAGCAATGGCACCAGAGCCACGGGCAGGGCCTGAGCCCAGCAATTCCCCTGCACGGGAGGCACAACTTCTGCCCTGGGCAGTGCCCAGCTCTGAACAGAGACCGGAGAGGGGTGGAGTGTCCCCCCTGGGGATATTCCAGAGCTGCCTGGACACCATCCTGTGCCCTGTGCTCTGGGATGGCCCTGCTGGAGCAGGGAGGTGGCACCAGATGAGACCCACTGAGGTCCCTCCCAGCCTGACCCATCCTGTGGCTGTGATTCTGTGATCCTTCTCTCCTCCAGCTGAGGATCCCACTATCCTGGCACAGGGCCTGGCTGTCCCCTGGACAGACTGGTGTTACTGGGGACACAAAATTCTTTTCCAGAGCTGTGAGCTGCAGGGCAGCTTGGCAAGGTGAGCTCAGGAAGCTTCACACCTTGCAGAAGAACTGCTGCTCCTGACGGGAACGCGAGGTAGTGACATGCACAGATGTGACGTTGCCAGTTCGCTCTCCCCCAGACTATTCAACCCCTAAAGTGTCCAAGGCACTTTCACTATGTTTTGGGTCACTTGGGTGATTTGGGAACACTGACCTCTTCCTTGCTCACCCCTGGAGAGGAACACGAGCTCATTGCTTGTCCTGCAGAGAAATTCCAGCCAAGCTTGTTACTCATTTTGGTGTTTAACATTCCCGTAGATTATCCAGCTCTGCCTGAGAAAAATGTGCTTGGAAGCAGTGGAGTATTGTGTCTGGGGGGAGCAGTGGCTGCCCCCGGGGAGCTCTCCTCCTGCAGACCTTTCCTGCCAAGTCTCAGTTCTGACTCCATCGCTCCTGCCAGCTCCCAAAGCCCTGGAGGCCCCATCTCTGCAGGAGGCTGGGGTGGCCATGTCCCCAACCTGCCTGTCCCCACAGTGCATGGCACCAGGGGACCATCCCACCCCACAGCCCCCACTGCAGGGGCACACGAAGGCTGGCCCTGTCGCCCTGACCTGTCAGTGCCGGGATTTGGAGGGCGTTATTTGGGCTTTGGCTGCGGTTTGGCTGCAAATTTCTGTCATCTTACAGCTGCGATTCAGGAGTCAGATCAGCGCCGAGGCCTGCCAAAGCTCCGGGCCCTGCTCCAGCCCGCGGGCACGGGCCCAGGCCGAGGAGGACACACAAGGCAGCCCCTCCTGGTACAACCAAGGCTCTGATCCTGCTGCTGTCAACAAATGTGGTGTTTGCAAGGGTGGATTATTCCGTGGCAAGGCGTGGGCTCAACCAGCAGTAGCCCCTCAGCAGCAGCAGCAGCAGCAGGCCCATGCTGCTGCTCCGGATCTCCCCCACCACGTTCCCTGTCCTGGCGATGCCCAACCTGGCCTTGACTCCTGCAAAACATCTGGAAATCAGGCACGATTTGAGATGGACACGTCTCCTTTCCCTGTCAGTACCTCCTTACTGTCCAAGTCACGACGTGCTCTGCGTGTCTCCCCCTGCTCGTGCAGGAAGATGGAAAAAGCTACTGTGCTGCTTTCTTATTTCCATCCTGGAATTCAGAAGTATTACCCAGAAAATGTGGAAAACAAGCTCTGTGATTAACACAGACAGGTGATGTTGATCAATTCTCTGCTTAAACCCTTCACAGCTTAGAGATTGCCAAACCCCAGGTTTGACTGCCAGGGTGTCTGCTTCCACTCGAGGGTTTTGCAAGGACTCAGCTTAAACAGGTCAGTGATTCCTTGAAACAGACTTTGAGAAAAATATTTTTCTTTATCCATGATGAAAAGCTCCTCAAAGCCACCATTCAGAAGTTCAAACCACCTCATTGTGGAGCAAGGGCTCCCAACTAGTTGTCTTTGGGAAAATTCACTGACGTTTGATCAAATTATATCTCCAGAATTCTGGGTTTACACATCACATCCCATGGAAAAATAACATCTGTTCATGTAATCCCACATAATATCAGAGTGCAGGCAAATGAAATTGCCCAGGCAATCAGAAAACTTTGGGAATTCATCCACAAAATTTGAGTAAAACATTTTGGCTTTGGAAAACACAGATCTGTTAAAATTTAAACTTGCAAGAATACAAAACTTTTCTTTTTTTGGATGTTATTTTGCTTGCTAAAAAATGAGAAAGGTATAAATTTGAAGATGTTGAAAGAAGCCCCACGTATACCACTGTGCAAAACCTTCCCAGCTTTTCTTCCCACAATGACACATTGTTTAAAGCTTCAAACTGCTGCATTATCAGGGGTTTTTTTAAATGATAAAAAAGACCCAAACTCACGTGAAGCATTTCAGATTTCCTGTACAAGCAGCGTGCAGGGCTGGTGGGCCTGCCTGAACCAGCAGGGGATTTGGGGAGCCACAGCATGAACCTGTGGGAGGGTTGGGCTGAAGATCCTCTCAGACTGGTTTGACATGAGCCAGGCAGGGGTTTTGGGGGCCACCAGCCCCATCAGCTCTGTGCAGGGGGAGAAGCCCGCTCGTGTCACACGAGTTTAAATGTGCAGAACCCCGCTGTGGCAGGGGGCTCTCCCTGTGGATCCTGCGGTCACGGGCAGCCTGGAGTCCTTCTAGGGATGAATCCACCGTGCTCGGGCTGTTGGCAGCAGGGACGAGGGGAGAGCTCACAGGCTGCAGGAGCTGGCTGCCTTCCCCCACCCTGTGCCAGCCGTGATGCGAGCTCAGGAATTTCCAAACAGACCCAGGGGCCACGAGCATCCCCTGGGCTGCGGACAGGGAGTCACTGCTGCCCCACGACTCCCACAGCTGGCAGGGACAGCAGTGACACTGGGCATCTCTCTGATTTCAAACCCCCCGTGGGCAGAGTGGCTGGGCTGTGACAGGCACTGCCCCACAGCTGGGCACAGGCTGGTGAAGCCCAGCTCACCCTGCCCAAGGCCATGGCATGGCCCCTTCGCTCACCTGGGCACGGCCAGCAGCTCCCAGACGCGCTGCTACGACCGTACAGAAACTGGAGAGAGATAAGAAGATCTCCAGGTGGCGTTATTGCCGCCCATGCCACCTGCACAAAGCACTTCTCTCATTCCCAAGGGGCTGAGATACAAACAGGAGCAGCGTGTCTGATCCTGGGGCGAGCGCTGCACCAGCCTGGGATCCCCCAGAGAGGAAAGCAGCAGCTCAGCAAAGCTCCGAGCCTGAACCTTCGGGAAACAGTCCTGTCCACAAGCTTAGCAGCAAACCCTGGCTGCCTTGTTCTCATCCTGGTCCAAATTCTCACAGCGTGGGTGGGTGGGAAGCTTCCTGAATTGCTTCCCCACTTGCTGAAATGGGCTGAAATTCAGAGCTGATCACATTTTCCCCTGTGCCTGTCAGAGCCCAAACGGGAAGCCCAGTAACCGACACATAAAGCTACTACTGATAGCTGCACACTTGTTCCAGACAAAAGATCAGGAGATGTATGTCATAAAAAGGCAGAGATGTCTTCCAGATGTTTTTGTGTGTTGGGTCTGCACAGATGTTTTCGATGTCTGCCCATAAATGTAAGAAATGTAAAACATTTGTGTCCCACAGATGTAGAGATTAAATTATGCAAGAGATGTGATAAATCTCTGGGTAATGCGAGAAGAGCATGAACTATTCGCATTCATTGTTTTTAGTAAAATCAGCCCCATTTTCCAGAATGCAGCTGCGAAGGAGGATTTTATTGTTATTAAATGTGACTAAACATTACGTAGGAGGTTGAAAAGCAGCACACACGGAGCTGTAGGGACCCATACATTGCAAACAGCGGGACAGCTGGTGAGGCACGAGGGGAGGGCTGGTGCAGCTCGGGGGCTCAGGTGGGACACAGGTGGGACGTGGCAGAGCCGTCTCAGCCAAGCTGAGGGCAGGACTGGCAGCTCCCAGCTCACAGGCACAGCCTCTCCTGCCCCACAACCACCTCTGCACGTGGGGAGAGCTCAGCCAGAGCAGGGTGGGACGGGCAGGTTCGAGGCAGAGCTGGAAATGACCCCAGTGCCCAGCTCTGATGCTGTTTAAACAACGTTGTTTATTTCTTGTGATACCACGTGCCAGTCGAGCACTTTACACTAAACCCCGGCTGAACCTTGTGCTGCCTTAAGGACACTCAGGTCCTGACTGCATTTCCAAACCATGCTCAGTGCCAGGGTGGACTCTGCACACGCCTGCTCAGCGCAGCCATCCCAGGTGTGGGGGGAGCCAGGGGTTGAAGAATAGTGCTGCAAAACCCTGTGGCACCTCTCTGACCCCAACCCTACACACATCCTCGCACACCGACAGCCCAGCCCACACCCCAGCCAGCCCCACTCACTGCCAGGATCAAGGGACACAGCCCTGAGCAGCTCAGGAGGCCTCGTGCCCCACGGGCTGCTGTGCTCTGCCCAGCTCTGCCCCCGTTACATCAGACAAGTCTGAGTTTTGTGTCCATCTTTGTCAGGCACGCTGAGGGGAACTGTGCCCAGATTTCACAGCTCCCATGTTATGCCTTTCGCCTGGGGAATTTATTGCTCTGCCCCCTGCACGGCAGCCCCAAGGGAAAGAAAGGTCCCTATTTTGGGGGTTGAAATTCAGCCATTTCCATCCCAGCCTGGCCTGTGCTGACCCCGCTGCTGTGCCTGGCCCACGGGGCTGAGCAGGCGAGCAGAGAGCTCCTCCCTGCCCTGCAGCTCTCCTTGCCCAGCCCTCCCTCACACCTGGGGGATCTGGAACCATGTGCTGCAGGCTGGCAGTGTTGTCACACCAGAGGATGCTGGCGGCTGCCCAGCTAAATCTGGGTCTTGGCTCTGCTTGCAGCCCTCATCTGCTCCATGGGGGAAGTTGCCATGGTCCCCAAGGCACCACTGATGCCAGGAAGGAGCAAGAGCTGTGGGACCACATCTCCAGATTCCCTCCAGCTCTAGCAGGTCTAGAGTTAAGCACTGGTCAGCTCAGAGATGTCATCACCATCCGCACCCCTTTTAATTTCACCAGCGTGGAGAACAGGAGAGCAGAGCAAACATTCCCAAACCCTCGCCCCATCCCCAGGCAGGCTGGGAAGTGTCGGAGGCTCCGGCTCTCCTGTCACTAGGAAGACCTCAGTGCTTCCCCATGCCAGTGTGCTAAATCCTTGCTTGCATCAAGGAGACATGGCATTTTCTTGGGAATCCTCTCTGCTAAGAATATCCTCTATTTACATATTCACCCATGTGGGGGTGGATGGGAAACAGGGCAGTGAACTGAATGTCCTTGGAAGATGTGTGTGTTGGTTTCCATGGAGCTGGGTGCCTGGCCGTGTCTGTGTTTGCACTGATCACGTGTGGTTACAGCGCTGGTGACAGCCCCGGGGCTGGTGCGGCCCCATCACTTGCTGCCCCACAGGACTCGCTGCCTGTTCGGAGGGCCTGGGGCAGGTGCGAGGGGTGCACGTGTTCCTGGGTGTTCCTGGTGTCTTGTAGTCACCAACACACAAAATCACGGAGTCACAGAATCCCAGAATCACTGAGGCTGGGAAAGAGCTCCAAGCCCATCCAGTCCACCCTGTGCCCGATGCCCGCCTTGTCCCCAGCCCAGAGCTCTGAATGCCACCTCCAGCCCTTCGTTGGACACCTCCAGGGATGGGCACTCCAAACCTCCCTGGGCAGCCCCTGCCAAGGCCTGACCGCCCTTTCCATGGGGAAATTCCTGCTGATGTCCACCCTGAGCCTCCCCTGGCCCAGCCTGAGGCCGTTCCCTCTCCTCCTGTCCCTGTTCCCTGGGAGCAGAGCCCGATCCCCCCCGGCTGCCCCCTCCTGTCAGGGAGTTGTGCAGAGCCACAAGGTCCCCCCTGAGCCTCCTTTTCTCCAGGCTGAGCCCCTTTCCCAGCTCCCTCAGCCGCTCCTGGGGCTCCAGACCCTTCCCAGCTCCATCCCCTTCCCTGGATGCATTCCAGAACATCAATGTCTTTCTTGAAGTCAGAGGCATCATGAGCAAGGCAGGGAGCTGGTAGCTGTGCTCCTGCAGAGAGATTCGCCTCACCTGAAGTCCCTGAAGGCCATGGGAGGTAAAATGGATCCTTCTGGGGATTAATTCCTCTTCCTACATCAACCTCGGAGGGAAGATCCTCAGACAAGCTCCTAATGTCTGCTTATGAGCTCCCAGCACGTAACTGGATCTGTGTTTTGGCCTCCCAGATGTGTTGCTAAGGAGAGAGGATGACTCCTGTACACCTAATGGACATTCAGGGTCCAAGGAGATCCTGTTTGTGCAGAACAAAAGGTCAGGCAAAACCTTGGCAAGATGAGGTTTTCCAGCTCCTCTGCAGAGGTCTGGGGCATGGACATGTGTACAGCCAGCCAAAGGAATCTTGCACTGGAGAGGCTCGTTTCTCCCTGATGGGCATGGCTGGTTTTGAGATGTTTAAATACCAAAGCTGAAGGAGAAGATGGAAATTAATTCTCCTCAGGCTGAGAGTTAGGCAGGCAAGGAGAGCTTGGAACAGGAGAGAACGTACAACAGCTATGCTGTGTCAGCCCTATATCCCCCAGTGCCAGTGTGTCCTCTCCTTGCTGGTCAGTTATGGGTGTTGGATCTCTGCTCTGATGCTTGTCCATGCAATTCCCAGCCCTTGGATCTGGGGAGCGGGAGGCTATCACCAGGCCCTTGTGTTTAATTTTCCCAATGATTTTTCTTCATTAATGTAATCACTTTTTGGGGCCAGTTATACTTTTGGCCTTACACTGTCTCACAGAAACGAGTTTCATGATGAATTACAAGCTGTGTGAAAAAGTACTTCGTCTTGTTTGTTTTAAATCTGCTACCTGGATTCAATTCCATGGACTACAATTCCATGGACTACAATTCCATGGAGTGCATCCTTGTCCCTGAACAGAAAGAAGCAGAGCCTGATCGTCCCCAACCACTCACAGAGGGCTCCAGGCTGTGCTACACTGCCCCATCACCCCACTCAGATGTCTCCTGCTGGAGCCCAAAAGCCCTTGTCTATTCTATAGTTCCTGTGGGTGCCACTAGATGCATGTGCTCGGTCCTTTTCTGGTTTTCTGAACTCTCCTGAGGATGAGGAGACAGGAATGGATATACCAGCCAGCCTGGGGCGTGGGGATGCTGTGGACTTAGCACAGCAGAACTGCATTTTCTGGTTTGTTCCCAGTTCCTCTCCTCATCATTCCCAAAACCTGATTCCATTTCTTGCCCCCTACTGAGCCGATGTTTTCCATGATCTCGCCCAAGAACCCCGGATTTCTTTCCCCAGCGGTAATGGCTAATTCAGAGCCCAGTGCTCAGTTAGCAGGGAGTCCAACCACTGCATGTTTTTCATTCTGTTCCAGTTTGGGCTTGGCTGGGACAGGAGGTATTCCAGCTCGAGGCCAGGCTGACACCAGTTGGGTACCTGTTTATGTGCAAAGCCAGCCTGGGGTCACACGAGGTGCCCACAGCACGAGCCCTCCACTTGCCCCCCTCTCCCTGGCACCTCTCCGATCCCAGCGCAGCTTTCCCCGTGTCCCCGCACGCTGCCAAGGAGCTGTCTCACTGCGCTCTGCCAGGCCTTGCCAGCACCACTGACAGTGGGACTGGGGACAGGAGCTGAGGGACACGCAGTGACAGAAACCAGAGGAGCGTAGCAGGGAAAGGGGGGGACCCACAGGCTTTGCTGGGAGCAGCGTTCATGTCCTCCACTATGGAAAAAGGGGAATCACACAGTGCCTGGCTGTTCCACACTGGCCAAAGGACAGAGCCAAGGGTCACCAAGGAGGGGCAGGAAGCTCCCACACCAGTCAGAGCCCACGGTGGGGTCACAGGAGTGGTGGCGTGGAGGTGGGGAGATGCACAGGGATGGGGAAGGGTGGGAGCTCATGATCCCTGGGGGTGCAAGTGCCCGTGCCTCACTGTGGGATGCTGGGTTTCAGGCCAACCATCTCCCCAAACGGTTCATTGTTCAGCTCCAGTTGGTGCTCAAGAGCATCTCCAGGTGGGACATTTCTGTCAGAAACAGTCACGGATCCTGCTGATTCCCTGGCTGTGGGCTGGGGTTTGTGTGCCCGATGGGCACAGTGTGGACGCTTCCTTCCTTCCCAGCGAGCAGAAGTTTGGCCCTTTAGCTCTTGCACTGCAACATTCACCTTCTTCTCTCTTCTCCTACACAGATGTGAGCCAGGGACACTTTCTGATGAGCTTCCTACTATTTATCCTTTGAGAAATGTTTTATTATTGGCTTTTATGCTTTTAGCAAGTTTTTCCTAGAAATATTTTTGGCCTGTCCTTATTATGGGTATTACATCTTACAGACATACTTTGTACTCCATTCTATCTTCCTTCTTTGGAAATTATTTCAATTTTGATGAATCTCTCATTCTTCTTGTAACTTCTTTCACTACTAAAGTATGGCAGAATTTTTTATTTCTGGATATTTTAGCACATTCTAGATTAGTTGTATATATTTATTCCGAGCCTCTAATACTTTGTCTTTAAACAGTTTTTATGCCTTCTGTAAATATTTTACCCTTTTAGCTTTTCTTTTGAATTCCTTTTCAACTACTTTTGTATTTTTATCTTGTTCCCATTCTTAAAATTAGATTTTGGGTTAGATTTTACTTTTTTTTCATTTCTCTTTCAGTCCTAAAAGGATTTGGCTCTTTGGGTGAAGTTCTCTTTGGTCATGGGCCCAGCAAGGTCCAACAGAGGGTGACTGCAGGAGTCACCGAGATTCTGTGGTCCAGCAGATCCACCACCGTGAGAGATGGAGCCAGAAAGTCCCTGCAAAACTTCTCTGACAAGACCTCAAAGAACATGCATGAGACGCAAAGAAACTGAAATGTGTCAGAAACTCTCAGCCTCGTGTCTGAATTAAGGAGTAACACACTCCAGACTTTTCCATGCCTGGAGTAAGTGGGACAGTGAGTAACCCCAGCCCCAGCACCCAGAGAAATGCTGCACACGCTGCTGGTGGAGCCTTCCTGGCACACCCTGATCCCGGGGCACGGCTTACACGGCTGGGAGGTGATGTCCAGGCAGGCTGGAGGCCGGACAACAGAGCCCGAGCCTGGTTTGCAGAGCCTCAGGAAAGCTGAGAGGTGCCAGCAAAGAGCATCTCCCCCGCCACGGACCACGGCCAAGCAACCTGGGAAGAGCAGGTCCCCGGGGGCCGCCGGCAGCACGAGAGGCAGCGTCCCAGCCCATTCCCAGAGCCTGCGACAGCAAACCTTAGAATAGACACCCTGGAGGATCCCAGGGAGACGGAACGGGCTTATCCACCCCCTCAGCCAGCTCTGCTCAGTTCAGCTCTGAGAAACATCGGGCTGCCCAGTCCCAGAGCTGCTCCGTGGGAATGAGGAGCAGCAGCCCAGCAGGGTGGGCTGGACATCGCACCGTTGTTATTTATTCCTCGCAGGCATTGCAGATAAGCCCAGCCACTGCCAGGTTTTGCTCCAGCTGCCACATGTCCTGTGATGATGAGGCTGATGAGATGCCTGGACAGGTGGTTGCATTTTCTGAACAGGATAAATAGTAAATAAAAGTTCCTGGGCTGTTCTTTGACCACTGCAGTGACACGGTTTGTGTGTACACACGAGAGCGTCAACACTCTCTTTCTCTCAAAACACAGGGTCTCTTCTGTCCCACCCCCTGGGAAATGTCCCTCACCCCAGACTGCCCAGAGAGGAGCCTGTGCCAGGGCCACACTGGGGGACAGCCACGGACACATCACGGGTGGCTGCAGCTCCAGTGGACACACCACAGGTGGCTGCAGCCCAGCACCTGGGCCATGCCCTGCCCAGCAGACAGCCAGAGCTTGGGTGACCCTGGCAGGGACAGGGAGTCCCTCTTCCTCCAGCCCAGCCACACCCTGCACACACCAGGACACTCTGAGGAGGGGAATTGTCTCCCACCTCGCTAAAACCAGGATGTCCTGCTCTTGTGTTTGCTAGAAACAGCGTCACCAAGCTGGCAGCTCCCAGGAGCCTTAACCAGAATTAAAAAAAATAATAACTTCAGGGCTTTCCAGCTCTGAATTATGGACACAAGCTTTTGGAAGAGGGCCTAGATCTTGTGCCCTTGGCTTAAAGGCTGGAAAGTCTCAGCTACAAGGGCTTAATCTGCCTGACACATCCCATCTGCATTTCCTGCTCAGGTACCACAGGCTGAGAGAGCTGGGGATGCTCACCTGGAGAAGAAAAGGCTCCAGGGAGACCTCAGAGCCCCTGGCAGGGCCTAAAGGGGCTACAGGAGAGCTGGAGAGGGACTTGGGGCAAGGGCTGGAGGGACAGGACACAGGGAATGGCTTCCCATTGCCAGAGGGCAGGGATGGATGGGATATTGGGAAGGAACTGTAAGGGAGGGGAGGCCCTGGCACAGGGTGCCCAGAGCAGCTGTGGCTGTCCCTGGATCCCTGGAAGTGTCCAAGGCTGGGTTGGATGGGGCTTGGAGCACCCTCGACAGTGGAAGGCGTCCCTGCCAGGAATGAGAAAGGAGAAAGGTCCCTTCCAACCCCACCCATTTTGTGATTCCATGATCTCTGCTCAGTGTTCCATGGGGCTCCTCTGCAGCGCCAGGGTCAGGCTGTGCTCCCCTGCCATCCCTGGGACCCTGCTGTGCTCCCCTGCCATCCCTGGGACCCTGCTGTGCTCCCCTGCCATCCCTGGGACCCTGCTGTGCTGCCCAGCATGGACAGAGCCTCTTCCCTCCATGGCCGGGGACACCTCAGCTCCCTCCTGTCCCTGCTGCCACCACCTCAGCACAGCGTGACAGCCACTGCTGTGAGAGCAAAGAGCCTGTAAACAGCCACACTGCAAATGTCCCCATTTCCTTGAAATTTTATCTTTTTGGAGAAGGTTTTTCCCTTCTTTTATTTGTTCACGTATTTGCATTTGGATTTTTCTGGAGCTTTTTCTCACAGCTCTTAGGGGAGCAATGTTGGTGTTTAGTGTTGGAGAACAGGGTGACATGAGAGTTTCAAAACACACGCAGTCAAAATCTATTTCACCCTTATTAATAATAATAATAATAATAGTAACAACAACAATGAGCAATATAAAGGACTGGCAGTGCTGTCTCAGTATAAAGCACAAGCAAGCACCTCTCTGTGTTTGCTGTTTGCTGCATATTTATAATTAGTTCTTGCCTGCAGAAGGCAAAGTGCACTGTTTATGGTTGTGCTGCAGCATCCAAGTACTTTATATGCTTATTTTTCATAACAAAATTACTTTGCCCATAAATCAGGCTAAACTCACAGGCAGCTTTGACCCCTCGCCTCAACCTTTCGCTGTAGATCAGCTGTTCATAAACTCTGTGCCCAGATTCGGTGTCCAGGGCTGCATTAAGAATAAAATATTTGGGAAACACAATTTGCATCACAGCTCTCTAAGTAAGTATTTGGCTTCCTGGAAATGATGACTCATGGTTGGGATGTGCAGAAATGTACCAATAACATAACCTTTCGATCCTCTGCTGCCAGACAGAGCCGTGCAAACCCGGGCTTCGTGCTGCCCAGATGGCTGGCACAGCAGCCCGTATATATAGCACCGCTTCAGACTCTGCCTTTCTGCAATGTGTGGGAAAAGATAAAAAAGGGCAGAACACCACACCGAGGTCAGGCAGCTCCCAGAGCCACGCTTTATCAGCCCATCTCTGATCAGCCCCTTCCTGTGCCACCCTGATGGTTTAATAAGCAATAAGTTTCTGGAATGAGCCCTGTGGCCTGGCATATTTTATAGGATCTTTCCAGCGCAGCTCTGTTAGGTATGAAGAGCTTTACGAAGCAACCTTTGCAGTGTGGGTCTAGTCCCTGGCAAGGTGAAGCAGCTGCACTGTTATTGCTCAGAAATGTGTATAAAATTGTCACCGGAGAAGCCTCATTTGTTCCCTGACACAGGCAGTTACAAGCAGACAGTGAGATTTCCAAACAGCCCCCTGGCAAGTGTCACCAGCCAGGAGGGGTTCGTGCCAAGCTCTGCCAGCCACCAGACATGTGTGAGGCCACCCTGCTCAGAGCCACCTCAGGCCCTCGGTGCCCTTCACCCGGGGCCTGCAGATGTGACCCTGGGTGCAAAATAAACCAGAGCAAGCTCCATTCCTCCGCAGGACGTGTGAGCTCAGCTTTCTGCCATCCTCTTTCTGCAGGAAAACACTGCTCTGCAGAACCAAAATCACAGTTTTCCAAGGGACATTCTTTTCTTTTCCAGCAATTCTGTTTGGGATCAACCCTGTGTCTGTCTCAGCTGCTGCACAGCATCCTTGGCATTCCTGGCCTGCCCAGTCAGCTGGGCTCGTTGCCCATGGTGGGCTTGAGCCACTGAGCAGACGGGATAAGCCTCGGGGGAGCCTTGTGGCCACTGAGCAGATCGGGGCAGAGCCCTCTGGCCAGTGAGCCCTGGGCCCTTTGAGAACCACTCAGCTTTCTCAGACCGAGGCAGGACAAAGGAGAGGGATAAGAGGTTCCTTCAGAGCAGCAGCCTTCTGCCCAGCTCCAGCTGCCACAGGGGGATGTCTCAACGCCACGGCGCGAGCAACAGCCCTGTGCTCCTCGAGGGAGTTTGGGATAATCCTGGCTCGTGCACACTTTCCGTTTGGCTCTCTCTGGGTATCTGCAGGCTTCAAGTGATGTCCAGTGTGAGCATCTGCCCCAGGCTGTGTCACCCCAAACAACCTCAGCCCAACAGGTAAAACACGGAGCATAGAGCAGTCCAGTGGAAGTCATGGAGTCACTGAGGTTGGAAAAGCCCTCCAAGATCATCGAGTCCAACCTTTGACTGGTCCCCACCTCGTCACCAGCCCAGAGTGCCACGTCCATCCCTTGGACACCTCCAGGGATGGGGACACTCCCTGGGCAGTGCCCTGTAGTGCCCAACCATCTTTCCAGGAAGAAATTCTTCCAGAACTGAAAGGCACTGTGAGAAGCAGAGCACCACTAGACACCATTTTCTGGAATCCATCCTGCCAAATGTGGGAAGGCTTTGCACCTTGTCCCTGCAGGCCCCTCCGCTCCAAACCTCAGGTACCAAACACCTGCATCCACCTTGCAGCAGCTGCCCCGGAGGCCAGAAACGCACAGGGGAGCTCACAGGTCACGGCAAAGCCCCACCTGGCTGCCGTGCCTGTCCCATTTCAGGTGCTGGGCTTTTCCCAGCTGCAGCCGGCCCAGCACGCGGCGTGCCCTGCAGATGGATCGCACAGCTGCGGGATCTGGGAAGCAGCTGCTGCCTCACACTTGTCAGCAAGGAGAGCTGAGCAGGGATCTCCTCTGCTCCAAGGGCCCCGGAGCAGCTGCCTGCCCCAGCTCTCTGCAGGGTGCTCCACAGGGATGCTGCCTCTGCTCGCTTAGGGGGCACAGGGAAGTGTGGATCTGCCCAAGTTTCTGCACTGGCAGTGCCACACAGGGATGTCACCCAGGCTCTGCCCTGGCCTGTGAGAGGGAGGGAAGATGGACACAGGCATCTGGGGTTCAGGGGGATTCCTGCAGGGTGTTTACTGGGAAGACTGAGCCCATGCGACATCCCTGATGATCCCATGTGCTGGCAGTGCCAGCTTGCCATGGTACAACATTCCTAAGCAGGGCAGCTCCAGCAGTGGCAGGAGCTTCTCCTGGCTCCCTCCCGTGCTGCCCGCAGTCCCTGCTGAGGAGGGCGAGGGTCCCTTTGCCAGCCTTCCTCCCGCTTGGCCCAGCCTGTCCCTCCGGGCAGGCAGGGAGCCAGAGCACCATCACCTCCAGCAGGCAGCTTTACTGGCTGACACTATAAATGTTCTGTGCTCTCATGGATTTGATGCTGTTTTTATGAACTTGGAGCTCAGCGTGGCTGTTTAGTTTGAGATGAGCGAGGAATGTATTAATAGTTGGGTAAAGCGCACTCCGAGCTTCTAATCTGACCGGGCTGTTTGCTTTAGGGAAAAAACACTTCACTTTTTCCATTCATTACTATTCCTTGTTAGTGGCTGCAGCACCCACCCCCAGCACACCGGAGGCTGCTTTAACCCCTCTCCCACTGCACCCCAGCCACCCACGCTGTCACGCAGAGAACAGAGCACTTGGCACAGCAACACAAAGACTTTTTCCCCCGCAGGACCATGCTGATACCCATGGGCTCAAATCCTAGTGCCAGGCTCAGCCAGACCCGGCCAGACCCATGGAGCGGCGATGCCACCTCGCAAAGCTCAGGCCGTGGGCCCTGCACCCACACACCCCAGCAGCAGCAGCAGGGTGTCACCCACAGCCCACCCAGGCAGGCCCTGGGGCAGGAGGAGAGCGCTGCTCTGGCAGCCGTGTCCACCTGCTGGTGGCCAGTCCCACCTGAGCCTGGCTGCTGCGGCCTGGCAGCTGCCCCACCGTCCTTCTGATGAAGAGGAGAGGTCACCAAAGAGTCTCTTTTGAATTGGAGGGGGCACCTCGCGTGCCGGGGGCTTGTCCTGCTGCTGCCCAGCGGCCCCGCCCGCGGCGCGGCGATTGATTTACACTCCGATGAGGATCTCGGCGGCGTCCTGCTAAATCTCTTATCCAACATGAACTTTCCATAAGCAAGGCTCTATTTTTAACTCTGCTGGGCCTGGCAGAGGGGTTGTCTTGCAGGGAAAGGGGGCGAGGAAGTCACTGCACAGGCTGCAGCTGGGCAGGGTGACCCCAGGGAGCTTTGGGCCTGTCAGGGGGCAGCAGGGCTGTGCTACCAGCTCCTCCAACAAGCCCGAAGCTCTGGTGTCCTGGCAGACACCAGAAGACCTTTTGGGTTTGGCTGGTGGGGTAGATGTGGGCACAGGCAGTGTGGTGACCCCCTGCTGACCACCATAGAGGGGAGATGCCACGGCAGAGCTTTGTGTCCAGCCCAGGGCAGGCAGGGCAGGGCCATGGGGAGGGTCTCACCTCCATGACACAGGGTGCCCATCCCCACGTGGGTGAGGGTAACAGGCCCTTCCAGAACTTGGGATGTGATGGTTTGAACGCACCACTGATGACCCAGAGGGTGCCAGTGCAGGGTACAGAGGTGCCTCGCCCATCCCAGAGCCCACCCTGAGCCCGGCTCCAGCTGCAGGGACACAGCCGTGCCGCCGGCAGAGGGCATGGGAAGGTCTCTGCATCTTCCAGCTCACGCTGGGACAAGGTCCCAGGCAGGGCCGGAGCTCAGGCACCAGCAGCACCGGCCACCGCAGCTCCCCGGCGCTTCCCAGCCCCGCTGTTTGTTACGGTGCTGGGAAAGAGAAGTGCACAGGTCGGAGGAGCCAGGCAGGGCAGAGGGACAGCATGTGAGCTCTGGACAGAGATCACACCTTCTCCCTGGGTAATGAAACCCCTCCAACCTCCTCCCTGGCACAGAAACGCCAAAACCCCACCAGGAGGGCAATGGGGGGCTGCAAAGAGCCTCTCTCCAGGGTAGCAGGAGGAGTGGTGGAGCCCCTTGGCCCCTACCCTAGGGCACCACCAGCTTCTCAGTGATCCTGGGGCTCAGCAGGGACCAGCACCCCGTGCAGCTCATCTCCCCCAGACCCAAATCCTCTCCCCTGCTCTGTATGCTCTGATCCTCGTACCACGGACTGATCAACAGATAGATCCCTCACAGCAAGCTTTTATTTTCCATGCATGCCAGATTTTCACACAGTCCAACCCCACAATTAGCCTCTGCAGCCTGTTCCCAAGCACTCTGTCCCATCCAATTTTAAATTACTCCAGCAATAGAGCGCTTGCTCTGTCCCCTGGGAACCCACTCTGCTCCCAGAGATCTTGCTGCCCGGAAGACAGGATTTTGCTGATATCCAGCCCACATTTTCCTCCAGTTAAATTCACTGTGGGGCTCTCAGCTGTGCTGCCCCAGGCAGTCACATCTCCTCCACTTCCCTGGTTCTCCAAGCATTTGCCTGTTTGCAGTGACCTTTCTGGTCAGCTGTTTTTCCCACTTTTAGCTCTCCTGCCCTTTAGGCTTGTCAGCCCCTTATCATTTTGTTTGGCTCTCACAAGAGATGGGATCTCAGCAGGGTTCTGCAGAGGATTCCTACGAACGCTTTCCAAATCCCTGTCAGGGTCTTTCTTCTCCAGCTTTTGACCAGGGAGTGCTGGTCCCTCCTTCTGAGGGGACCTAACGATGATGCTCTCATATCTGTGAGGAGGAGGTTTGCACCTTCCCATTCCCTGCTCCAGTCTGGGTGTTCAGCATTTCCCTTGCAAAACAAGCCTGGCTTTATAGTGGAGACAGTGAGAAAGGAAGAGTTAATACTGGGTTTAGCACAGCAGGCGTTTGGAAGGGACACTGGTTCACACACGTGCACAGGTCGGTTCAGAACTTCCCCGACACTAATTTACAGTGGGGATTAATGACTTAAATGCTGGCAAATCAGAGCACCAGTAAATCAGACTGCGAGAAGGCAAGCACAAGAACACCATCAGAAATGTGAGCGCTGAGAAGTTTCTTCTGATTCTCATTAAATTGATGTGTAAAAGTCTCAGCATTCGCTGGGTCAAAAAGCAACTTCCATATTGTCTGGTTACCATATAAAAGGTAACAACGTGATGCCTTGTGCACAGGAATACCTAATGTCACATTATGAGATTAAAAAAACCCCCAAACATAAGATATAGGCAAATTAATGAAACAGCACTTTTGCATTGGAGTGCCTCTAACAGTTTATTTGCGCATATAAAGCATGCAAACTTCAATTATTCATTTAGACATTTTTGTAACCATAATGAGCATGGAAACCCAGCCAGTTCTGTGTGCTCTCCACAGCAGCATCCAAGGGAAAATGCTCAACCCAAAACTCAGGCCCCGTGATGAGCCTTGAGACCAAGGACCCACTGAGCACCCAGCTGTCCTCCTGGGCCACGTGGCCCCAAAGCATAAACCTTTCCTTACCCTAGAGAGTTGATGGGAGAAAAAAATGCACTTTGAAGGGGGAAGAATTATGGTGACACTGAAAATCTCAGACCCATTTCCCAGTATATTTAACTGGAAATATTTTTTTTTCACTTTTCTCAGTTGGTTCCCCCAACTCCTGTCCTTTTCCTTGTGAACATGCACCCAGGTCTTGGGAAAGGTGAGGAAGCCTAACACCCTTCATCAGCACCCACCCCAATGTGCTGAGGATGTTTGGGGTTCCAAAAGGAGGTGTGGAGGGTTTGGCAGGTGCCAGAGCAGGTGCAGGGCCAGGAGCGAGGCTCTGGGTGAGGTGTCAGCAGCTCCCTGCTCCCCCAGAGTGATGGATATTGCCCTGATAAGCACTTTGCCAGCACCCTGCCTGTCGGGAGGCAGAGAGCCTGGCTCTCACTGCGTTTCTACTGGCACATTTCACCTCTAATTTGGGAAAAAATCTGGCATCCCACCCGTGCAGGGCTGCCAAGGGCTGCTCCAGATAATCTCTCCAAATAGAACGATGAGAAGTCTCCACTGCGCTGATGTCATGGGCAAAATTCCTGCCAGATTCAGTGAGACCCCGGCCTGCCTGTGGCCGTCCCAGCACGAAGGGGACGAGCCTGGGCTGTGGGCCTGCAAGGGTGGGTGGGGACAGTGGTGGCAGGTCTGTCCCCGTGGTGCCTGGGCCAGGGCTGCTGGTGCCGGGTGGAGGGAGACCTCAGCTGAACCTCCCGACTCCCTGGGATCGTGTCCCCATCTGAAAAACAGCCTGTGGTGAATGGCATTGATGCCACCACCCTGACGAGCTGCTTTCCATCCTCCCTGTGTGTGACAATGACACCAGAGACAACAAACTGTTCCCGCAGTGCCTGTGCCACGCCACAGGGAGCTGAGCCCAGGAGCAGCTCCCCGTGCAGCTGGGGCCATCCCTCTGGCACAAAGGGGTGTTCCTCACCCGTGTGGTCACTCTCCAGCCAGCCAAGCAGTGCCTGCACAGCTCTCGTGACTTGGTCAGCGAAGGAAAGGGACCAGGGCCACTCTCAGGTCTGGCAGCAGCAGCCAGAACTCCCGGCCCTGTTGGACCCCTTGGAGAGGGAGGGATAACCTTCCCATAACCCTGGCCTGGGGTTTGGGGCCGCAGACTGGAGGAGGCCCCAAGGTGCATGAAATTCTGCCCACAGCCTCAGCACACATCCAACAGCCTCTTCTACAGCTCTGTGCTGCTCCACCTGAGCCCTGGCCCCAACCTCAGCCTTTTCCCAAACCTCCTGACTTGTCCCTCATGGTGAGCCAGCTCCCAGCCCTGTCAGACCATCCTGTGGGAGCTGGCCTGGCCCTCAGGAACACACCCTGAAACTGTTTCAAAGCCTTTTCTTCATTCTCACAGCAAGTTCTGGTTCCCAGGAAGGGATTGATGACCAAAACCTCCAGCTCCTGTGCTGCCCTTGGCCAAGGAGCCTCGTGGGGGAGGCTGGCCAGGGACACAGCCCTTGGAGGAGGATGGGGATGGGGATGGAGACAGGGAAGTCCAAACAGTTGATCTGCCAGGAGATGCACAATGAGGGGCCAAACTTCAGCTCCGGCCCATTCACACTTCGATCGAAAATTGGAGAGATTTAACGGAAAAACAAATTATTTCTGCAGAACATGTTTTCTTTACATGCAAGGCTTTTTTCCTGATTTCCTTCAGCTCCCTCCTAAGAAATGAGGTAAGAGCCACGGTCCTGTCTGTCCAGCCTGTTTGTGTGGGACACAGTCCAGAGCAGGGCCTGTCTCTCACTGGGGGCTGGTTCACAGGGCTCAGCATCGCTCTGGCTGTGCTCACACAGCGTCAGCAGCAGCAGCATCTCCCCCAGGCAGCCCCACACCAGTGGCTCTGGGATTAAATACAGCCCATGCAGGAATAAGCTCTACAGGTGCCTCCAAAAGTGACAAACACATTTTCACAAAAAAGACACAAACGGACACACAATGCACAAAGTGATAATAAACCTGGGGATCCCTGGCTGTGGGATGACAGTCATGCTGAAAATGGGATGGGTCTGCTGCTTCTGATCCCATCTGAGCCATACTACTGAAAACAAGAGGTAGCAGTGCAAGCATTCAGTGTCTGTGTGGCACAGAGCGGGGAACCCTTGGCAGAATGTCACGGGATCACTGCGCACTCCAGGGATTTATTTCTAGGCCTTTCTCTGGGCTGGGCTGGCAGACAGCAGGACATGGGGCTCCTCGTTGTGCTAATGAGAAAATTACCCCCAGATCTCGCCTACTACTTCAGCAAGAAGACAGCTCTGAGCAAAGGGGGTTTTTTGGCAGACGCGTAAATGCTGGAGGATGGCTGGTGTGTGGTCTCTGCTTTTGTAACACCAGGGGCTCCCCATAAGCCCTTCCCAGATAAAACCAAATTGGTCTCCATGGGGTCGTTGGCTGCTGAGGGGTTCCTGTGCTCCCAGGGCAGTGGAGATGTCCCTTTTGGGGGTATGGGAAGGATGAGCACCTCCTGCAGCAATGCCACAAGCACAGAGTTCCTCCTTTCCTCTCTGCACTCCCTGGGTGTGGGACCGGGCCCCTCCAAGCCGAAGGAGGCGAGCAGTAGCTGCTGCGTTCCTTCCCTCTGCCAGCGCTGTGCTGCATCACTCTGCTTGCCAGGGACAGCCGGGGCAGCTCAGGGGTCCCCGTGCGCTGTCCTCAGTCTCTCAGCAGTGACTGAGCGGCACCAAATCCCGAGGAGTGCCCCCGGCGTGAGGGCAGGGCGGGGGTGCTCGCTGTAGGTGGAGAAGGGCTGGGAGCGCAGCTCGGCCGGGCAGGATGGGCTGGGTGGACACTGAGAGGTGCCGCTGGGAGCTGCTGGAGCCGGGAGGAATTTCTCAGGCTGACTGTAGGGGTCATCAGCCTTCAGCTTTTACATGCAGGACCTGTCAGCTGGCTCCCTGCAGCCCTCTGGAAGCAGCTGTCCCCACGGGCCACCAGGACACCCGCACAGACGGTGGATAAACAAAGCCGGCGCTCTGCTGGAGGACACAAGCCCAACCCCAGTGCTTCCAGGCGGGAAGGGTTTCCCCCACAGCTGCAGGATGCAGGCTCTGGGCCTTCCTGGGAGGAAACCACACGTGATTCCTGCTCAGTGGACAGAAACCAGCTCTGAGAGGGGTCAGTGGGGCAGGCTTGGGGCCAGAGCCGGTCTCTGGGTGATGGTGACCCAGTGCTGGCAGCTGGAAGGGATGGATGGTGAAGTGTAAGCCTTCCTCAGCCAGGTTAGAATCCCAGAATGGCAGAATCCCAAGATCCCTGAGGTTGGAAAAGCCCTCCCAGACCACTGAGCCCACCCTGTGCCCGATGCCCGCCTTGTCCCCAGCCCAGAGCTCTGAGTGCCGCCTCCAGCCCTTCCTGGGACACCTCCAGGGGTGGGGACTCCAAACCTCCCTGGGCAGCCCCTGCCAAGGCCTGAGCACCCTTTCTATGGGGAAATTCCTCCTGGTGTCCACCCTGAGCCTCCCCGGGCCCAGCCTGAGGCCATCAGTGGAGCTGACAATTAATTCTGCCCTCACAGATGTTGCTTCAGCAGGAGATGGGGGATTGTTGAGAGCATCAGCACTGACCCATGGGGGCCCCTCTGCCCATGCAGCCCCCTCCCAGCTCAGCTCCAGGGGCACAGCACTTGCAGCTTGAGCTGGCAGGATCGTAAACCCAATCCAAAGAAAATTACGCCCTTTGGAGCCTGGATTTTGTCTCTAATCAGGATGAAAACAACTAATTTTCAACTGGCCAGTCACGTGTAATTTGAAGAATGGCACAAGAGCCAACTGAAGTAATTCAGTTTGAATTTTTTTTTTTTGTTTTACTTCTTATTTGTATGAGGTATACTGGAATAATAAAGTCAGTAGGATACAGAAACAAAAAGTCAAAACAAAAAATCAGGGCATTTCACCAGCTAATGCAAAAGCCAAATATCTTGACATCAGCAGAATGTTTCATTTCAGTGTTTTTTCTAAACAAATTTAGACTATGGAAAGTTTCCATTGAGATGAATTGGCAGAAACGTGTGAGCAGCTCTCCTGGCAGGGCACAGGCTGTCTGTGCACGCAGGAATGGTGCCCAGCCCACCTCGGGCACACACGGGCACCCACCTGCCTTCTCCAGGATGTTCTTCAGATTCAACACCTGGAAATCCCTGCAGTGGAGCTGATCCTGAGCTCTCCACGCAGCTCTCTGCCTGGCACCGAGTGCAATGTGCTGGATATGGAGCCAGCAGGCCATAAAACACCTGCAACTGGATCGCTCAAAGCTGGAGCAGCATCTCAGGGAGGTTGTTCAGCTGCTCTCGATGTCACAGAATCACAGAACAAATCAGGTTGGAAAAGACCTTTGAGATCATCAAGTCCAACCTGTGACCCAGCACCTCCTCGTCAACCAAACCCTGGCACTGAGCGCCACGTCCAGGCTTTTTTTAAACACATCCAGTGCACAGGAGGGGTGTGCTTGTTCCTCAAACCCTGGAAATCCTTCTGTGGGCATCGAGCACCTCTCCTGTGAGGAAAGGCTGGGAGAGCTGGGCTTGTTCAGCCTGGAGGAGAGAAGCTGCAGGGTGACCTAACTGTGGCCTTGCAGTGCCTGAAGCTACAAGAAATAGGGGGAGAGACCGTTGGCAAGGGATGGAGTGACAGGAGAAGGGGGAATGGGTTTACACTGCCAGAGGGCAGGGTTAGGTGGGATATATGGAATAAATCCTTCCCTCTGAGGGTGGGGAGTGCCTGGCACAGGGTGCCCAGAGCAGCTGTGGCTGCCCCTGGATCCCTGGCAGTGCCCAAGGCCAGGCTGGACAGGGCTTGGAGCAGCCTGGGACAGTGGAAGGTGTCCCTGCCCATGGCAGGGGGTGGAACTGGATGAGCTTTCAGGTCCCTTCCAACCCAACCCATTCTATGATCTACCTGCCAGCCTAGGTGACCCAACCCACCGGGACTGGCTGCAGTGCCAGCCCCCCTGAGCTCAGCTGAGCTCTCCAGCTGGGAGCAGCAGTTCCCAGGAAGGGATGAGCCTCCCCACAGCTCCAGGCGTGGCTGCAGGGCTGTGGCATTGCTTGTTGCAAACGTCACACGAGGAGCTCTGAGCACTCCCTTGGCTGCCAAGTCGGCAGCAGCCTGCCCTGGCCGCAGGGCTGGGCAGGAAGATCCTCACCATTCCAACAAAACCTCTAAAAGTATCAGAAAATGTTCCCACCCCACACCAGGACCAACCCAAAAACTCGAGAAATTTCCATGAAAAACCAAAGACGTTCCCGGACGGATTGCCATGGCACGAGACCAGCTGGGGTGTGGGAAGGAGGACCGAGGTCTTCTCCAGTGCTGGCAGAGGGGGGACTTGGCTGGAAGTGTCCCAGACCCCAGCTGAGCTCTAGACCAGCGTGTTTGTACGGCCTGTCCCACTGCAACTTTCCACAGCATAAATAAAGGAATAATCACTTGAACTTGAGCCCAGGTCAGTACCTTAACAAGCAGACTGCAATCCAGCTTTCCCTTTGGCTTAATGAATATTAATTGACTAGACACAATTGAGCAGCTCCAGCAGGACAGGAAAGGCACGTGCTTGTCCTGGGCTGTGCCGAGTGCTGGGTCACAGGGGACTAGAGCTGGGTCTCTGCTTTGCTGTCCCCCTCCCAGCTGTGACCCGACCAGTAGGTGATGGGCCCCTGCAGGGTGGTCTGCCCCTGCCTCCAGGGGACAATCCCTCCCCAGCACCCCTGACCTTCTCAGATAAGACTTTAACTCGAGCCGGTGCATTCCTGTGTGACATTTTCCTCTTGATTAATCCACGAGTTCATTTTTTCCCCCAGTGAAACTCTATTGCGATGGAAAATTCTGACGCGGAGGTGAAGCTGCTGCTCGCCTCAGTGCCGTGGCTGTTGGCTGCTGCTCTGCCGAATCCCCAGGGTGGGTGGGCACAGGAGCCTTGCCTTGCTTTGGCACACATGGAGAGATGATTCTTTATCCCCTGCATCAGCCAGGCTGATCCCAGGAGAGCTGGACATCAGGAGACATCGCTCTGCTGTGAAGCAGGCAGGTGAATTCACATGGGGGACGTGGCCCAGGGCAGGGAGAGTGATTCTCCATCCCTGCAGCCTGGCACTGCCCTGGCACAGCTGGGAGCAGGACGATGTGCTCAGGCACGACCCCGTCTGAGGATGGGATGGGGGTCTGGGGAGCGGGGATGGGCTGCTGCTCTCACGCTGGGGAGAGCTCAGCCTCCCAGGAACACCCATGCCAAGAGTGCATGATGCTCTCCAGATGCTCCCTCTTCTGCTCACAAAGGCAGAGATTGACACAATAAACAAACAATTTGTAAAATTCTTTAGTGAGGGCAAAAAACCCCACATTAACTGGAAACATCTATACCCCCTGAAAGAGTGCAGGAGGGGGGAGCATTCCCAGGACCTGATGTTACAGCAGTGGGTATAGAAATGGAAACATGCACAGGACTGGATCTTCAGGCAAGGAAATTCACCAGAGAATAGGAAGCTGCCAGTCCCCAGTCCCCAGACAATGTTGTGCCTCGTTCAGCAGAGGGGAGAGCCATGTGGCTGCACGTGGCTGGGGAGCTGGGGGTCTGTGCAGGGGGGCCCTGACACCCTCCTCACCCCCCACCCCACACTGCTGGGCTGGGCTTCTCCTCACGGACTCTTCCCATGCCCCAAGGAGCACCAGGTGTCAGGGGCACCTTCACCACCTCATGAGAAGGTTCTGATTACCCAGTGAGGTCTTAGCTGACTTTATTCAAAGCCAAAGATCCATAAGTATGAGAGAAGCTTCTCTAAAACTAGGTAAGTTTCTTGGTTTCTGAATTTCAAAGAATGGCTCAAAATCACACCTATAAGAAGGGGTCCTTTGTGAGATCTGTCCCATGCCACCATCATGCCCCCAGACTGGGTCTGGTTCCAGCAAACCCTTGCTCTGGGCAGCATTTTCCTACCCATGAACTCCCCGAAATAAAGGGTTAACCAAGGAGGACAGTCCAGCTTGTCAAGGTCTGACTTTAGGGGACAGTCTCACCCACACCCCCTGGACCCACAGCAGCAGGTTTGGGGTGTTCCTATTGTGAAAATGTGACTGCTGGTTCAGTGTTCATCTGCCCCGAGGACTGTCCAAGGCCAGTGTGACCAGTGTGACCAGTGTGACCAGTGTGACCAGTGTGACCTGTGACAGCCCAGCCTCAGCCCCGTGCTCCATTTCCCCTGGAGCACAGCGCCTTCCCTGTCCTGGGATTCACGGGATAGGATGCCCACCCAACATTCTGCTTGAGTTCAGTCCCTTTGTGGCACCAGGGTTTTTCTGTCCCTTATTTCTCTCATTTAGAAGCTTTTCCTGGTTTGATGCCTGGAAAACACCTTCTACCCTTTCATGTTCGTGACTAGATTGTTCTGTGACAGGCGTCTTGCACTTCCAGTAGCTCTGTCTCCATCCAGAGTTTATCCCCTTCACAACCCCGCACACCTGCAGTGTCCAAGTCCCACCTGGAGTGACAGACTCTTCCTCCCTCACCTCGTGGGAGGTGATGCTCCTCTTGAGCTTCGGCTGCACTTTTTAGCCTTTATTTACTTTTTCACTCAGTGCAGACTTCTCCAGCATGATCCCTCTTTTGGTGGCAAAACCGTAACTCAAAATAATTTAAAAGTATAAGATCTCAATGCTTCCTTGAGGAATCCCACCCAATTATTTCTCTACAAAATAAAGCTCCTCTTTTCAGCACCGTGACCTCCTTGTCTGTTCTAGATTAGAACAGACCCAATAACTACTGCCCTGTGCAGGCCCCCTCAACTTCTTACACCCATTAACTACTTACACCCATTAACTCCTGCCCTGTCCAGGCTCCCTTCAGCAGATGGCAGAGTCAGGAGAAGATGTAGATCCCAGCCCTTTCTCAGCAGGCAAGCCTCTGGTGTCAGGGTCCAAGTGTTGCTGTAGAGCATCTCCTGCCACTGCATCGACCAGTGAGCCAGAACCACGCCCAGTGTCCCCAAGCAAATCCCATACAATGAGCCACACCCGCCAGGACACTTTTCTCCAACCACCTGGTGTTGGGACAGAGGTGGAGGAGCCCCTCGGAGAGACCCTATCCCTGTGCTGGGGTGGATGGCAGCATCCATCCAGGGCTGAGCTGCTGCAAACCCAGCCTTCAGCTGCGGGCTGTGCGGAGCCGGGGCTGCAGCCAGCCTCAGTGCGAGTGTGGCCTGCTCAGGAACGGCTCCAGGGATGATTCAGGAGCGGAGTCCGCAGGATGCTGCCCCCCCAGAGCCCCGGTTTTCACACGACTTAGGTGGGCTGTTCCTGCAAGGCACATCCAGCAGCTGCTCCGCTTCTCCTATCAGATCGAGCGCCGAGGTCTCGTGTCAGGGCCTCTCCACCGAGCCAGCCTCGGAGCGTGTGTGAGCGGGAAAGGGGAGAAAGGCTTTGGGCTGGCTGCAAATTCCAGCAGGCTTTGCGGAGGCAGGAAAGTCTTTCCTGGAGTTATTTCTGTCTTTCCGTTCGTTGCGAGGGGGGAAATGGCATTGTAATTCCTAACCAAGATTTCACTATGCTGTTGCCTCTCTCTGATTTACCATCCTCAAATCCCTGTGGAAGTGCCTTAACTGGTCCAGGCCAACTTTTACTTTGGCAGTTCAGGAGGAAAAATCACAAATGTCTGTGAAAGTCACCAAAATATTCCCTAAGTTTTCATCACTTGAATGAATAAAAAGAATAAAAAGCAGAGCAGGAAAGGGGGAGGGCTGGATAGGGTGCAGAGAGCAAACAAGCATCGTTTAGAAAAGCATGCTGTTATTCCTGGAAGTTGGTTTGTGGAAAGACAATTTACAACGCCTGTGAAAAGTTTGGCTATTCGTCCCATTCCCGTTTGGAGCTGGTAACCACAAGGGCAGGCTCCCCTTTGCCGTGCAATTACATAGCGTGATCTCCAAACCCAAACAGCTTCACCCAGCCCCGAGTGCTGCTGCCAGCTCTGCTCCTGGGGTACATGAGCTGCATTTTACACAATGGGCAAAACTTGGCACTCTAAATGAGGCCACTATAGAAAGTCGCATTTAACTTTTGTTTGCCCTTCCCCCCCCTTTTTCTGCGAAAGGAAAATATTTTGTAGCTCGTTTGCAGTTTGTTTTCTGCAAACCCAAGAGGGATTCCTGCTGGTGACACTGAGGTTTGAAGGGGGAAGGGAGAAGCAGAGAGCAGCCACTGAGAAATAGATTTAAAGGTCTCAAAGAAGGTAGTAAAAAGTGACACTGGGGAGACATGGAACAATCCTACTGACTGCTGTGCTGCTCAGCACAGGATTGCCTTTCCTGTGCCCCAAGGCGGGCAGGAGAGTTTGGGTGATGTCCAAACCTCTGTGTGTCCTCCAAAGTGCTGGAAGCCTCAGCACTGGCACAGGGGCTCCCTCAGGCTCTGTCCCACCTCCAGCCAAGTGACAGACAGTGCTGGCCAGACCTGGTCCCTCCTCTAAACATTCCTCTGGCACGGCATCCCCAGCCAGCAGGGAGAAGCAGACAGGTAGCTGAGTTTCGTTCTCCAGACCTCAGGGCTTCCTCCCCCTCCCCACGGCTCCATCCTGGTCCCTCTCCTGAGGCCTGAGAGGGAGATTGCAGAGCTTTTCCAGCTGCCCAGCGCTGTTCACCTTCACCTGTCTCTGCAACCAAATCACCTGGATTTGGATGCAAATCAGACACCTGAAAGGCCCCATTTCCTCCAGAATAATTGAGAGAAAAATGCCCTTGGCCGCCTGCTCTGCTCATGAAGTGCAGTGGGGCTGCTCTGGGGCAGCAGAGCACAGAATTTGGCTTTGCTCCTCACATAGCCTGATGGTCTATGAAACAACTCAGAGGAGTTTGGGCTCTAATGTTCCTGCTTTTCCCGCTCTCTGTGTCCCTTTCCTGTTCACTGGAGGAGGAAAAATTTACCTGGAGAACATTTCTTTGCTGGTTACACAGCACAGAGGCACCAGCTCTGCTCCTGCCTTCTCCTGTGGGTGAGGGGAGAGGGTTTTGTGAGGAAGGGGCTGCTCTGGGGCCCTGCAGGGCATCAGGGACCCCGGCTGGGCAGTGGGAGCAGGGCATGGTGGGCAGGGGACATGTCTTGGAGCAATGTCTGCTAAATAAAGAGCACTTTAAAATAAATGCCAGAACATGCATGTTCCTGAGCTCGGGCTCATGCTATTTAGGGACTCTGCAAAGCAAATAAAATGCCTATTACAAAATAACTATTTAGAGAAAATGCTGCAGAAAGGTCTAGAGAGAACTATGTGTTTTAGCATGGTCTGTTTACAGTGCATCATTGCCGGTCTGTCGAGAACCGTGCTGTAACCCAGCAAAAATGCATCTGCATTCCTTCGCTGCAAAAATACTCATGCACAGACATCACAACAGCATGGCAGCTATTTTCCTTTCTTCCTGGCTCTTTGTTGTGCTGTTGTTGTTTTGGTTTTGTTTGCTTTTTGGTGCTTTCCCAGCTTCTAGAAGATTGACCTAATACACCCTTGGCCCGGGCTGTGCTGCCAGTCAAGCCCCGCGCAGTGAGCTCTGCTGCCCGAGCGCTGCGGGCTCGTGGCTGGGGACAGCGGTGCCGTGGCCGGGCTGGAGCCTGGGGATGCTGGCACAGAGGCTGGATGGCTCTGAGAGCAAGCAGTGAGCACCCAGCCCTGCTATTCCTCCTCCAGCACAGCTCATCCCTCCCGGGAAGGGAGCCTGGAGCTGGGACACACTGTCTCAGACTCGCTGCTGGGGTGGGCAGGTGAACTCTGCACTTGGGGGTCTGCTCTGATGAGGTGGATGGAGACAAACACTTGCCAGCAGGTGGGGGTTCAGGTGTGCCAGGGAATCAGCCAGACTCTGGATAAACCTCTACAAGAGAGTTTTGCCAGGCTGGGTAAAGCAGGGGGTGACAGTGGCAGGGGAAGCTTGCTAGAATGAGCTGGCTGAGATGGTTTTCCAAACACAGGGGTCTCCATCTCCATCTCCATGGAGAGATGTGCAGGTGGGCAGGCAGGCTGGCTCTGACTCTTGATTTTAGACAGCCTGGTAGCCTGGAGAATCAAAGGCTTCTACTGCTGTTTTCTGTCCCGGTGGGATGGGGGGATCGAGGAGCAAAGGCTGAGTTTCCTCAGGCCGCTCCCGCCTCCCCAGCCACCTGCAGGGAGACCTGAGCTCCGTCTGCCTCCCCTCCTGCCAAACCCTGCGTGCCGCCGGCCCCGGCTGTCCCAGCGCTGCCAGAGGCGGTGGCACAAGGCACACCCCGCTCATCCCATCCCCTCTCCCTGGAGCTGGGGCTCTCCATGCCCTGCCCTGGGCCCCGCCAGGGCGGGTGGCCCTGCCTGCGAACAGAAGCTCTCAGGGAGTGCAGCTGCACCATCCCGTGCTCTCCCACTTCTCACTCCTCCTGGCTCTACAGCCCCGTAACATCCAGACTATTTTTTCCTTCCCTTTTGCTGGTTTATTGCTCTTCAACCCGCTCTGGGTGAGCAGAGCACTTCTGGGACACATTATTTACTAGAAGGTATTTGGTACATTGCTTTAATAATGAGAACAGTTTTTTTTTTCAAAGCCTTACAAATATGTTTAAAATCTAAATACAATGAGGCAATGCAACATCATTTAATAGTTCCAATAATATGCCAAGCCTGGGAATGACAAAAGCTGCCAGCAGGGTGCTACAAAGCAGGGTTCAGAACCCCACTGCTTCCCAGCTAAGCAGAAACAGATTTCCAGCAGTAAGACATTTGTTAACCATTTTGGAGGCTGCAGGATGGGGCGTGGAGCGAGCCCGGCCGCCTCTGTGTCACTGCCTTGCAAAATCCTTGGCACAGGCGAGCACCAGCGCCCTTGGAATTAAGGCCCTTGTGAAGACTTAAAGGCTTAGTGGACTAATATACTTAAGATGGATTTTTCCAAATATTATTCTAAGCCATTCAGAAACACCGTGTCCTGTGCTGGTGTGAATGAACAGAGCTCCAGGAGCAGCGCGACGTGTGCCGGCCGCGTTCCCGGCGGGGCTGTGCCGTGGGGAGGAGGCAGCGAGGGGCCCTCGGCCCTGGGGCTGCACTGGGAGGCTGGGGAGTCACAGAGCTGCCATGGAACCATGGAATGGTCTGGGCTGGAAGGGACTTCAAAGCTCATCTCATTCCACCCCTCCCTGCCACGGGCAGGGGCACCTTACGCCATCCCAGGGTGCTCCAAGCCCCGTCCAACCTGGCCTCGAACACTTCCAGGGATGGGGCAAAAGATCACATGGAGTGTGGCATGTCCCAGTCCCTGGGGCTGCTGGGTGCCTCCAGCTCAGTGCCGTGGCCCCTTGTGGCTCTGGGAGGTGCAGGGACACAGGTGCTGTCCCAGCAGGGCACCCAGGAGTGGGGCTTGTCTGCACCCACAGGTGAAAATCTGCTGGTGAGCACCTTCCACTATCCCTGGATGCTCCCAGCCCCGTCCAGCCTGGCCTTGGGCACTGCCAGGGATCCAGGGGCAGCCACAGCTTCTCTGGGCACCCTGTGCCAGGGCCTGCCCACCCTCACAGGGAACAATTCCTTCCCAGTATCCCATCCATCCCTGCCCCTCTGACTCTTTCTGTCCCTGGGGAAGGGGCTGCACCTCTCCCTCCAGCACAGGGTCCTGCAAGGGGAGGTGCCAGAGCATCCCTTGGCCCCCTGAGCTGTGGGGATGCTTCCCCAGATCACACAGGCACCTCAGCTGTGACACACCCTGGCTCAGGGAGGTGACCCAGGCTGGGCTGGGCTCTGGGAGGGCTCTGGCTGAGGGTACGGGGACCACAAGGCCAGCATCCCTCCGGCTCCTGCCACGCAGCCCCATCCTGCTCCCACCAAAGGCAGAGTCAGAGCCAGCAGAGTCCCACCACAGGCTGCTGCCCTGCCCCTGAGCTGGGCACTGATTCTGATTGCCCAGGAGGAAAAGGATGGGAAAATCCAAGGGTGCCTATTGAGGGCAGTGCCAGGATGGAGCCTGCAGCCATCAGCCACCGAGAGCCCCAATAAACTGCCAATGGGAAAAGCGATCTTATTTATTACAGGAAAACAAGTTTATGATTATTACAGGAATGACATCATCACCCCCCCGTGCCAGTTTAAACAATATTTAGAGAATTCATTTGTTTTGTACTATTGAAAATTACAGTGTGGGAGCCTATTTAAAGTGCACTTGTGAGAGCGCGCGCGCGTGTGTGTGTGTGTGTGTGTTGATGTACCCATGCTAATGTTTATTTAAATCTTTTATTTATAAAATTGATGTTCCTACGCCTAAAATGGAAATTTTCTGCTCTAAAACATCTCTTGTGTTGGGAAAATTATTGTATATATTTACATTTCCCCTCACGTTCACATCTGTGTGTTCATCACCCGGCACGAGCACCCACAGATCTTCACGGTGACACCCAAAGGTGCTGCCACCTGTGACAAATCCCCTGAAAAAAGGCAAAAATGAGGAAGGGAGCTGCAAAGCTGCATCACTGCCCAACCCAGACACCAGCCCTGGTGCTCCAGGGCAGGGCACAGCCTGGGTGCAGCACAGCCTGTCCCCTCTGAGCCTGCCATGTCCCCGTGGCTTAGCCCAGCACACTGTGCAGCACTGGGGTGCCACAGCCAGCTGCCAGCGGGGCGAGGAGATCTGCTGGTACCTGGATTTTTGGGTCCCACCTCCCACATGGGATAGAAATGCCCCCCTGCTTCTGCCACCGCTCCCAGAACCACTGAGCACCACAGCTGGGCGTCCTTGTGAGCTGCCTTCCTTTATCTGGAGTGCACTTGCAGGGAATCCCTCCCTGGTGGTCTCTCATACCCTTTGCACATGGGCAGCCCGGGGGTTTTGCCTGCTCCAGCCCTTCCACACCACTGCCCAGCCTGTGCATCCCGTGGGGCTGAGGCCCCCAGCAAGGATGGAGCAGCACCAGAATCACAGAATCACAGAATGAACCAGGCTGGAACAGACCTTTGAGACCACCAGTTCCAACCTGTGACCCAACACCTCCTCATCAACCAAACCCTGGCACTCAGTGCCGTGTCCAGACTTTTTTTAAACATGTCCAGGGACGGTGACTCCACCACCTGCCTGGGCAGACGATTCCAGTGCCCAAAAGGCTCCTGTGACCCATTCCCAGGGCCAGCATCCCACCCTAACCACATCCCCGTGCTGCAGAGGGGAGGTTTTAGCACGGGGTGGGCCCCAGTGTCCCCAGCAGGCAGCACAGCGGGGTGGCCCGATGGACAACCCCCCCTGTCCCCGGGGAATGCTGCAGCGTGCTCTTTGGCAAATTCCCTCTGCTTGGCTCTAAGATGAAGGGCCAGAAGGCCTCCTGCCTTCCAGCAGGATGTACCTGTCCTCCCAGGCAGGGCAGAGCTGGTGCTTTGTGCAGCATTCCCACCACCGCTGGGACAGAGGGAGGCAGCCCTGGCACAGGCTGATGGGGAGCTCAGTGTCCAAAAGGGCTTATGAACTGACTGTATGGAAACACTGGCAGGATCCTACAGGAATATACCCTGCTGGGCACCTGGGAAGCTTCAGTGGCACCTTGGAGCCTCGGGAGAAGGGCTCACGTGCATCCCTGATGATGTGGGCACTCAGTGTGCTTTCCTGGGGTTTTCAGAGCACCCCTCTTCCTTTGTTAGTGGGGCAGCTGAGGCACAGCCCAGGGTAATTCCTTCCTCAGGATCTTGCCAGACTTTGAGTCACAGCCCGGTCCTGACTCCTCCTTGTGCCACAAACCAAAGCGGGGTCAGGGTGGACCCCAGTGCCCTGACACTGGGAGCTGCCACGGGACACGGAGCAAGGCACCCCTGAGAGCTCAGGACCTGCAGCCTGGTGGGTTCAGGACAGCACTGTCCCCTCCTGGTCCCCTCTCACTGCACCCAGGGCAGCACCCAGCCTTGGCCAGCGAGCAAGAACGAAGCGATGCGAGCAGGACTGGAATAAAGGGCTTGGATGGGGTGAGGAGGAGCCTCTGTAGAAAGCCCAGGACAAGCTGGTCTGGTCAACCCTGTCTCCGGAGGGGGGGGTGTGAGTGGTGGGAGAGCTGGGCCAAAGTCCCCAACAGCTCGATGGAGCTCCAAACCCCGTCCCTGGCCAAGCCCTGTGGGATCAGCATGCCCCGAGTGGCTCGGTGGGTAGCGGTCGCACACGCTGCCGCTGAGCGTTCTCCTGGCACAGGCTCGGCTCGAGCATTAAGTAACACTGAGTAAACTTTGTTTAAAGGAGACAGCTGTGCAACTGGAATGAGCTGCAAATGAGTGAGATTCCCGGTGACGTGTCTCCAGCTCTGCTGGAGTCTCCCACCACCCACGGCGCAGCGCTCGGAGGGCTCCGTCCCCCAGGAGCAGCGTGCAGCAGGAATCTGGTGGGAGTTTTGGCAGGAGGTTTCAGCTCACGGTGTCTCCTCTGCTCAGCAAAGGCTGCCCAGGGGTCAGGGCTGGGTGGCACAGGGTCACTGAGCTCTGTCCCTAAGGCACCCTTGGGATGCTGCACCCATGCAGGGACCATCCCGGGTGCTTCCAGAGAGTTGGGGTGGGAGATGTGCCTGGAACAGAAGCCCACGGCAGGGGAGGGACAGCCAAACAGCAGGGACAGCCAGACAGCAGTTCCAGCTGAAGCTTTAAACACTGGTAGAAGGCACCTTCCTTTAAAATAGTCCAGAAAACAAGTTAAGACTCTTCCTTTGGGGTCATTCTCCCACTTTTCAGGTTTCGAAAGTTCCAAGTCTTCCCCAGAGCTTGGAGGACGTGCCTGAACGCTGCTCCCTCCTCCAGCAGCTGGGAAGAGGTGGCAGACCCTCTGCAGCAGTCAGGAGCTGGGTCACACCTGGGCAGCTGGACCCAGAGGGAAAGCTGAGCTGGGCACCCTGGGCCTGGGTGAGCTCCATGCCCAAACTGCTCCTCCTGGATGAGATTCACCACTGAAAGACACGGCCAGAGCTTCTGGAGAAACTGAGCAACCCCAAGTGTTCCCTGGGAGGAGGCCTGGACACAGGCCAGGAAAGGACTTTTGTGACCACAACATTCATAAGTCCCTTGTCAGTTTTTCCTAGCCAGGGTAGCAAGACCGGAGCAGGAGGATGGAAAAGGAGGGACACTGCATGGTGCAAGGACGGCGTGTAACTGAAGGGACAGAGGAGCCTGGGGAATGGCACCAGGACAAGAGACCTGAGAGATGCAAAACCCCTCTCTGACAGACAGGAGTCCTGGAAAAACAAACATTGCTTGCGGTAAGAGTGACTGAGAGGCTGAGGAGAGGATGTGGCAGAGAAGTGCCCAATTTGTGGCTCTTTGGAGCTCCGGGAATGTGAAAGCCCTGGGAGGTCTGACAGGAGCCCCAGCAGAGGAGCTGCCCCTCAGAAGCGGAGTTACAGGGAAGAGCAGGCAGAGGGTCAGTGCCCCTGGAGCTCAGAGGCTCCTGTCACCTCCTCGAGCTTCCAGGAGTGGAGACAAGGGTTAATCAGCGTGCTGGGGAGAAGGAGAGCCTGGGGGAGCACAGTGTGCCTGTGGGTGTGTTTAAATGAGTTCAGCTCAAGAGATTCCTTGGATTGTGGTGTTATCTCTCACGGCACGGGATGGGGACCGGACCCAAAGCGGAGGCAGGGCAAGAATCAGGCACCAGGGGCGTGTGAGCGCCAAGGGAGAGGCACCCGCCGGGGGTACCGTGCCCATTCCAGCCTATAAAAGGCTCTTTGCGTGTCAGAAACAGAATTGACTTCCACTCCTGACAGCTCCTAAGCTCCAATGTCTCCTAATAAACTCCATATCTTTATGCAAAGGAGTTGCTTCGTGTATACAAGAGATGCAGAACGATGGGGCTCGGAGCCAGGCTGAACCTCCAGGACGGGGAGTGCCTCGGTGTGCTGGAGGTCTGCTTTGGGAAACGCCTCCACCCTGATGGCAGGGAGCCTGGGAAAGGACAGCCTTCTCCCCGGGGGGCAGGAGATTTCAGAGGGTCTGGGCATGGCAGGGGGAGTGCCCACCCCAGCAGCAGGTGGGTTGGGAATGACTTGTTGCCCCCAGGGAAGTTCCAGACGGACATTGTACGGCCAGAGTCCCTGCAGAGCTACTGAGCAGTGACCCGAGGGAACTTGCCCTCAGTGAGGGGTGGCAGAAAGCAGGAGTGACCCCAAAGGGCCACCAGCAGCGCCTGTGTTTGCAGAGAGGCCTGGACACCCCAGAAGAGCTCGGTCCCACCTCAGTGCTCACAGAGCTGCTCTTCCCCACAACATTCCTCTTCCCCAGCCCTGGCATTTGTGCAGCTTTCCTCTCAGCTGTCCTTCTGGCTTTATCCCCAGTGAGTCCCCTGTCCTCTGTGCCACAGGGACAGTGCTGCTCCTGATGGCTGGCTACCAGCACAAAAAAAAAATTGGCCACTGTTTCCTCCTCCCTTAGATTTTCTTCCAAAAATGAACGGTAGTGTGCCAAAGCAGGAAAGCATGGAAGGAAAAGGGAGGATTGCCCTGGGGTTTATTGAGCCCAGCAGCTCCGCACCCCAGCCACAGTTCCTCACTTCCCATGGTCCTGAAATGGCACACAGCAGCTGGCAGTGGGCAGATCTGCTGCTGCTCAGTGCCACAGACCCTCTTTTCATGGCCTGGCAGCTCCCAGCCCCCAGGGTCACCACAGGAGCCGTGGTCAGCCTGGCTCTCCACACCCCACACCGCTGGAGTGGCCGTGCTCCGGCAGGGCTGCTCCCAGAGAGGGCAGCTGGGGCCAGCAGGAACCCACTGGAGCTGTGAGATGTGCTTGCTGGCAGCCAGCAGACAAAATGTCCTTAAATCTGAAGTCCCCCAGGGAAAATAAATGCTCTCCATCTGCCGGGACGGCCGGGGTCTGCTGCGCCAACCCACAGTGACCTCTGCTCATGGCCTTGTCCCAAGGTTTCTTGACACTGAAAGGCAACGAGCAGAACCCAGTGTGGAAGAATAAACACAGCCCGTGATACCCAATTTGGGCTGGGAAGGGCCGGGACACTTTGGGTGGATTTCACAAGCCTTTGGATAATTTATACTGGGGCACTGGGGTGAGGGCTCTGGGCACTGTCCCAGGCGCCAGGGTGAGCTGGCCCCGCCGCTGTCCCAGGCAGGGAGGTTCCACAGCTCCTCTGTCCGTCTCTCCCGAAGCCCAGCCAGCCCAGAAGGTGAAGCAGCAGGACAGGCCCAGGGCAGCCTGGAGCTGCAGGGGCCAGGTGTGGGCAGGAGAGCCACGGGAGCAGCGGGCAGACGCTGACATCCCAGGCATCAGGAGGCCTGGGAGCTCTTCCCCCGCTGCTGGGGATGGAGCAAGGGGCTCAGCCCAGCCCCAGACGCCTTTTTTTTGGGCAAGCTGATGCTCAGCCACTGCTGCACCACAACTTAGCAGGCTCTGGGTCCACTCTTGGGCAGGAGCTGTTGACCTTGGTGGCCCCATCCCACTGTCACCCCGGGGCTGGCTCAGGCAGGGGTGGCAGGCCAAGGGCAGCCCCCGTGGACTCCCCATCTCCCAGCACCACCTGTACAACACATTCTTTCTGAGCACCCCGAGAGGCTTTCTTTTGCAAACCCTTCCAGATAAACCCAACTTATTTAGCTGATAATATATAAACAGTTTATCGGCTTTGCGCATTTGCAGTGCAGCGGGATGGATGTTGTTCTTGGAATTCTGTTTGGTCATAATATTTAGAAGAGGGCTCTGATAGCAAAGATAAGCAGCTCGCCCACAGCAGATGGCTCGTGAGACACTCAGCGGAGCCAACATTCTGCGGGGAATGAATAAACTTGTAATGCAAGTTGTTTGTAAGTGGTTTTAGCTAAATGTCACATGTAAGACTGCACAGACATGCTCTGTCCAAGGTGTTTGAATTTATAGGAGCGAGGATTCAAAGGCAGGGGCCAAATTTGCTTTTAAACTTCCTTAAACAAATGTACAGAGGATAAAATACCTCTGGATTTGCTCTTGGGGCGTGAGCAAGACGCGTGCAAAGGCACAGCCCATCCCTCCCGGCAGGTCCTGGCCGAGGGGCTGTGCCTGCCACCGTGCCCAGCCTGGGTGGGGTGAGGCAGGGCACCGTGACCCCATGAGATCCCCCTGGCCCACATGCACTTTATGAATGGCCTCTGCTGGGGCTGGCTCATTCACCTTCCCGCAGAAGGGAAGCAGGGAAACGCTCTCTTCCCAGCGAGCACCCAGTGAGCGCTGTCTTTACCCTCTCTGAGTGTGTGATGAGGCTGGGAATGGGTCCCGGGGAAGCTCTGGACATTCACACACATCCAGGGCATCCCAGAGCTGAGCTCCTCCGTGGCAGCCATGGCCCTTGCTGGGGAGGTGCTCGGCAGAGGAGATGCCAAGAGCAGCAGGCTGGCAGAGGCAGGAGGAGGTGGCAGGAGCCACCCTCACTCACAGGGCTCTGTGCTGTGCATGTTCCGGGTGCTTTTAGTGCTGCAGGGCAGGGCTCGGGCTCGGTGCGGAGCCCGGGTATGGGCAGTCCCTGCCCTGCCAGCCCTCTCCTGGGAGCTCTCCGGGTTGCTCTGCCCGTGTCACCTGCTCTGCCCCTCCTGGCGCAGCGACACTGCAGGAGCCAACCAAGGGCACAGCACACCCCACTTCTGGGAGGTCACTGGGAGCCGTGGTGCTGTCCAGTGCCTGTCCACCCCCCTCTATCCTCGCTGTTCGTGGTGGCAGCCTGAGCCTCCCCCTCAGCACAGCCCTCCTCTCCTCCCACGTTCCTGGGACAGCGGTGCCGTCGAGCTCTGAGAAGACACAACCGCAGGGTCAGCGCCAGGGAAGTGCCAAAGCCCCCGCTCCAGGGCAGGAGCCACCACGGGCAGTGCTGCCTTTCTGCTGGAGGAGGCTCGGAGGGGATGTGGGTGCAAAGCACAGCGTTCCTGGGGTGGGGCAGGGGCAGGCTGCGCTCCCCTCCCCAGTGCACTGCAGCAGCACTGGGGTGGGACAGGACACCGCGACCCCACGGGATCTCTGTCCCACACAGGGCACCCCCTCCTCACCCACAGCACGGCCCTGCAGCCACTACACGCAGGAAAACCCTCCCTGCTCCGGGTGCCGCAGGCAGCCCTTCGTGGCGAGCCCCTCGCGGGGCCATGCCGCACATCAGTGCTCTGACACGCTGAAAGGGCTCCTGCTGCTGCAGGCCGGGGGGAAAAGCACACAGAACAAGGTGTTAAAACGCATTTCTTCTAGTTTTTGCTTTAAAGGCTCCTGCACAACAGGGCAAGGCAGGCAGGCACCGTTCCCTCCTGCCCAGTCTCGTGCCAGCGTGGTGGAAACCCAGCCAGCCCCAAGAGCGTGAGCGTGGCTGCCAGGAGGGACTCAGCCCAGAGCCTCCTCTCACAAGTCACCTCAGCGCCCAGAAGGGACTCCAGGACTGGCTACTCAGGATTCAGACAAGCATCCAAAAAAGGAGAGAGGCTGAAGCCAAGGAACATTTATCTTGTCCTGTGCTGCATGAGTTAATGAACGTGGTGTTTGCAGCCCGCTCCATTCATCCGGCCTGACCCTCCCAGGTACTAAAGAGTCACGCAGGTCACATTGCTCTGCTGTGTCCTCATGCCAGAGCTCCTTGGAAACTCTTTGTTTCCAAAGAGTCGCCCTCCTGCCCCAACATAATGGTGTTGGGCTTCTCCTAAGTGCATCTCATAATTGTGTAGATTTATGAGGCCTCTACTGAGATGTTGAAGACAGCATTTAGAGTCCCTCAGTTCTTGTTCTGTCTAATCTGTTCCCTTTTTCCCTGGGTTGCGATTCCAGCTCAGCATGTGAAGCCCTGCCATTGCCAAAAGGCTCTTTCATTTCCAAAATGAGGCAGTTTGACATCTCTGTGATTCCGTTCCTTTCCCTCTTGTGGTCTCTCTTCACCTTTTTTTACAAGTTGCTTCACTGGCAAATTATCTGCAGGCTGGGCGCCGCCCACCCCGCACAGTGAGCACTGGGATGTCAGTTCCTGTGGCCAGCAGGAGTGACTCTCTGCTCCCCCTCAGGAGGACACTGCCTGTATGGCCCAGTCTCCTGACACGTCCAGAAAACTTCACCTTCTCTGAGGGCTCCTCAGCAGCACCAGCCCTACCACCTTTATCTCCACACTGTCTCTGGGGCACTCTCTGAAGGACAGGTTCAGGCTGAAGGTCACAAATTTATTGATTCTGGTCAAAGGCTTGAACTTTGTCGTTACAGTCAGAGAAATACCAAAAGCAGCAAGCTGTGGGTACCCCAAATTTGGTATTTTCACCCCAAGGCTCCCGTGGAGCACTTTCCCTCGGCACAGTCTGATGGCTGCATTCACTCAGGGAGTAGGTGACCCACCATCCTTCTCCAGACAATATTTAATTACACTTACAAGAACAATTCAACGGAAGCAATGGGATCAATTCACCTCTGAAATGAGAACTGACAAAGGATGGTCCTGTACGTGGTTCCTACTCGTGCTTATTTCTTCTGTGCTTTGCCAGTCCTGCTGCCGCAGTCCCACTCCAGAGCAGAGGGACCTGCCCACCCCTCCCTGGCCCTTCAGCCACGCCAGTACCCTCCCCAGCTGCAGCAAGCATGGGTGGGCCGAGGCTCAGGCTCTTTCGAGACCTGTGAGTGAAGGCAACACCAGCTCCTAGACTGAGTGCCTCTGGAGGACACTGCCCAGCTCCCCCAGGACACCACGGTGACACTGCAGCTCCAGGGACACCACGGTGACCTCAGAGCAGCAGAAGAAGCAGAAGCTGAAGCAGCCACCGAGCAGGGCTCAGCTGTCCGCTCCCCTGTCCCAGGAGGGTCCCTCCACAGATGGGGTCCCGCAGAGCCCTGCCAGCAGCTCTCGCTCTCCATCGAGAGGCAGCCATCGAACAATCCCTCTCTAATTGGCATTGTTTGCTAAAATTAAACCTCTGCTCCATGAAACACAGCCAGGAAGACACAGCTCCCCCAGGGCCTGGGCCCTGCCTGTCCCTCAGACTGGCTGCCCTCGAGCTTGGCCGTGATCCCGCTGTGGGAACGCCCAGGCTGGTGGTGGTGGCATGGGCAGGGACAGTCCTTCATCAGTGGGATGGACCCTTGGGGACTGTCACTGCAGGTCCCCCAGGTGGCCAGGCGTGGGCCAGCTGTCCTGGCAGGAGGCTGTGAGCAGCCAGCACAGAGCAGCCTCTCCCTGCTCAGGGAGCATTATCCCTGTTTGGGTCTGTCCGGGACGTCGCGTCCCCACCACATCCCCAGCAGCAAGAGCAGGGTCCCAGGCACCCAGCACAGAGACACTCCTCTCCGAACCAGGGGAGGAAGGCAGATAGCAAACTTTGCATGCTGAATTTTCTGAAACTAACTATAAATGGTAAAAACTCAAAGTCTTGCTTTCTCTGGAGGTTTTCAAGCAAAATAACCCCAAGAATGGCAGCTTCGACTTTTATTCGGATGAGAAAACATTCTTTTATTTTGACATCATCTTCGTCCGTTTTTATCATAGGGATAAAGTATCTTTTATCTGGACACAATGCATCAAGTTGCAGGGTGAGTCATAAAGTGAATCTATACAATTGAGCCAAGGTGCTGCTCTGGGGCGAGGGCTGGCAGTGTCCAAATGTCACACTCGAGGTACAGGGCAATAAACACCCATCTCTGCTCTCCAGAGAGCGGTCTGCTTTAGGAGAACTGTCACTTCAGAGACATCCCCACGAGCTGGGCACGGACCTGAGCACGCGAGTGAACCTTTCTCGCACCTACTTAATCCAGCAGGGATGTGGGGTTCATCGATCTGCCGTGGATCCCCTTACACCGCTGGCACGCAGGCAGGTGTGGGAGCTGCTGTGGGGTGATGCTCTGTCAGCCAGGACTGAGCAGGGTTTCCATCTGAGGCCCACTCAGGCTCCCCGTGCTCAGTGTCAAACACTCAGCGCATTAACTCGGGGGCTGAAGGCCCCTGGACACGTCTGTGCTGCTTGTGAGGGAAGGCAGCCCTTGCACGCGCTGCAGGGACGTGCCAGGAGTGTAGGAGAGCAGGAAACAGCCTCATTCCTTCCTGGGTCACTTCAGACTCACGGTCCAGAGCCACCCTTAGTGACAACTGTGTCCCACATTCGTTCTCCTCTTTTGGGGAGGGAGAGAGACGTGCACAAATCCCTTTGGCTGTGGAGTCTTGTGATGGAAAGCCTGTGTCTGACCTTCCTGTGGGCAGCAGGCACACCTCACCTCCTCCTGGTCGTGGGAGGGCTGCTGAGCCAGCTGAGGGTGAGGAGGAAGAGGGTCCCGAGACATTCCGGTGCTTTATGTCCCTGGGGCTCTCTTCACCCGTCCTTTGCCACCGTGCAGGACCACACCAGGCTGCTGCTTCAGGGGAGGTGTCCCCAGCACAAGGCTGTCCTTTAGCACCCCCAGAACTCTCGTACCAGGCACAGCAGTAAGAACAAAGTGCTAATCTGAGCAGGTTGTTCCCCCCAGGGCAGGCAGATATATCAAACCCGTGCCATGGGCAAGGCTTCGGAGAAGCCCGTGGCTGTCTTTGCGAGGCTCAGGACCACGAGAGGCAGCACAGGTTCCCAGAGTAGAGGAGGCTTTGTGCTGGGCACCAGCCATCCCTCAAAACACCACCACGCCAGGGGACAGTGGTGAGAAGTGGTGGGAACAGCCCTCCCTCCTCTCCTGGCCAGCCAGACCTGGGCGAGAGGGGAGGTGGCACTCGCCTGCCCTGGAGGTGGCAGGAGGACCCTGCTGCTGGTGCTGCAGAACTGGCACTGTGTTCTCCTCCCTCACAGCCACCATGGGAAGATCCACTCTGCTTTCCTTCCCCTGCCGGACACCATCAGAAAAAGGCACCTCTGCAAGGGACAGTCGTTCTTCCTGGGATGGGAAACCTCACCTCTGCTCTGCTCAAGTTTCCCTGCCCAGATCTTCCCGGGAAATGGGCTGTCCTGGGAGGAGGAGGTGGGCAGAAGGTGTCCACTGTGGGAAGAGGGCACCTCACCGCCTCCCCCAAGCGCTGACAGTTTGGATCCTACAAGCCCAGGCCAAGAAGGAAAAAGATCTGCTCTTTGTCTCCATGTGCTGCTGTTTCCCTGGAAAAGTCAATCAGTCACACGGCACAGGAGCACAGGAGACAACAAAATTACTTGTTTTTAACTACAAACGGGTCCAGCCAGCTGTACCTGGGCGGGGGGCTCACAGGGCGGGAGTGGTTCATTAATGGATGGGTGAGAGTGAAAATTAGGGTGGGGAAAAAAACGGTTAAAGCTGGTTTGGGGGTTCACCTCTGCAGAGGTGCCAGGGAGCTGCGTTTGGCTGCTGAATGAGAGGAGGGTCACAAGGAACACAGGGAGCCAGAGCTGTGGGTGCTCCCCGAGGAACCAGGGCTGGGTGAGCAGCAACATCTGCACTGGCTGCAGCCAGGCCCCCACCCAGCTCGCCCCAGGGCACAGACCTCCTCCTGTCAGGGACACTAAACCAGGGATCCCTTGCACCTCTGGGGGGCACAGCGTGGCTCAGCTCTTACCCACTCTCCTCCCAGAGGGGTCTTTTGCTCGGCAGAGCCCTTGCCCACCCCCTCCACTCCTCCAAAGCTGTTGGATTAAGATTCAAAGGTGAAAGCGCAGCAGGAAACACTTTGATACCGAGAGACGGACCAGCCGAGGAATGTTACAGGATTTTTCCATGGCTGTTTCTTCTCAAGCGTGTACACAAGCAGCAGCACTGGGTTGTGCAACTTTGCCTCAGTGCCTTTAGCTGCTGCAGGCAGGGAGAAGCGGGCATTATTTAGAATACCCCCTCCTTAAATCAAGCTGAGAACTGGGGACTGGCATGAGCAGCAGGACTCGCAAACCGCGTCGATTCCAAATGTTCCCACGAATTAGTACAAGGCAGCGTCTTCCCGAGAACAAGGGGAGCTCGGAAAGCCCACGGCAGTGTAGTGACATGCAGTCTGATGGAAACATCTGTCCTGAGGGTGGGTGGCCAAGCCCTTGTGGATGTGGCCTGGCTTGGCTCACAGCACAGCCTGACCACGCGGCAGGGCTGGAAAACCACTCTGATAAACGCACCCTTCAGTAGCTTTACACGTTTGGATTGGCCTTCCCTGGGGAGGCAGCTCCTCTTAACCTTCCCACAGATGGTCTCCTTCCACCCCTGAGCTCCAGGAATGCCCACTGCTATCAGCTGCTCCTCGGACCCTCGACAGCTGCCGGACACAGCCATGGGTGCCACACAAACTGCAGGACACCTCAGCCTGAGGCTGGAATAAAAGGGCATGGAAAGAAAGGCTCTCTGCCAGGCACCAAGCGGTGCTGGCCAGGAGCTTTGAGACAGGTGGGATGGAAAAAGCATTTCAGGGAGGCTCAGGTGGCTTCTGCATCACCTCCTAGATGTGATGGCCCTTCAAAAGTCATCTCCTCTTTCCAACACACCCCGTTCTGGGCCAGCCTGAGGGAGGGACAGAGAAAGCTGAAACCCCACTGAAATCGCAGGAGGTCCCTTGTGGTTCCTGGCTCGAGCTGATGCAGATCCATTTCAGCTGAATGCAGGATTATCTTGACAGCTTGAAAGCTATTCTTAACCATAGCTCGTGCCCAACGCCCCACACAGCTGGGGGAGGCACCGTAAATCACCGCTCGGTGGACACGGGAAACCAAAGAAGTGAGGGGAGATAAGAGACCGTAACAGAGGTGTGACGCACTCTGACAAACGCCTTCGAGAGGGCAGCTCGAGACCTCAGTGCTGCAGCCACATGAATCAGCGGGAAGGGCAAAAATCTGGATTTATGGATGGGTCAGTGGGCGCAGCCGTGCTACCACGTCCTGCGGCACCTCACAATTCCCGCTGCGGTTAAGGGCTGCTGGGCTGATGGACAAGGGCTGCCGTGCCAGAACCAGAGAGGCTCCTGGGGCCAGACTCAATTCATCCTAGACTGAGAAGTAACAACAGCTCCAAGAAACGAGGCAGAAGAGCTCCAGGTTATTCCCAAGACACCTCCTAGGCAGCGATGGGAATCTCAGGGTAGACTCCAAACCTGCCTGACGGTCTGCACTACCCAAAGGTGGCAAATGTACATCAGCTGAGTGGCAAACAAGTTTCTCACCCCATGCCTTGTTTCGGCCTGACTCTTCCTAACGTGCAGCTTTCCCACGGCCCTGTCCCTCTGGCAAAAGCAAAATGCTGCTGGTGATGCAGGAGGAGCAATTGTTCTGCTCTTCAGGGACTGAGAGGCAGGAGAGGAGGAGAAAACAGGCAAACTCCAACCCCTCACAGCGTGTTTGATCCTGCCTTCCCTACTTCTCCTCTGCCAGGCCCCCAGGACTCCCTTCCCTTTCCACCTCTGCAGCTCTGGGCACGAGAGGGGAGAGGGCACTCTGCCTGGTGAGAAAGCAGAGTAGATGCAGCATTCTGACGGAAAACTGACCAGGATGTGGGGTTGGGGCACAGCTGGAAACTTGAAATCCTTGGGGAAGCACTGCAAGCCCTGCAGAGACACCCTCATGCCCCTCAGGAATTGAGGATGTACCTTGTATGGGGAGCCCAGATGCATCCAGGAAGAAATTGGCCCCCACCATGGGGTCTGTAAACCTCCAGAATTCCCAGTGTGACATTTTTGGAGGCAAAAAAGTGTTTGAGTCCTCAAGGCTGCTGCTTGGGAACGCCCATGCAGTGACCTGCAGGATTTGCCTGTGGGCAGTGGACACTAGATCGGGTTTATATTTTCTTCACCTCACTGAGAGCAGCCCTGTCAGCAGCAGTGCCTGGGCTGGAGACAGCTCTGATGGCCCCAGGTGGTGACAGGAGCCAGGAAGTCCCAGCCTTGGCGGGGCCAGTCCTCCCTCAGCTCAGCCGTCAGCTCTGGACCAGCCCTGCAAACCAGAAAGGGCCTTTAAATGGTGGGGTTTGGAGGTGCCAGCATCGAACTCCTCGGCTTCTCTTAATTTTTGCCTTCTTGCCAGGCCTCGTGCTCTACAGACAGGACATATCACTTCTTCTAATTGCTCATGGACTCCCTGGCCAGGACCCGCGTGAGGGTTTGGCCATTAATAACAGACGTGGTTCCATATCTCAACCAGCGTCCACCTCCCTCCCTCACAGCTCCCTCCCTTCCAGGTGAGTCCCTGCCAGAAAAGATTTGGGATCTGTGGCAAACTCCAAGGCTCTGGAGAGTCTTTGGCCTCCTCCACTGATCTCCAACCCCAACAGAGTGACTATTTGCTTGCTCAGTGCAAGTTTATCCTGGAAGCCCTCACTGATACTCAGCCACGTTCGTCACTTGAGTCTCTGCAGACCCTCTGCCAGTTCAGGTGGGGTTTCTCACTTCGCCCTTTCCCCCCAGCTCTCGGCTCTACTTGGGCCAGCCCTGAGAGAAGCCTGGCTCCGAGCCACACATCAAGAGCTGGTATCAGATCTGGATCACAGAGTCTCTTTTTTACGGGGATAAGTTTGGCAGCAGCGGGTCCACTCGAGCTGACTGCTGAAACCTCTCCTCCCGTCTGGTTTTCCCAGCCATTCACTGCACCAGGATGCCAAACCCAGCCAGAGGCACCTCCTGGGGACGTTTCCCTCCAGGCCGTGGTCTCTGACCCAGTGTGAGAAGAGCGGCCCTCCACGTCCTGCACCAGCAGGACACAGCCTACTGCAAACCCCAGGTCCTGCCCATGCCCTTCTCCTCCTCGCCGGCATTCTGGCTGTGTGGGAGCTGCTCTGATCAATGAAATTGGCATATTCACTCTTTTTTTGGAAATGCAAGCTCGGTACTCACAGCTTCACAAAGTTAGATCAGCGCATGGAGATGTCCTGCTGGAGGAACTTTCCCTTCACCTTTCTTGTTTAATGCTCCAATGAGTTTTTTTTTTTTTAATCAGTACAAAAATCAGACAAAAGCCACGCTGTGCTGCTGTACTGAAAGTACATCCCAGTAATTCAGAGTAAAATACCGTACAAGACAGGAGGACTCACTCCCTGAACAGCCACTTAAGCAAAAGAAATTCCTGATTAAACTCCTAAAAGACCTGGCCAGTGCTAAGGAAACTCACAGTTCCAAATGAGCCTGGTGGTACCTTAACACACGCCTAAACAAGCAGCTGAGAAAGCATTTAAAGGATTAATGGCATCTTTCTGATCCTTTATCCACTGCCTGTGGTGGGGGGTTGGAACCAGAGGGTCTCTAAGGTCCCTTCCAACCCAGTCTCTGCAGGGATGAAATCCCCTTGGAGTTTGTCTCCTCGGGGAGGGGTGCCCTGTCAGCATGGCCCCACAAACTTGGACAAAAGGTACATTCTAGAGAGTTTTGGGGGTAGAGCTGGCCAAGAGACAGCCCTGGAGTTGTGCTTGGAGCAGGCTGGTGGCCCAGTGTGAAGAATCACAGAACAGAATCACAGAATCATGGAATCTCCTGGGTTGGAAGGGACCCCCAGGGATCACCCAGCCCAGCTCCAGGCCCTGCCCAGACACCCCAACAACCCCACCCTGGGCATCCCTGGCAGCGCTGCCCAAACGCTCCTGGAGCTCTGGCAGCCTCAGGGCCGTGCCCATTCCCTGGGGAGCCTGGGCAGTGCCCAGCACCCTCTGGGGGAAGAACCTTTCCCAAAATCCAACCTAACCCTGCCCTGGCCCAGCTCCAGCCGCTCCCTGGGTCCTGTCCCTGTCCCAGGGAGCAGAGATTGGAGCTCAGAAGCAGCTGCAGCCCCGCTGGGCTCTGCCCTCAGGCTCCTCTGCTCCAGCTGAACGAGCCCAGCTCCCTCAGCCTCCAGGCCCTTCACCATCCTCATCACCACCACATGCCCGGTGGCACCACAGCGTCGGCCTGCTCTGCCCAGGTGCTTTCAATGGCCACAGTGGCCTGTTGGTCACACCCCTGGCTGCCCTGGGCCGTCACCCTCAGCCTCCAGCAGCCCTCGGTGGAGCAGCAACCCCGAGGGTGGCCCAAGGGTGACGGTCACTGCCTCCTGCCAGGGGCCTGCACTGAGCTGTCCCCTGGAGCCCGTTCCCAGCTCCCTGCACCCCGCAGGGCGTGCTGGCCCCTCGGCAGGGCTGGCCCCTCGGCAGGGCTGGCCCGGGTGTGCATCCTGCCGGTGTTTTGTCTCCCGGGGGGTCAGGCAGCCCCAGCAGGGCTGTCGGGAGCGCTCGGTGCCAGCAGGCTCCCTGGGAGGCCGCAGCCTGCTCGCGCAGCACAGCAGAAAGTGATTTTTGCACTTGACAACAATGAAGTATTCTCGTGTTTAACAACAAGTATGTGCTCTCTAGACTTGGTGCCTTTTGGAAAAGCCCTTAAATCCGTCGGGCCCATCCCACCCTCCCCAGGGGTGCGAGTGACAATCGGCCTGCGCTCTGCTGCTGCCTGGGGGGGATGTTCTGGGGACAGCTGCTCCAGTCTCAGGGGACAGCGGACACCCCAAGCTGCACGGGAGGAAGGAGGGTGGGAATGCAAGCCAAGAGCTGTGGCTGCTGCTGGGGCGAAAGGCGGAGAGGGCTGTGGGAACAGGGGAGGATGAGTTGCACGCTGGTGTTGCAGCAAGGCAAGCCCTGGGCTCAGCCAGGCAGACTTGGGGTCCCCACCCAGGTCAGGGTGCAGGGAAGGGCGTCAGAGCTGTCCCAGCAGGGCCAGGTGCAGCCTGGCACCCTGTCCCTCGCCCCCAGGGCAGCCGTGTCACCAGAGGGCAGCTGCAGTGTGCAGGATGGGGCTCCTGGTCCCAGCCGGGGCTCCCTCCCTGCAGCCACCCTGGGACATGCCCTGGCTCGGTCCCAGCCCATCCCGGGGGTGCTGCTGTCCCAGGAGTGCTGCCACGAGCTGGGAGTGCAAACCACCCCGTGCTGACTTGCGAAGAAAGTTGGGAGTGTTTGGTTTTCTCTCCCCTTCCAGTATGACCACAGAGCTCCACGGACCTCCTGAACAAGGAGCTGGCTGTGTTTGCTGCCCTTCAAGCCAATCTGTGCCATTGGAAACATCACTGGGAAGCTGATTTGGCAGAATTTAATCATGGAAATTGCCAGTCTGGAAATTGCAGGTGTATTTGGCAATGTCTTGCACAGCTGAGCACGGCTCCCACCTTCCAGGAAACACACCCTGGGGAATGTTGGTGAGAGAGCCAGGCACCACCAGAAACTCATCCAGAACAAAAGCTCAACGCAACCTAAGAGCCATTCCAAATATTTGTTAAAAAAAAAAAAAGTGAAAAGAAATTACACACGAGGAATTTCCATCTGAATCAAACTGAACATCATCATTTCTCCCCATCCTTTTAAAGCTCTGTTGGTTTCCAACTGGAAAATGCCACTGATAAACCACTTGCACTCAAACAAAGCCACCTGGCTTTGATCCTGACACTCACATTCACTTGGCTGATTTTCTTCCCCGCAAGAACAGACCTTTTTCTGCACAAAACAGCCATTTCAGTGAAACCCTCTTGCTCAGCAGAAAAGCTACTGGCTGAGAGGCAGAGGAGGCTGAGGATCAAACCCTGCAGCCCAGGAAGAGAGGATCTCACAGCTGCCCCAGGCTGCCCCAGGCCAGCTGCTGCAGGACCTCTGTTCCCCTGTCCCTCTCTTTGTTCAGCCCAGCCAGGGTTGGGCTGTGCCCTCCCAGGGCTGCTGTGACTCTGGGGGAGAGCACGAGGTCCTGGGGGCTCCAGGCATCTCTCCCATGGCACAGGGTGGGGTCATGGGCATCTCACTCTCTCCCCAGGAAAAGGAACCCCGTGACACACCGTGCTGCTGGGCATGGCAAGGGGCTGGGGGTCTCACAGCCTTCCCACTGCTGGGGAAACCATGCTAACTCCTGTCCTGGGGATGCCAAAGGCTCCTGCCATGTGTGAAACCCAGTGACTGTCCTGCACTGCCCTGTCACAGGCGGTGCCATGGCTGCAGCCACGGTCCTGGCAAGGAGCCCATCCCAAGTCATGCCCTCCATCCTCGTGCTGCCGGGTCCTGCTCTGCTCAGGCATTTGCCAAAGACAAAGGAGCTCCAGAAGTGTTTGGACAAGGCCCTCAGGCAGCTGGTGGGACTCTTGTGACTGTCCTGGGTGGGGTCAGAAGTTGGGCATCGATGACCCTTGTGGGTCCCTTCCAGCTCGGGATGTTCTCCGACTCTGCAGTTCTATGAAATCCATGCCGTTGGTGTTTGCACTCATTCAGGAACAAGAGGCTGTGGAGGTCTCTGTGTGTGTCAGACTGGCCCAGCAAAATGAGGGATGAGCTCACAGGATCTGCCATGACATCACGGGGCACGGCACCCCAGCACCCTGGTGGTGCACGTGGGTTGGAAATGTCTGGCCCGTACATGACAGACCCTTCCTGCACGGAACTGAAAACATTTATTCTGGAAGGGTCTGGATGCTTGTGGCTAAAAGCAATAAATACGGATTTAATTTCATAGTTAATACCCTGTCCAGGGTAAAATGCTCATTTTTAATATCGTTGCCTGCGATCTGACATTACCAACGAGATGTTGCAATGCAATCTCTGAGTCATTGCGCAGCAGATAATGGTATTTTCTTGAGTTCAATCCGGAGGAGTTGGCCCCATTTATCAAGCTTGAAAAAACGATGCCAGAGAGTCTGCCAGAGAGTCTGTCTGGCCTGTGCTGCGCACGAGTTACGTGACCCGGGGCTGAGAGGAGAGGGGGAGAGAGGCAGCAGACCTGGATGTCGCGATGGGGGATCTCCTGGGAGCGTGTCTCACACACTCCTTCCTCAGGGTCAGCCAAGAGGCTCCTAGGTTTGGGGTATGAGGGGGCCAGGAGTGACCACGTCGCTCCAGCGCTGCCTTTGCTTTTAGGCTGTCCCAAGGGAGCTGCTGCCCCACAGCATGAGCAGGCACAGCTGACATTTGGGGTCTGAGGAGTCCCTGAGACGTGGAGGAACTGGCCAGTGTGAGAGGATCCTTCAAGTCTGCCCATCACCATCCCTGAGGGCTGGAGCCCCATTGCTGCTGAGCCCAGGGCCGATGGTGGGGACAACAACACTTGGCAAGGTGGCTGAGGAAGGAATGTCCATTATGGACAGGTCAGTAATATCTCCCAGGTAGGGACTGGGGCAGGGAAGCCGTGAGGAAGCATCCTCAAAGACATCCTGCCCTTGGAAGTGTGTGTACATCTTGTAGGTCTCTTATGGGAGGAAGCAGAAGAAGAGGAGGATGGGAGCTGGGGGAGAAGCCTGCCTGGGCTGCCTTGGGCTCTGGGAGCATTAAAGGAGCTTGGAAGATCTGGAGAAACCCAGAAGCAATCCCAGGAATATTGGGCTTTGTTTTCTGTAGGCAAGCAGGAGCGTCTCCAGTTCTCCAGCTACGCCAGCGTGGGAGGGAGAGCTCTCTGGCAGAGTGCTCCTGCCTCTGGCAGGCAGAGCCCAGGTTCTGCACAGAAATGTGCAGTGCACTTCTAGCACAGAGCACGATGGACCCACTGGGCCAGCTTGGCTGGGGAGGGAGCAGATTTGCTTTCAGCAGAATGGCTTTAACTCGAGCCTGGGCACCTCATTGTAAAAGATATGCTTTTTATTGACCATGCACTGCAGACAGGATGCAAGAACCAGCAGATGAAAGTCCCTGGCTTGCTATGCAAAGGTCAGAGCAGATGATCCCTTCTGTCCTTGCAAGCCAGTAAATGGTTCTGCAGATGCTGAATGTGTGAATGAAAAAGTGACTCATGAGAACAGGACACGTTAACTCCTGTAATCCTCGGTCCAGAGGCAGTGCCATGGGGTGTCTGAGCAAGGAGGAAAGTGTGGGGTTCAGAAAGGCTCCTACAACCACAGGGTCCTGGCCAGGGGCTGCACAGGCAGGGCTCGTGCTGAGATCTCATCTGCTCACCTGGAAACCAGAAGAGATCCAGCCCCAGGGTGGGAGTGGCCAGTCCCTTCTGCTCCTCATGGTTTACTGAGGGCTTTGGATGGGGAACTGCCTGTCCAGATGTAGCCACCTCCCTTGTCATGCTTTGCCTTCCTTCTCCTTCCTTTTCCTTCCTTCCCCTGCCTTCTCCTTCCTTCTCCTTCATTCTCCTTCCTTCTCCTGCCTTCTCCTTCCTTCTCCTGCCTTCTCCCTCCTTCTCCTTCATTCTCTTTTCTTCCCGTGCCTTCTCCTTCCTTCTCCTGCCTTCTCCTCCCAAAGCAGCCTCCTTGCACTCGCCCTCTCCCCCATGTGCACCACTGGACACGCCACGCTGCCGTGAAAAGGGAGGTCTGGAACCTCCTCCCCAGCTGGGCTCCACTGACATCACACCGAGGGCATGAGGAGCTCTGCACCACCCAGCCTGCTCTGGCTGCTGGAGCAGCACGAGCTGCCCAGCAGGATCTGCCTGTCCTTCTGTGGGTGAAAACACCGGGCAGCCACTGCTCAGGATGGGGAGTGAGGGGTGGGAGCCGTGTCCGGGACAGAGGGGTCCAGCCACGAGCTGGGGGACCCACAGGAGACATTCCAGCTGTGGGCAACCTCCCCAGAACGAGTCACCACTCACATGAAATGTGGTATTTCGGACATCAAATTCGTAATTTCAAAGAGAAGCTTAATTTTCCTATAAAAACAAACAAACAAAAAGAAGTTTTATTTCCAGTGAAATCTGGAAAACCTCAAAGTGATTGAAGGATTTCTGATTTCAATTGCCAAATGAAAAATGTTGAGGAAACTTGGAGAATTAAAAAAAAATTGGACTTAATGTCTCAATTTTCAGTTGCCAAAGGAGGGACAATGCCATTTTCATGCTGCTGGATTTTAGACAAGCCTCGGTTTATTCAAATTAATATATATGTTGACAAAAAACGTTTCATGAAAACAACTTTTCTCAGGAACAATTTCCATTTCCCAGTTCTGTGACCCTAAAATGAATGCCAAAAGTCTCTAAGAGTGCTTTAGTTTATTTAACTGAAAAGCAAAATGACAATAAAGCGAATATTTAAAGTGAAGCTCTGTTCTGAAAATATATCCACTTAATGCTAAAACGATTGAGTTTCACAGAACTGGAAACAATTATGAACCAAATCAATTGGGAGAAGGAATTTAATCAGAAAAATGTGAACACTAAGTGGGAATTGTTGAAAAACATTTTACGCGTTGCCCCAAAACCACAATCCCACAATTGAGAGGGAAGGCAACGTTGGTTAAAAAAATAGACAACTCTGGCTCGTGAGGGAAGTGAAGACAACTGTGAAAAATAAGAAAACCATATATAACTTAAGAAAGTGGAAACTGATAATAATGAATGAGAAGTGAGAAGCTGTAGAAAGCTGATAAGGAAAGCCAAGAGCCGAGGACGACGTATGGGCTGCAAACCTGAGCGAAGGAGCAGCAGCTTCTGTCAGTGTGAAGGGAATGACTGCAGCTCTGCCGAGGCTGTGGGTTGTGTGAGGCTTGGGATGGATGCACCAGAAGAAAATCTGCTGTTCACCAGTGTTTGTTTGGCTGAATCAGGCACTGGAGGGGCCGGGCATCCACTCTGGGCAGGCCCCTCCGAAGGCTGCCACCGACAGCAACGGGAAAATTTAAGTAAAGAAATGTGATTAAAGGTGACTCACACAGACTTACAGAAAACAGAGAGTGTCAAACTAAGATTTGTCTTTTTCCTGGAATTACGAATTTGATTGATAAAAATAATATTGGTGGTGTAAAACACTCAGACTTCTGCAAGGAGATTGCTGTGGTACTGTTGCATTTTGATGAAGAAACCAGAACAATACCCAATTAACACGAGCCATATTTAATAGATTAAAAGCTGGCTGTGGGGTGTCCCAGCTGCGATTGTCAGCGGGAACTCCACACCCAGGGGGGGAAACAGAGCTCCCCGGGGGTCAGGGCTGGGCCCTGGGCTATTCAACCGCCTTATCAATGATCTGGAAGCGAATTAAATCATCTGTGGTGACACTGGCGGGGTGAGACAAGCAAACGGGGAAGAAGCCAGATCCCTGCTGCAGAGGGGCCTGGGCCGCTGGGCACAAGCAGGCAGTGCAGGCAGATGGAGCCACTCATCCAGGGACAGACTGTCCTGGAGCCCTGCACACAGCTCTGACCCTGTCTGGCTTGCACGAGGCCCCTCTTCCCACTGCCCACCTGCCTGCAGCCTCTGGGAAGCGGCAGGAAGGAGCTGGGCAGGGCGCCGCGGCTCTTGCCGGCATTGCCGAGTGGAAAGAGCGGCTCCGGCTGGCTCTGGCTGCCCTTGTGCCAGCATCCAGCATGTTTTACAACTGACCCGCCAGGAATGTGTGTCACCAAAGAGGATATGTGGCCCTGGAGAACATAAACCGCAGCTGCGTTGTTTAAAAGTACCTCATCCACCGGGTTGGAACAGCAGGCGAAGATGATCTCAGGGAGATAACTCTAGGAGTGTGTTAGCAGGAACGGCCCCGCTACCTTCGCCAGTGGAAGATTCTTATAAATTCACTCCTCCTGCCATCCTTTTGCAAAGGGTCAGAAGATGTACTGACAATAGCAACATGCAAATATTTCAGAACTTGGCCACACGCTGAGCAAACACTCTGGATAGTTTCACGAGTAGATTAAAACGCCAGATCAGCGAGCAGTGCTGCACTTTAAATATGCTCACTAATTTATTAAGTTTATTCTTAGCAAGCTTGCAGACTTCAGAAAGTTAAATTTCTCGGTGACAAATGGCTGTGGAGCTGGGCAGGCAGGGCGTGCATGCTGCGGCCGCACGGCCCCAGAGGGGAGCAGGTCCCCCTGAGCCCCGCACAGGGCACAGTCCCCAGAGGAAGAGCCGGCACGGGCTTGATGTCAAGACTCTTGTACAGCTACAAAACCAGGGCTCTTGGCACATCCCACGCTTCTCCAAGGAGCTGCTGCCTCCCACTCCAGGCTCAGACATCCCTTATCTGTTTCCCCTGCGTGCTATGGGTTAACTGCTCTGAGCACCACTCCTCAGAGCACTCTCAACGTCCCAGCTTCAGTCCCCTGTGCTCCAGCAGAGAAGGGGAAGCCCAGTGGCACAGGGATGCAGAGAGGGGAAGCCCAGTGGCACAGGGATGCAGAGGAGGAAGCCCAGTGGCACAGGGATGCAGAGAGGGGAAGCCCAGTGGCTCAAGGATGCAGAGGAGGAAGCCCAGTGGCACAGGGATGCAGAGAGGGGAAGCCCAGTGGCACAGGGATGCAGAGAGGGGAAGCCCAGTGGCACAGGGATGCAGAGAGGGGAAGCCCAGTGGCACAGGGATGCAGAGGGGGCAATCCCCACACAGGGAGCAGCCTGCCAGCCCCGGGGCCAGGGCTCAGCACTGCATGCTGGGACAGCTCCTCGGGAGGGCGATGACAGCCACCGTGGAGATGCCCACGTGCTGTTTGTGGGGCAGAAATAGGGCCCTGTGAGCCTTGCAGGGACAGAAGGCAGCGGGATCCTCCGAGCTGGGGCTCGCAGCCGAGCGGGGCTGCTCCGCAGCGCTTGCCACATCTGTGGGGAGCTGTTCTCCATGCCCCCGCCTCAGAAGGGACTCGCGCCTCTCCTGCTCACTCTGGGAGGGAAAAGACTTTCCCAGGAACACTTCTCGAGCTGGGAGCAAATCCCACATGGCATCACAACCCTCCGTCAACAGCAAAGGCATGTTATTGTTACTCGCGCTGCAAGTGAGCTGTCGGACCCAAGGCAGGCTGTGCCGCCAGCTCGGGGGCCTTGTCCTGGTGCAAAGCACCCCTGAGCCTGAGAGCAGGGCTGGATCTTTCTGTCGTCTAAACCCCAGTGCACGAGCAGAGCTCCTCTCCAGCAACAGGCAAGAGGGCCAAGAAATAAAGCAGGTACATTCCAGGAATGCTGCGGCAGCAAACACCGCATGAATCACGTCGGGCCACGGCTTCTTCCCCAGAGACGCGCGTGGGGTGGGCATCCCACCTCTGGAGCTCGGCCTTTCCAGCACAGACAGCTCCTCCACACCAGGGCAGGTGCAGGAATGGGATAACCACCAGGCAGAGGGAGGTTTTATTCGGCCGTGAGGTGTGGAAGAGCCACATGATGTCCCCCGGCCTCTGCCCCTCCTCTTTCTGCACCCTCAGCTGCTCACCAGCATCCAACCAACTCCACAGGGCTGGGCACAGGGCACTGCTGCTGCCACAGCACCCAGACCTTCCCTGCCCCTCTGGAATGTCTCTCCCTGAATTCCAATGGGTTTTAATATGGAGACGTGAAAAATGGAGTGACCCTGGAGAAAAGCAGAGAGGGGACAAAGCTGCAGGCAGGCACACAGTGAAAACTGATGGAGTTGGAGCTCTGGACCTGACACTGGGTTGGAGAGCAAATACAGCACAGAGAGAGGCAGCAGAACAAGGGAAATCATTGCTGGTCATTGTGTACACAACAGGAGGGATGCTGGAAAATGGGAATGGGTTCAGAGAAGAGCTGCAGGAATGATTGAGAGGCATAAAAACCTGGGAAACTCCAGTACCACGGAAGGCAGAAGAAGCCCAACCACTTTTCCCAATGCAGGGCACAGGTAAAACAAGAGTTGGTGGCACTCAGCCAGCACCTGCTGGGCAGCTGTGCAGCCCAAACCAAACCGAGCTCTGGCTGATCCAGACCTCTTGTAACAGGAAAGAAAAGTGCCTGATTCAAATAATGTGGCTGCTGTGTCATCCAGACCAGGCCTGCCGTGGAAAGAAGGTCTCTCTCCACTGGGCTCACCCCACTCTGCTGTGCCCAGGAGGGACTGCCACCCACGGAGCAGGCTGGCCTCCACGGACAGACAGACAGCAAGGGATGCTTCTCCTGCCTCCCTGAGCCTTCCTGGGAGCAGCTCCCAGCTTTGCAGCTTGAAAAAAGGCACCAAGGGCTCGGGCAGAGCAGTGGGGAGGGAGAGATCCTCTGTGGAGATGGGGATGAGCGCAGGAGAGTCCATCTCCTTCCTCCCCGCAGGGCCCGTGCCAGCGCAGTGAGGTCTCTGCTGGTCTCCTGCTGGCCGTGAGGCTGCGGGAGCGCGGCAGAGCCGTGCCAGGCTGCTCACAAACACCAGCACTGCGCCTGCACAGCGGCACGGGGCCGGCCTGGCCGGCCTCCAGCCCTGGCTGCCATCGAACGGGAAATGAGGGAATTGGAGCGAGACCACAGCGACCACCAAGCAGCCAGCACTGGCAGCAGTCGCCCTCTGCCAGGCACGAGCAGGCAGCAGCGCCTCACCCTGTGCCCGAACGCTCTGGCAGCCGGGGAGCAGCTGGAGCGTGCCCAGAGGAGGATGAGGATGGGAGGAAGCCCCATGTGCCTCGCCCTCCTCGGATGCTCCCGGGGAGGGAGGCAGCCAGGAGTCCCGGGATGCTGCGCAGCAGACAGCACAGCCCAACAGTATGGAGTTTTCTGCTGGTTACATGTTTTATGAAAAGTTGCTGGCAAAAATGTGCATTTTCTTTGGCTGTGTTTTGCATGGATTTGGCAAAAATGTAACGTTAGTGTCTCCCCTTGAGAGAACTTTATTGAGTGGAATAAAGTCGGATATTTTTAGCTACCCATTGTTAGCTGAAGAACAAAGCCATAACTAAGATATTTTGTCTCTTACACTGAAACGGGACTATCAGACAAATCCATGTACAGTCATATGTGGCTGCCCATTCAGATGGAGCACGAGAGGGAACACTATTTTTAGCCCGAACACTCCACACAACAACCGCATTTCCCTTCCCCTGCAAGCTGGACCACCAGAATACACAGGCAGCACCAGAGGGAGCAGCGCTGGCCAGGGGGACCTGGGGTCACCGCCTGCTGCTGCCCCTGGGGCCATCTGACAAGTGGCATTTATAGGAGAGATCGGCTCATGCAATCCTAAAAAAGGCGCTTCACTTTTTCTGCCTTTTGGGGTGTTTTTTCCCCGCGCTCGGAGCTGAAATGATGAGAGGCAGCGAGAAGCAGCAAAGCAGGGCACAGGCGGCTCTGAGCGCGGCAGCGGCTGTAACGCACCGCGCTCAGCCCTGCACCCGCCCCGCTGCTCCCAAAACACTCGTGCGTGCCCTGAGGGCCGCTCGGATGAGGAGAGGGGGTGCCCACAGGGCAGAGAGAGGTGGTCCTGCAGCGGGCAGGGAGGAACGGAGCCGGCCCAGCCCCGTCCTGGCAGCGCCGCCAGGAGCCCTTCCCGCTCCGCAGCCCGACCGTCCGCGCTGGAAATGTCACGGCTGAGGCTGCCAAGGCGGCGCTTTCGAAAGCTTTAACCCTGAGACGCCAGAGAGCCCGGCACGAGGCTGACAAACCTCCCCCGAGCGCTTCAGTGCTCGGCAAATGACATCAGTGGATTCTGACTGGCAGCGTCTCGCAAAGAATTTGTGTAACAGAAACAAAGCGGTCCATAAATGCCCTGGATTTCTGCGCGTGAGAGATGCCGGGAGCTTCTTCTAAACAGTTTTTGTGGGTTGCACTGGTGAGTCATGGAGAAGTTGCATTAAACAGTGAGCATTTGGTGCAACCAGAACGACCCTCCGCAGTTCAGGGAGCCGTGACACGCTCATGGCAAAGCACGAGGAGTAAAAACGGGGTGCCACCGCACAGCCTGAGCTGCTGGGGGGGAGGATCCACCGTGTCAGCTGGGGTGGGGGCACCAGGGAAACCACCAGACCAGCCTCCAAATGGCTGCAGCACAGCAAGAATCTGTAGGAAGCTCAGCGGCCCGTCAGCACCATCCTCCCCGTGCGCAGCCAGCCGCTGCCTCCGCAGCACCTCTCCCTGCCAGCCTCCGGCAGGGCCGGCTCCTGGCGAGCCAAACGCGCCTTGTGCCCGTTCCTGGAGAACTGTCACGCTCCACAGAGATCTCCGTGTAGCCCACGACCTGCCAGGTGCCACTGAGATCCCGCAAAACCCCAGGAGCAGCAGCAGCGGGCAGCGGCCATGCCCGGCTGCGCTCGTGTCCCTAAAGCTGCCACCACGCACCAGTGCCGCGTGTCACCGTAACCAGCCCGCACGGGAGAAAGCGGCCAGAGGACAGAACAACACGAAGGAGGAAGCATTAATTACCTGTGGGCTTTTCGGCTGAGCTAGAGCGTCCTGGAGGAGATGCTGCTCTGCCACTCCTCTCCTGCTCCGCGGGTTAGGGCTGCTTTGACCAGGGAGCACTGATTGTGTTTTATAAACTTGAAGCACAGTAAGAACTGGTTTAAAATAGAGTGAACGGAGCTGGTGCGGGTGGAATTAGACAAACTCTGCGAGCTGCTTTTCCAAAAATAAATTAACTTCTTGCAGCCCGCGGAGCAGAGGCGGGGGACGGGGCCTCCCGGGAGAGCTGCCCGAGTGCCTCTGCCGCTGCTGTCCCCCTTCTGGCACAGCCCCGGGGCTGGGGCTGCCCCAGCCGGGGCACCCTCACTCCCTGGGCTGCGTGGGGAAGGGGCAGCAGGACCCCGTCCCCCCCAGTCTCTCTGCACCCCCATAAAGTGTCTGTGCACTGGCAGAGGGGAGCAGAGGCACCTGAGGGAGCCGTGCCCTGGCAGGGAGGAGTGGGGCAGGATCCCAGCCAGGGCTGGCAGTTATGGGTCAGTCCCTGCCCCACTCGTTGCCTCAGTGTGTGCTGGGCTTTCTTTCCAGCCAGAGAGGCCAGTCTGGGTGAGCAGGGAACAGGTCTGCTCGGCACTGCAAAGTGCCCCTGCTTGGGTGAAACTGGGAGTGCTGGCTATGGTGAGCTGAAGGAGGGGGCACAGAGAATTACAGGAAAGTTTGGAAGTGTTGGAAGGGACCTTAAAGACCATCCCACACCCTGCCTCGGGCAGGGACACCTCCCACTGTCCCAGGCTGCTCCAAGGCCCGTCCAACCTGGCCTTGGGCACTGCCAGGGATCCAGGGGCAGCCACAGCTGCTCTGGGCACCCTATGCCAGGGCCTCCCCACCCTCACAGCCAAGAATTCCTGCCCACTATCCCATCTAACCTTGCCCTCTCATCAGTGTGAGGCCATTTTGCATGGCTTGGGCGAGCCTAGGCCATCCTGCAGGGCTGAGCTGCTCCAGTGCAGGCTGCAGCCCTTTGCTGTCCCTCAAATCAACCCTTTCACTTTGGGGTCTCAGCACCTGAAGCCTGGAGGTTTGCAGGCTCCTGCTGCTGGGAAGGGAACAGGATGGAGAGAGCACCTTCCCCAGTGCCATCCTCACCAGCTGGGCTCACCAGAGTCCCCTGAGCACAGAGCAGCTCAGCAGGCAGCAGGAACCTCTGCTCTGCCTGGACCTCCTCCCCCCATTAACGCCGAGGCCCAAAGGCTCCCTGCCTGTGCTCCTCACGCCCCTTCTGCTTCTGCCCTGCACACCCCCAATGCCTTCTCTGCACTGACAACAAGCAGAATGATGTCCAGCCACCTGTGCCCCCGGTGCCACTGTGGTGCTGGGGACAGTGCTGGTGGCAGTCCCCTTCTCTCTCCCCAACNAAAAAAAAAATCCTGTATGTTTTTTGACACCAACAGGGAGGTCCCTGGAAGCAAATCCCTCTTCCAACCAGCATCCAGGCCAAGGGCAGCCCTCCCCAGACAGGGAAAGTCCTTTTCCTTCTATTTATTTATATCCATCTCGCTGTAAACTCACCCGCCGGCGAACCTGCTGCTCACACTAACAAACACATCCCTTCGGTCTGTGCAGCACTCGCTGGCCAGGCAGACACGGAGTGGGGGGATCTCCACCAGCCCTGCTCCAGCCCTTCCATAAATCCCCAGCTCCCACTGGGTTTGTTTACATAGCAGCTTGGAAGTGAAGTCCTTCTGGCAAAGCAGCTCCCGGTCTAGGAGAGACCTGAGGAAGAGCCCCAAAGGGGCCACACCAATAATGAGACAGGCATGAAGTGTGGGACTTCAGTGTCACGTCCAGACACTGCCCAGGAGAGGTCTGCTCGTGGTGTGTTTGCACGGGGCAGGGCTGCAGTCCGTACAAAATGTCCTTGAGAAGCAGGAGGGTTTTAGGACAGGCACAAAAAGGGAAACAGTGACATTTCTGGAGTGGGGAGGTGGGAGTTTCTGTATTAGTAAGTTTCTGTACCAATGCAGTACCTGTGCTGTTATTTCGGCCACCATCCTTAGAGCTCAGAGTCCACACTGGGCAGTGCAACAGCTCCCACTTCCCTCAGGTTTCTTCCAAGCCATCTGCTGTCCATCCACTGCCCCAGCCCACGGGGGACATTGGAGTTTTTGCCAGAAGGTCCTTGCAGAGGAAGATCTTCAGACCAGTTTTGCCACAAGAGCTCGGGTGGGGCAGGACCTTCCTGCAGCAACATCAGAGCCGTGGCCCAGTGCTGGCAGCCAGGGCAGGGTGACGAGGAGAGGGAGCTCTGCAGGGTGGGTTCAGGGGCAGCTTCCAGGGCGAGCCCTGGGTGCTGACAGCGGTATAACACCCCAGGCCGGAGGGGGATCTCCTCCCTGCCAGCTCCACACCTGGTGAGTTCATCCCATCAAAACTGTGAGCTGAAACTGCCCCCAGCAGCGGGGCTCAGCTCTGCCCTGCAGGCTGTGCAGCCCAGGACGAGTGTGTCGATGGCTTAGGACCACCAGTGGGTGGCACGGAGATGGCAGACACAGACTGGGCTCGCCCCCGGCAATCCCACTGAGAACCAGCACTGGTGCATGGGGTCGGTCACTCGCTGCCCGCGGGTGCCGCGGTGCTCCAGGGGCGGTGGCAGTGTGGCAGTAGCTGTGTCCCTGTGCACCCACGGGATAGGGACACCAGGGGTGTCCCGGGGTGTGGACGAGGGGCAGCAGGACGCGGGGTTTGGATGTGGCAGCACCCCGGATCCAAGCAGGTGCTGACACGACCTGGGGTTTCTGGCACCGCATGTGCGTGGCTGGGTTTCCGTCCCGCCTCAGCCCCGAGCGGCGCTGTGCCGGCTGTGCATCAGACAGTTTATTTTAGCCACTGAGGCAGGAGACGGCTGCAGGATCCGGGGCCGAGGCTGTGTGGGCGGCCGGGGGCCGTCAGCCCGTGCCTCCAGCGCGTGTGACACGCGTTTGGTGTCACCCGAGTGGGAGACCTGCTAGCGGGGTGAAATATGAGCTGCGGGTTCCCGGCTGCAGCTGGAGGAGCTCGTCCTGCACGCTGGCTCCGTTCCCTCTCCGGGACAGGAGGGGCAGGGCAGCCGCAGCCGGTGCGGAGCCCGGTGGCCACGGCCACCAACCCCGCGGGGCGGGACGGACACCGGGCAGCGGGACGGACACCGGGCAGAGGGATGGACACGGGGCAGCGGGATGGACACAGGGCAGCGGGACAGACACCGGGCAGCGGGACGGACACCGGGCAGAGGGATGGACACCGGGCAGAGGGATGGACACGGGGCAGAGGGAAGGACACGGGGCAGAGGGATGGACACGGGGCAGAGGGAAGGACACGGGGCAGAGGGATGGACACGGGGCAGAGGGACAGCCCTGGGGCCGTGGGGCTCAGCCCCGGCCGTGCTCAGCACCGGCGCAGCTCCGGGGGATCACCACCCTCAGGGGCTCCGTGCTCCCTGCCCGGCTCAGGGATGTGGTCAGCAGCCGTGCAGGGTGATTTTTCCTCACGGCCCTTATATCTCAGCTGCTCCTGAGGTGCTGGAAGGGCCAAATATCTTCTGCCCAGCACCCGGCCTGATTCTGTGCCCCGAGCCCAGATGCTCGCAGCAGGAGCTGATTTATTGATCATCTGGGCACATCCTCACTGACACCTTCAGCCCAGAACTGCAGCCGGGATCTCTTCATGGTCAGGATCCCCCAGAGGGCCCAGGAGCCGTGGTGTGACCCCACAGACAAAGCACAGGGTCCGCCGGAGCTGTGGCACCCAAACCCACCAGGTCACCAGGGTGAGGTGTGTGAGTGGCCAGGAAAGCGCCGAGCTGGCAGCGCTGGGATCGCACACAAGGGTTTCAGCCCTTCCTGTGTGCAAGGAGGGAGCTCTCAGGGAGGGCTCGCAGAGGGCTCAGGATGACACTGAATGTGCAACACCAAAGCAGTGGGTTGATCTGCATGGAATGCTGGGGTGTGGGGTGGGATGTGCAGGCACTCACGCTGCAAGGGCAGTGGGCTCTGCAGCAGGGTGCCCCGAGAGCAGCACGCCAGGGCACACAGCACCCAAGGACCTCTGCTTCAGCCTATCCATTCCCTGAACATCACCTGGGACAGCGGGCAGAATGACTTGCCAGCCTAAAGTCTGTGTTGGGGCTGCTCCTCCTGCAATGTCAAGCCCCAGTCTTCCAGGAAAGCTCCTTCCCTGCCTGTGATCTGAAGCTTTCCCCCAGGATACTCCAAAGAGAAACAAAAACCACATCAAGGAATAAAAATGCCCTTTCAGAGTCTGTGAAGCCCCAAGCTGCCATGCAAGGGAAGACACAGAAGCCTCGTGTCCCTGCTGTGGGCAGCCTGAGCAGCTCCACCGCAGTGCAGAACCGCAGGGCTCTGGTGTTGGGGGTGTGTGTGAAGCAGAGGCAGGAGCCGTGTCCCACAGGGGCGGTGGCAGGGGTGGATTCAGCAGCAATGCCCTGAAACATGAAATAACTTCTTCGCCCCACACACTGCATGTCTGGGGTACAAATACTTGGCTGAGGCACCCAGCCAGCCCTAGGGCCCCAGGGATGCTCTCCTGCACCAGGTTGCTCTGCCCTGTGGATAACTGTCTCTTGGCAAAGGGAATCGGGCACCTCCCTTGGCGGTGGCACCTGCTTGTGTAGGGGTAACAGGGCCAGGACAGCACTTGTTGAGGGACACCCTGGAACCAGTGCAGCTGCTCCTCTGCTGCGAGATGGGGCTGGCAGCAGCCCGAGGGACCCCGATCCCTCCTGGCCCCACTGCTGCCCACACCAGGCTGGGGATGGGGGCACGGGCACCGGGTATGGGGCCGGCAATGCTCTCCCCATGCTATTCTTAGGAAGGGTAAAGTTTATACAAGAAATTTAAGCTTTAAGCCCAGGCACCATAAATAGTCTATTTTTCAAGGGCTCCAAGTCAGTTGTAGGCTCAAAGCCAGAGCCGAAATTTGGCAGCTGTCTTTGTTTAGTGATTAATTAAAATGAGGTAACAAAACGAGACATATCTATTAACGAGGGTATTTGCAGCGTCAGTAGAGGATTCCAAATGGCTGATTTTTTCCCCTTTTAATCTTCAAACCTCTTGTTAGGAAAACAAGCTCTTCCTCTGGCCACAGCCAGGTTGGGAGGGAAGGGCTGAGCCGCGGCCCCTCGCCCAGGCAGCGGGAGGGGAGCGGCGGGCAGGCGAGGCTTTATCTTTATGGTCCTCTTCCTTTAAACAAAGCAAACCTCTGCATAAAGATTTTTCCAGTTTGGAAATTTTATTAGACCTTAAAGTAAACTTCAATGGAGAGACCCTTGGCTGTGACAGAGGCAGGAGAGGGGAAGTTTTGCACATCGCCGGCCTCTCCCCAGTGGGTGCCACGCAATGGGACTAAAATGGGAGTGATGGAGGCAAAGGGGCATTTTCCAGGCTCTTTTCCATGTTTGCCAGGCAAACAGGGCCAAACCCATGTCCCTGCCTCATCTTGGGGCAGCAGCACGCAGCGTTCTGGGCACCCTGAGGAGGTGTGACCAGACAAGGTGACAGGAGGAGGGTGAGGATGGAGCCTGGGAGGCTCGTTCCCATCCGCTGTGCTCTCAGCTCATCCCTGACACTGGATGCATTTCCTAGCTCGGAAAACCAAGTGGAGCACGAAGCTGCCTCGTGTGGGAGGTGCCTGTGGTCAGAGGAGGAGGTTAAAGTGTGTGCAGGGGTCAGAGGCAGCTCTCGGGGGTGTGTGAAACAGGTTCACCCTCCCCAAGGCTCCAAAGGCTTAGCCACATGGGAAAGCACCCAAGTATGAGGAAAAGGGAAAAACATCCCAAAATAGTTTAGTCTTGTTTTCTGCACTGAGACGCCCAGACAGGGTGGGAGTTCTGGTTGTGTCTGAGCTAAAAATTACAGTAAATAGAGAAGTAGCTGCAAAGCCCCATGTTCTGGATAAGAGGAACATGTGCAAATACTGTCCACGCTGCGATGAAGGACCATAAATAAATAAACAAGGAAGGGGATGGAGTGAAACGAGCTCCATGTCAAGGGGTGAACTGTCAGCCACCCACTGAACTGTGTCCTCCCTCCAGTTTGTATCATGGGATGACTGGGAGTCAGGGGAGCCAGCTTTGTACCTGGAGACCACTCTGAGCAGAGGTGGGATCCTGGCATCCCTGTCTGCATGGGGGTCTGGCGCCACTGAGCCCACCTGGGACCACTTGGGGCTGGTTGTGCCAGGACAGAGCAGCTCCGGGCTGCACCACTCTCCCTGCGCCACTCTCCAGGCCCATCTCAGCTGCTGGGGAAACCCCAGCAAAAATCCTGAAGTCTGATTTCTGGAGGAGGTGATGGAGTGGGTCACTGGGTCCTGAAGAGATCTGCCCCCGTGGCACACAAGCCATGCAAGGAGCAGGATGGGGAGAGGGCAGATTCAGAGCAGAGGAAACCCCACTGCTCCTCCTTGGGACATCACTCTCCCGGGGAGGAAAAGGGGGATACATTCCATGAATGCTCCATGGCCCACTTGAATTGTCAGGAGCTGCCCACATCAAGCACCAGCCCCAAGGCCCTGTGATGCAAGCCCTGGGGTGGGTGAGCTGGCGAAAACCCAGCAGCACCTCGGCGTCCTGGGCTGTCCAAGCTGCATCTGGAGCTGGCCCACGGGCACGGTGCCATCCTCAGTGGGGCAGGGTCCCACGTCCCAGACTGCTGCACTGGAGGGGGACAGGGCACCCCACGAGGCAGAGGCCCTGCCCGTGCAGCTGCAGGAGCTGGCTCTGCTCGCCGGGCAGCATTCGCGCTGGGGGTGCCAAAGCTGGCACCGAGGGCAGGTGACCGGCAGCCGGGGGCTGGGAGCTCTGTGCTGCGGCATGGAGGGAGCGTCCGCGTTCCCCGGACAGGGCTGAGCCCCAGGCAGCAGCAAGTGCTGGGCAGGGACGTGGGGCAGCGCAGGGGCAGCACGGAGGGGATGGGGCAGCGCAGGGGGCACGGAGCAGCTCGAGGGACAGCGGGACGGCTTGGGA
>VXBT01003867.1:250550-263118 GCA_013400235.1 Oriolus oriolus | reverse complement strand
TGGGCGCTGGCGCGGGCGCTGCCGCCGGGCCGCGGGCTCGTGTGGGGCCGGGCGGGCACCGGCACCGGCACCGCCACCGCCGTCAGGGCCGGCTCCCGCGGCTGGGCCATGGCCGAGGGACCCTCGGCGACACGGCCGGCCCGGCGGCCCAAGGACGTGCCCCGGCACGTGTGGGCCCGCGAGCGGCGGCGGAACGCGGGCACGGGCCTGGCGGGGCCCAACACCGTGTACGTGCAGGTGGTGGCGGCCGGGAGCCGCGACGCGGGGGCCGCCGTGTACGTGTTCTCCGAGTTCAACCGGTGAGTGCGGGGCTGGGGTCGGGACCGGGGCTCCCCGCCCGGGCCTGCCCTGACGCCCCTTTCCCCCAGGTATCTGTTCAACTGCGGCGAGGGCACGCAGCGCGCCATGCAGGAGCACAAGTAAGTGGGACAGCGCCGGGGGGGACATCCCGGGAGTGGGTCGGGCTTTGCTCACCCCCTTCTGCCCCGCAGGCTGAAGATCTCCCACCTGGACAGCGTCTTCCTCAGCCGCGTGTCCTGGGCCAACGTCGGGGGGCTGCCAGGTGAGTGCGGGGGGCACGGCCGCGGGCAGCAGCTCTCGGGCCGGACGCGGTCACTTTGCGAGGTGCCCAGTGCGGCGTGCGGGGGTGTTTTAGGCAGCCGTGGGGACAGCGACATCGCCGGGGCTCTGCGGTGCTTCCAGCTGCTGTGTGGGCTCTGCGGCAGTGCAGACACGTGGTGGGACAGGCCCTGCCTGTCCAGCATGCCTGGCTTCAGCTTCCCAACATCTCCTGCAGCAGAGGGTGTTACCAGTGCTGCCAGCAGGGAGATGTTCGTGAGTTAGGCTGGTTCGAGTCTGGAGGAGCATACAAAAGTTTGTGGCCACCACTGTCATCCGTGCAGGGTGACGTTGGAACAGATGGCTATGGATCTTGTCCATTAAAATTCTGGCAATCTCCAAGAAAAGGAGGAGGTTAACAATCTGTTCAGATGTGTGAAGATGTGTAGATATTTTCTTTATCTGCAGAGGCAAGTGAATTGTTGAAACTGCCACAAAAGTGAGGCAAAACTGAATTCAGGTCTAAGTTCAGTTCTGGCCTTTGTGGAGAGACCAAGCACTCCTTAACAGAGAGGGATCTTTCTTTTGGGGTCTACCAGTGGTTACTGGGGCTGTGAAAAGCTGTTTCTCTGCTTGCTTTTAGGTATGATTCTCACACTGAAGGCTATAGGGCTTCAGAGGTGCATGTTCCTTGGGCCACCAAAGCTGGTAAGTGTGGCAAGGTGCAGAAGGGAGAGCAAACCCTCAAAATGTTAAAGCTCACCCTGGAATTGGGAGAGCCGGTGGCAAAGGGAATCTTTGTGCGGGTGTGAAATGCTGGTCTGAGTTAGTGTCAGCCCAAAGGCCTGGCTTCAAAATCCAGATCTCCTCAGTTACAGACAGCAGAAGTCTTCTGCTCCGTTCTTGTAGTCTTGTATCCTGATAAATCAGCTTTTGGGAGAAGGGAGGATCTTTGTCCCCTTGTCTGCTCCCTCCCCATTTTATATTAATAGAAACTCAGTCTCTGATCTCCCGTTTGATGTGGTCCTTGCCAGCCTGGTGCTGTGTCTGGGCTGGAAATTTGTGAACCTCAGCATTGTTTTATTTCCCCGCAGTTTCTGCTGACTAATTACATGGATGGGAGGGGTGGGGACAGCGGTTCTTTCTCCTTCTAAAGGCGCAGTGCCTGCTAGAGGGGGGACACCTGCCCAGATTGGTGTGCCTGGGTGTTGAACCTTTGCCTTCCCTGAGAAGTGTCTGTAGCTGCTGGAAGTGGTGCCTGTCACCGCACGCTGCTTGTGCCAGCTTCTGATTCGCTGTCTCTTTTCCAGCAAAACTACTTGAAAGCCATTCGCCTCTTTCCCGGGCCCCTGAAGAGGATGGATTTAGGTAGGTGGGTCAGGGATGTGTAGCAAAGGGACTTGTAACTCTTTGTTTCATCTGTAGCCAGGGTTGCATTGAGCAATTACAGCTTCAGCCTCTGGTTTAGGTCTGCTCACGGGATGTTTTAAACATTTGTTTTGCTCTGATATACTGTTCAAGCCCCTCAGAGCAGTGTCTCCAGCTCTGTTTCTGCTCAGGGGCTGCCAGGCTGGCTGACACAGACAGGATTTGGTTTTATGGCACTGGGAAGGCACTTTGCCTCCAGAGCCTGCCAGTGAATTTGCTCAGTACGGTATCATGGACTGCTCCCTGCAGATGATGGGCTTTTAAAACTTGAATTATTCATTGGGGTTTGCAGTTGGCAGAGAAAGGGAAGGGGAGCACACAGCAGGTTGTGTTTAAGAATGACAAAGACGCTTTTCTGATATATATTCTCAAAACGTGTGAATCTCTGCTTATGCACCTGTTAATGGTGGGTTTTGATCTCTTCCCAGCGGTGCAGTTGCACACAGAGCCTGAGTACAAGGATGAGACAATGACTGTCTGCCAGATACCTCTGACAGGTGAGCACATGGTGCTCAGTGAGCACAGTGAAGGTTCAAGGAGCAGCTTCTGTTTGCCAGCCTGAGTAAGCAGAGGTTCATTAATTTGCTTTTCTCAGGAGAAGGATCTCATTTAAATAACAGGACCTGCTGAGTCAGGGCCTTGGCTTGTTCCTTTAGGTGTGGGTGGAGGGAGTGACTTGTGAAACATCCCTGGATTTGGCTTTCTCAGCCAGCTGAGTTCTTCCTGCTGGAAACTGTGATACTGAGAGTGCAGCACAGACTTGACAGAGTTTGGGGAGAAGGGCTTGGATGCGAGGTGGCTCCTGAAATAAGTGACGGGAGTATGCAAGTGCAATCTACGCTGCGGGGCGCAGCTCTGTATTCTGGTGCAATTTAGACCTGACTGTCATAGAAAGGGGAATGCTATACCTGCTTTTCTTATCTGTTCCTTCTGACTGAGCGATCTTTGTCTGCTGTTATTGGATTTGGGACAGGAAAACCGCTGGCTGCTGAAAGTACATCCTCCCAGAGTCCTGGAGCATCTCCCCAAGGTGGAAATAGCCCTAAAGGGGACACAGAGCCTGGATCCCCGAGAGCTGCACAGCAGAGCTTGGAGGAAGGAAAGGGAAAGGAAAGCCCAAAGAAAACAGGTGAAACACATGGAATGGCCTTTGCAACTTTAATGAGATGAAGCCAAATTAAGGATAGGAATTTATCCTCTGAGCCACTTGCTCTCTGAAAGTGAGGTCTGTAGAGAAGCTCAGCCGGAAGATTCCATGGAGCAGAAAGTGTTCTGGTGCTTTGGAAGTTGATAGAGAACTTAAAAGGCCTAGAAATTGGACATGATTGGTGCTTAGGTGTGATTAGTCCCTGTAGTAGTTTGTTTCTGGCTGGGGTGGATGCTCCAGCCTTTGTAATTTAATCTCAGGTGGATGCAGGGCTGATTATTGTTCAGTCTTGGGCTTTAGTTTGCCTTCGTGTACCTGAAGCTGTGGGCTCTCTGGCCTTGGGTGTTCATAACATTTTGCTGCTGGGCTCCAGGTTAACTGGAGAGTGTTCCTGTTAATGCTTTAGCAAATTTTGGCACATTTTGGCTTTAAGAAAAGTGATAGTGAGTGATGGTTTTTAGTAGTTTTGCTTTCTTTTACAGGTGATGAGCAGAAGTGTGCAAGGAGGCATCCTGATCTGGTGACAGCTTTTCTGTGTAAAGTAAGCTTGGGCACAGAGCCCTAAACCAACACAGAACAAATTAGAGAATAGAACAGACTATTTCAGTGGGAAGGGGCATGCAGTGATCATCTGTGACTGCAGGATGGGTTGAGTTGGAAGGAGATCCTAATTAGGGATAATCTCATTCCATGCCCCTGTGGGCAGGGACACCTTCTCCTAGACCAGGTTGCTCCAAGCCCCATCCAACCACTGGACACTTCCAGGGTTGAACTGTCCAGTCCAACTCCCTGGCCACTTCAGGCTGCCCAAAATTTAAAACATATTATTAAGGGCATTGTCCAAACATCTCTTAAACACTGGCAGGTTTAGGGCATTGACCACGCTCTGTAAGGAAATGCTTCCTAATGTCATCGTGCTGCAGGGATTTAACTGGAGACAGCCTTTTCAAGCAGGGCTTTGAAGCCCTAATGTATTTCTGCTTTTTAAGTGTCAGAGTTGCTGTAGCACGAGTAGGAATGAGTAAAACTCGAGGTGTTTTTTAGAACCCAGCAGTGGTTATGAGTGTACAGGTTCCCTTCTTAACCCTGAGAGCAGGGCAGGCTGTTGTGCTTGCTTGGCTAAAGAGGGGAGCAAGAAGCAGCAGCGTGATGCTGGAAAGCAGAGAGTCTAGCAAAGCCCTTTTGGGGTAAATTGGAGCGGTGGCTGTGGAAGTGAAAAGGGAAAAAATATTCCCTTGGTTTGTGGAGAAACTCTTAACGTGGCAGTACATGGATCTTGTTTGCTGTGCCTCTTTCTTTGGGTGATAATTGTGTTTAACTCTTTGCAGATCCACCCGAGGAAGGGGAAGTTCCTAGCAGCCAAAGCCCAGGAGATGGGCCTGCCAGTGTGAGTATGAGAGGCCAGTGTGGGGCACAGGGCAGCAGCAGGCACTTGGGTGCTGGTGAGCTAAATATTTCTGTGGCCTTGTTCTCAGGGGAACTCCAGCCATCCTTCCCATAATTACAGCTCTCAAAAATGGGGAGAGCATCACTTTTGAAGGCAGAGAGGTAAGATGTGTCCGTGCTTCTGTTGTGGCTTTGCCACTCTCCCTCCTTCGCTGGGCTCCCAGGGTGACAGGCTTTTGTGCAGAATGCTTTGCCTACCAGTACATCCTGGGACTGTTCCAGCTCCAGGTTGTGGCTGAGTGTGGCATGTCTGGGGCTGTTTGGGGTGGTGACCAGGGAAATAAACTCCTGTGTGGCTATGGCTGGGTGTTTGCTGTTTGGCTGCTTCATCTCCCTTTCCCAAAGCTGATGCAGGTCTAGGATTGAGTTAGTGGAGTTAATCCCTGCGTTTTTTAAATCTGGAGATTGATTGGCCTGTGTAGCCATCACTTCCTCCTTACCCTGTTTGCATCTCTGACACCAAAAGAAACTCAGTAGTTCTGGGGTACAGAGTCTGAATCTCTCAAACACGAGTGAGAGGCAGAGCTAGCTCTGGCCATGGCCCAGGTGATCTGTAAGTGAAGATCCTGACCTGGGAGACAGGATCAACACATCTTTGTGTCACATGAATTTAATAGAGCCTTTTTTTTCCTTAAACATGCTTTTGCTACCATCTGAATCTGTCATGGGAACCTAAAAACTGCTGAAATTCCCCTCCTCAGGTTAGGTTGTGGTTTCTCTGAGGCCAGGGCTGGGATTTGCTGTTACACAGCAGAATGCAAACGTGTGTAGTGAGAGCAGAAAGGGCTCAAGAGCTGCCCTGGCTGGGTGTACTGAGCATTGAGAGGGGCTGCTGGGTCTGTCCCACCAAAGGGGTTGGACACAGAGGTGCAGGAAGGGCTGTGTGGATGGGCTGGTTGTGGTGTGACCACTGTGTATCTGCCTGCAGCTCTTCCCTGAGGAGCTGTGCACCCCCACTGACCCTGGCCCAGTGTTCCTGGTGCTGGAGTGTCCTCACGAGGGCTTTGTGGATGCTGTCTGTGAAAACGAGACCTTCCAAAGGTAGGGCTGGGGCACCTGGAGTGTTTGAGTGCTGAGCTTTGTCCAGGGGAAGCTCTTGTTCTAGTCTGGGTGTGCTGTTTCTCATGGCTGATACCTGAGCTCTTTGGCACTGTTACAGAGCTTGAGATGCAAGAAAGGACTGGTGGTGCATTTTGAAGCTTTTAGGAAAGGCAGGACCTGTGGGGTTCTGTGACTGCCACGGGCCTGTTTTCCCTCAGGGCCCTCCAGAGCAGAATGTGCCCTGGTGTCTGCCTGGGGAGCAGTGGAGGCTGCTGCTTCCCTGGCTGCTGGAAGCCTGGACTGCACATAACTCTGTAGGGCTTGTGCAGAAACATTTGGGTTCCTGAAGGCTCTGCAGATGTTGTTGCTGATGGAGGAGAGGAGCTGGCCTGTGGGGGACAGTGGAGGGTCAGCAAATGGTGGCCCTGAGCCTCGTGCCTTTGGTGATGCAGAGCCTGGAGCTCCTGGGCTGTGCTCTGGGGTTCCCTGCTCTGCCTGCCCCAGGGAGCATCTCTGGTAGCACCAAAGTGGGAGAGGGGAGGGGATGCCAAGGACATGGACTGGAGCACAGATGTTCTTTCTGTTTGAATGTGTCCCAGGTACCAGGAGGGAGTTCCTGAGCACCAGGTGGCCTTGGTCATTCACATGACTCCTGAGTCAGTGCTTCGAGATGGCCGCTACCAGCAGTGGATGGAGAGGTACGTGGGCCTGAGGTCCCCGGGTTCCTGTCTCTGTGGGCAGCAGCCTGTTCTGGTGCTGCACATGTTTGTTCCAAAGTAAAAAGAGCTCTGAAAAGAGGGCTCTGCTGGCTCAGGTGAGATTTTTAGCTCAAGTGCGCACACGTGCCCAGTTCTAACGTGGGGCTGAAGCTGTTGTGCATTATTATCCTCTGACAGATTTGGACCTGGCACTCAGCACTTGGTTCTCAATGAAAACTCCTCTGCTGTGCACAACCCACGCAGCTACAAGATCCAAACTCAGCTGAACCTCATCCACCCAGAGATCTTCCCTCTGCTCACCACCTACCAGAGCAAGGTAATGCAGGCCCTCCTCCCCTGTGCCTGCCCTGAGCAAAGGCTGTGTCTCACGTCACCCTCCTCCCGCAGGAAGCGGAGGCTGTGTGCCCTGTGCCCATCGTGCGAGGGGAGTGCCTCCTGAAATACCACCTCAGGCCGCAGCAGGAGTGGCAGAGGTCAGTGAGAATCTTTTTCTTCCCAGGTTTTGGGTGTTGGCTTGAAGCAGTGAGGGAGAGCTGTGTATCAGGATCCCCTGCAGATCCTTTCTGGTGGCTGTGCTGGGGGAGCTGTCTCAAGGGCTTGTCCCTGTCCCTGCAAGTCTCAGACAAGGTGTAGCACATGGATGAGTGAGCCACTGAAAACACCTGGCCAGTGGTTTGGAGTTCTGTTTCTGTCACTTGCTCCTGTAGCCTTGTGGTCCTTGGTCCTTTGCTTTGACTCATGCTGTGCACCCGGCTGCGGCTGTGGCAGAGCAGATGGGGGCAGGGAGAGAGTTTTTGGGGAGCCCAGTGAAAGTCTTACCATCTGAAGACCCAGAAAGCCTGACATTAGAGCTGAAAGCTCCAGGTGGTTAAACAATTGCTGGCTTTGCTCCTAGTACCCTGGTGGGCAAATAGGTGAAGCTGCTCAGAGAGTATTATTAAGGCCAGGGACCACAGCGGGCAAGGGGATTTCAGCCACTATGGCTCAGATTTCTGGCTTTGCTGGGCACAACAGGAGGACGCAGGTGCCAAGAAGAGTTTAAGTTTCTCTGTTAAGGTATCTGAGGGCCTGTAGTACTGCACGTGCTCTGAAGTAGGGCCAGGACACAGGCCTCTTACGCTTCTCAGCAATGCCTGTATCCCTTTAGGTGGCTGCTCTCTTCCAGGACCTTCTGTGCTGCCTTGCAGTGCCCTCTAGTGCCTGGCAGCTCTGGATGGGATGAAATGCTATTGCAGGATCTTTCACTTCAGTGCAATGATCATTTCTGGGCCTGGTTCAGCCCGACCAGGCCTTTTTGGCACACACCACACTCGTGGATGTGTCTCCTCCAACCCCTCAAAATGGAAAGTGCATTTGTCCCTTTGTTCTAAGGCTGTTTTGTCACAGGATTTTGGCACTTTGTTCTGGAAAGGGCTGTTTCAGTTCCTAGCTTGCCCCATCCTGATCGGTGGCCTGTTCTTGCAGAGATGCTGTGACTGTCTGTGATCCTGATGCGTTTGTTAGTGAAGCCCTGGATCTCCCTGACTTCCAGACCCGTGTGAAGGAGTGCAAAGAGAGCCTGTCTGCTGTACCAGGTATGGATCAGCAACTTAGCTTGGATCAGTGTGATGGAAAAAAGGAGCTCTTGGTGACCCTGTGCTTCAGAGCTCAGATGAAGCTGTGAAGGAGTGGGGCTTGTTCTGCCTTCCTGTGTAAACCTGCTGCTGAGGGGGGCAAAAATGACTGTGCTGGACATGTTGGCTCTGGAGTTACTGTGCTGGTGAATTCAGTGGTGTCTGACTGGGCAGCGTGTGGAGAACATTTGCCTACAAATCCCTGTTGTCTGTTTTCTGTAGGAAATGCGGGTGCTTATCCTGAAATTGTGTTCTTGGGAACAGGATCTGCAATTCCAATGAAAATCCGCAATGTCAGCTCCACGCTGGTGAACACCAGGTGAATCCCACTGCTCTCTGATCTCTGCCTTCCAGCACAAAAGATGTCCCTCCGTGCATGACCCTGCTCAGAGCTCTTACAGTGGCTGCTACATATCTCTGTCCCCTCTCCCTAGCGCTACCCGCTCCCTGCTGCTGGACTGCGGAGAAGGAACCTTTGGACAGCTCTGCCGCCACTATGGAGAGCGAGTTGACCGAGTGCTGTGTGACCTGGTGGCTGTGTTTGTGTCCCACATGCACACGGATCATCATTCGGTGGGTTCAGCAGGTGGGGAGGGCCAGGGGCTCTGTGCAGCTGTGCTCTGAACCTTGGGGCTCAGCTGTAGCTCCAGCTCATGGATGGGGGCTGCTCTGCATTCCTCTCTGCGTTCATTCCCCAGGCACTGCTGAATCTGTCTGTGGTTCTAATCCCCTCTCCCTTCTTGTTTGTTCTGACTCTGGGCCTGCTGAGCTGTGGTAGCTCTGTTGCCACTGAGTCCCCAGGCACTTCTGACTGTCCTTGCTGTGTCCTTTGTTCCCTCTGCAGGGGCTGGTGAATATCCTGATGGAGCGAAGGAGAGCTTTTGTAAGTAGCACTGGTGTTTCTCTGCTCCTGAACTTGGGGTGAGGGGAGGGGAACTTTTGGAGTGGTGGAGAAGCACCAGCCTTTCCCTAGCATTTCTCCTCTCTGATTTGGTGTACACCTTGTACTGATTTTTTTCCCCTACCTTTGCTTTTGCAGGCAGCCCTCGGTCAGGCTTTCAGCCCTCTGTTTCTGGTAGCACCTGAGCAGATCATGCCTTGGCTGCACGAGTACCACAACCACTGTGAGGAGATTCTTGGAGACATCAAGTGAGTGTTTTGTGTGGAGAAATGTCCTTGATCCTTATTCAGGGCAAGCCCCTGTCATCCATTCCACCACCCCTTTGTTGGAGGTGACTCTGACTCCTTGCACTGCCTGTAGAGCGAGGATGTGCAGTTTGCAGAGGGCAGGATGGGGTTTGTTACTCAGCTGTGCTGCTTAATAGAGGTTTACATGCAGGCTTCCGTTTTCCATAGGGAAAGGGAGTTGGGCAAGTAGAAGAAAGAGTATTTGATAGTGGGGTAGAAGTGACTGGATAAGTTACTGGGGCACCAGTGAAAGCACGAGGTGAAACAGACAGGTCACCCAGGCACTGAAGTGAGAATGAGAAACAGGAGAAATTGGCTGCTTAAAGAGACGATCAGGTTTTGCTTTGTACCTGGCCTTAATTATCTCTTCTTCCCTCCCTCCCAGAATGATTCCTGCTCAGTCTCTTGTGAAAGGCTGTGAGAACATCAGACCCAAAGCCAAGGAGTTTGTGAGCTCTCTCTTAGAGAGCTACGACCTGGCTGAGGTGAGTTCCTGAGCTGGGGGGGCTCCGTGGCTGGAGGGGACCTGGGGTCTAACACTTGTATCCTTGTTCAGTTTCAGACCTGTGAAGTCCAACACTGTAAAAATGCTTTTGCATGTTCAGTGATCCACAAGTCCGGCTGGAAAGTAGTTTATTCTGGTGATACAATGCCCTGCATGGCCTTAGTGCAAATGGGTAGGTAACAAAACCCTCTCCCTGAAGAATCTCTTGGAGAAAGGTCTCCATCCGTGGGAGATGTGGGCACTCCCAAATGAGCTGTGCTGTGTCTGCCACACAGTGAGGGGCTGAGGAGGGCTCCTGTTGGCACCTGGGGCTGCTCAGTCTTCAGCTGAAGACTGAATATGGGATTGTTTGCACAGGTAAAAATGCCAACCTGCTGATTCACGAAGCCACGCTGGAAGATGGCATGGAAAAAGAAGCTATAGAGAAGACCCACAGGTGGGGTGTGTGTTCTGCTGTCTGTCTCTGTTGGGAAGGGAATGGTGCACAGCTGGCTGTGGTCCTTGGAGCTGGTGCTGAAGGGCCCAAGTCCTGTCAGAGGTCCTGGTGTGCGTAGAGCTCTTTGACACTGAAGCTGGGGTGTTGGTCATTGCAGCAGCTCTGAAACCACCACAGCTCCTCTCAACATCCCCGAAAAGAAAAAGCCCCTGTCCCCAGTTTGTGGAGCTCTTAAATGCAAGGCCCCGACAATTACAGCTGCATTCCTGCACTCAGGGTTGTGTGGAAGTCTCAGACTGGCCACCAGTGCAGGCTCCCCGAGGGAGAGGGGCCTGTGCCCTGCGCTCAGCAGGTGTGAGGTCACTTGGTGTGGTGTGACCCTGGGTGCAGAGCAGCAGGACCTGCCAGCCTGGCTGTGACCAGGGCGTGTTCCTTTTGCAGCACGACCTCCCAGGCCATCCAGACCGGGATGAAGATGAATGCAGAGTTCATCATGCTCAATCACTTCAGCCAGAGGTACGCCAAGATCCCGCTGTTCAGCGAAGACTTCAGCGAGAAAGTTGGCATTGCCTTCGACCACATGAGGGTGAGTTGGGAGCTTGGGGCCAGGCCTGGGAATGGTGTCAGTGTTATTTTGGGATGGCTGCTCATGAATTAAATACTCCTCTTGTACTGTATCAATACTCTATCTCCTGAAGGGCAGGCTCTGAAACAGCTCCTTCCACTGCTGGCAGCAGATACCCTGTGCCACCCTTTCCCCACACTGGTGTGAGACAGGTGCTGATGGCCCTTGAATCTAACTCTTAACACACTGGGTACTTGCTTCATGTCACCTCAAATCTGTACTTGCTACTCCCAGCCAAAAAACCCAATTTTGCTTCCACTCCCATCCCAATTGATGAGCTGCTCCAGCGGCTTTCTGAGGCAGACACCTGGGAGACAAAAGCTGGCTGAAGGCACCTGTGGCAGTGAGGGCAGCTCACTGTCAGTCAGAATTTGTACTGGGTCACAGCATTTCTGTGAGGAAAACATCAGTAACTCGTTGAGGTCAGGAAGGGGCAGTGCCCTGCTGTCTGCACGGGCCGAAGGCAAGGGGCAGTGAGGGGATCAAACAGCAGCTGTCACGCAGGAGCTCCTGTGCTTGTGTTTCAGGTGCGTTTTGGTGACTTCCCGGCCATCCCGAAGCTGATCCCGCCCCTGAAGGCTTTGTTTGCAGACGACATCGTGGAGATGGAGGAGCGCAAGGAGAAGCGGGAGCTGCGGCTGCTGAAGGAGACTGCCCTGGTGCTGGACAAACTGACCCGGGGGGACGGCACGGAGGCGGCGCGCCAGAAACGGAAACAGGCCAAGAACCATCAGGAACTGCCAGACAAGAAGCTTAAAACAGTGAACTGAGAGGGACAAGGCTGGGAGTGCTCTGCTCTGAGAGAGAAGCCGGGCTCTCCACGGGCCTCGGGAGCGCGCGGCGCCGCGGGAAAGGGGCTGGCCTGGGCGTCTGGGCTTGCTTGGTCATCATGGATCTCCCTGGGCTGCAGCTCCAGTGGGTTGTCAGCAGCACTGGTCCTCGTGGAGACAGGATCTGCCCACACAGCTCCTGTTCTGGGAGCTCACCTGTCTGTGGGGCATTTCTTCTTTTAACCAAAAATTCTTCTCTCTGAACTGTTTTAATTTTGGGGTTTCTGCTACAAGGTATTGATGATGTAACAGCAGCAGGTGTGACCTTTGCAAGAGATCAGGTGTGAGGGGCCCTGGAGGGGCCGTGGGTTTGCCAGAAGGTGAGTTGGTCTCAGTGATGGGGGGCATAACCAACTATCAGAACCCAGATGACAGGAGGAAAATTAACAGTAAAATGGGACCCAATGGCTTTTAGGTTAAATTAGGGGTGAGAATACATCTGTACATCGGTGTTCCCATTTTATTTTGGTTTTCTCTGCTGATTTTTTTGTTTCAAAAGATCAGTTTTCCAAACTCTTTATTTAGAACCTGAATAAACCACTCGCCATCCTCCAGGAAGCTGTGTTGTGTCTGGATCACTAATGAGGAAAAAAAGCCTGGATTTCTCTGGAGAACAACCTTGCCTGGCTGATTCAGCATTGGGATAAAGACCAAGATCTTGCCCATCGGGTCTGGATCATGCTGGAGCCTCATGGCTGTGTTTCATGCCAGCACAATCCTCTCTGCCTCTGTTACCCTCAGGACAGGAGTTTTGCTTGTCAGCCCAAGCTGGCACTGACGGGCTCTTGAATGGCTCTGGATCGGATGACTGGGAGTTTCGAGCTGGGAAATTGCTTCTGGGGCTGCACAGCGGTGCCGGGCTGAGGCAGGAGCAGGAGGGAGGTGGCAGCGCTGGGACCGCCCTCGCATCCCGGCGGGACACGGGAGCGGCTCCCGGGAGTCCCCAGGGCAACGGCGGCGCCGCCTCGCAAACACTGTCCGGAGCCGGGCGGATGGAGCCCGAGGGGGCTGGCGGGGCGGCGGGGCCGGAGC
>VXBT01003867.1:239730-250509 GCA_013400235.1 Oriolus oriolus | reverse complement strand
GGCGCTGCTCGCCTGGCGGGGCCCGGCCGGGGAGCTGGGGCTGCGCCCGGGGCCGCCCCCGCCGCCCCCCGGCGCCACCAAGGCGCTCTTCTTCCTCCGCCCGCCCGGAGCCGGCCCCGGCCCCGCCGAGCTGCTGTGCGGGGACCTGCCCGCGGAGCCCCTGGCGCACTTCGCCGCGCTGGTGGAGGAGGTAAGGGGGAAAAGGCGGCCCCGCGGTCTGTAGAGCCCAATGAAACCTCCGAAATCCTGAGCCAGGCGGGCTCTGGGTGTCTCACAGTGGGGTCCGTGCGGGATGACCCACGTTACAGTCTCAGGATGCGCTGCTGAGAGATAGAGGCTGTGGCTGCCCCATCCCTGGAAGTGTTCAAGGCCAGGCTGGACACTGGGGCTTGGAGCAACCTGGGGTAGTGGAAGGTGTCCCTGCCCATGGCAGGGGATGGAACAAGATGAACTTTCAGTCCATCAGGGGCCCGGTTGTGATTTTAACAACCCCAAAGAAAACAAACAGCTGATTTGACTGGTTGTGATGTGACTCTCATTAGCAGCCCTAGTGATTTGAGTAATGGAGACAAAGCCTGCTACTATTGCAATTGAAGCTGTTAAAGGTGAGCTCTGTGTGCCCTGAGGTTGTGCCCTCTTCCCATGGCTGCCTGGACATGGTGGTTGCTGCTGCTGGTCCTCTTTGGTCGTGGTGCAAAGAATCTTCAGCACCCTGGAGGAGCACCCTGGTGCTGGAGTGCTTTGTTCCTTTTCAATCCTGTGCCTGTTTGTAGCTGGTTTTACACCTTTGTCCTCCCCCAAGTCTGGCCACATAAAGGCTGCTCATCACCAGGGGCAACCTGGCTCTGATCCCGGAGGTAGGTGACAGACACTGCTGCTGTCCCAGCACAAAAGAGCCAGAAGCAGCTCAGGTCCAGGCAAGCCCAGGGCCCCCAGCTGCTGGAACCAGACCCTGGAACTTCCACTGATAAAGACAGGAACCGTATTTAGTGGGCTCAGCTTTGGGAAATAACCTAAAATGTGGCTGTAGGTTCCAGAGCACTTTCCCTCTGCACATGGGGCATGGCTGTGCAGGGACAGCCTCTGGGCACAGCCCAGCCCTGGCCTCTTCATCATCACCTGCAGGGAGCTGCTGGGGACAGTGCTGAGTGTGGGTCTCCAGGCTTGGCCAAGCCAGGACCTCGGAGCCTGGTGGCCAGTCCATCTCCTGCAGCACTTTTTGTCATAGAATCATCAAATCACAGCATGGTTTGGGTTGGAAGGGGCCTTAAAGCTCATTCAGTGCCACCCACTGCCATGGGCAGGGACACCTCCCACTGTCCCAGGCTGCTCCCAGCCCCAGTGTCCAGCCTGGCCTTGGGCACTGCCAGGGATCCAGGGGCAGCCACAGCTGCTCTGGGCACCTTGTGCCAGGGCCTGCCCACCCTCACAGGGAACAATTCCTTCCTAAATCAAGTCTAAATCTACCCTCCTTGAGCTCTTCTCCACTGCTCTTCCGTGACTCCTGCTGCAGGTGATCGTGCCCATCCTCACAAACCGGAAGAACCATCAGGGCTGGCCACGCGTGGTGTCACAAGACATCATCCGTCACGTCCACAGCCTCAAAAGTACTGTCTTCAAGGTTGTTGGCCAAGTGAAGGGCAAGACCTTGCTGCCTCTTCCAGCTGGCTCGGAGGGAATTGAGGACATTGATCCTCAAAATGAGAAATTGTGAGTACCAGCCCTTGCTCTCCGCTGGGTTTTCCTCTGCTGATGCATGTGCTGTGTCTTTTGGGGATCCTCCCTTCTTGCTCCCTGTCCTCTGCAGCTCATCAGACTGCCATGGAGGAGTATCTTGCTCTCTCTGGTGCCTGGGCTCTGTCTTTGGGCACTGTGCAACGATGCAAGCAGGAAAAGCTCAGGAAGTGGAAGGGGATGTGGACATGCAGAGAAGCAATGAGCTGCTTGGATCACTGAGGGAAAACTCCAAACTCGGTGATCAGGTTGCTCCAAACCCTGTCCAGACTGGCTTTGGACACTTCCAGGGATGGGGCAGCCACAGCTTCTCTGGGTACCCTGTGCCAGGGCCTCCCCACCCTCACTGGGAAGAGTTTCTTCCTAAAAACTAATTTAAACTTACTCTCTTTCAGTTTAAAACCATTCCTCCTTATCTTGTCACTAACTGCCCTTGTAAATAGTCTCTCTCATGGGTTTGATTGTTTTGTGGTTTTGAAACATGCATCTGGGCTGTAACCAAAATCCAGCTGCCCATGGAGGTAAATCCGTCTGAGCAACGCACACGGACAAGCAGAAAGCCAAGTGACCCTCGTGCTCTGTTTTGTGCAGCCTGAAGCTGATCAACAAATCCCTTGTACATGCCACCGAGTCAGCCATCATTGACTGGAGCCACCAGATCCAGAGAGTGCTGAGGAAAGAGTCCTCAGAGCCTCTCCTGCAAGGCAGCAACCCAAACCCGAAGGTGGAACTGGAGTTCTGGAGGAGCAGGTGCTGCGGTGGGGGGCTGGTGGTGCTGGTTTGGGTGGAGGGGGTGCTGCTGCTGCTCGGGGTCAGGCAGAGACCTGAACCCAAAAAACCTGCTCCCACACATAAAATAGTGATGATCTCGGAGTGCCTGGAGGTCCCTGGACAGCTGGCTGGGTTTAATTTGGCCCCACCACAGTTCAGGGCTACACCGCGAGGGAGTTTTGTTGGAAATGCTGTTTCCATCGCTGTTCACTTGGATCCAGCCCCGGAGGAGAGCTGACGGGCACTCTCCATGCCGTCAGCTGGCTGCTGGTGGTGCCACAGCGGGGTTAGATGAGCCAGGGAGTGGAATTTCACCTGCCCTTTGTGCTGCGTTGCCTCAGGCTGGCTCAGGACAGAGCCCTGCCCGCTGCAGAGCTGGCACCAGTGCCTGCAGAAACCCCACCTGGCTCCCTGTGGCAGTGCCCTGAGCTGCTCTCATCTGAACCTGGCACCAGCTGTGTCCTGCAGGGTCGATCCCATTTCCTGCCACCCCCGGGACTCCGTCCTTGTGCAACTGCAGAAAATCCTGAACTGGGCCCAGGGCAAACGGGGGTTTGGGGCACAGCTGGTGCTGCCCCAGCCGGGCTGGTGACATGTCCTGGCTGCTGCAGGTGTGGTGACCTGGAGGGCATCTACAGCCAGCTGACATCCAGGAAGGTCAGGAACATGCTGGAGGTGCTGGAGAGAGTGCAGAGCATCTACGTGCCAGCCTTCCAACACATGCTCATGGACGTTGAGGCAGGTGAGAAACGGGGACAGCTTCACCACGGTGCTGCCTTCTGGCCTCTGCTCACAGCCTGAGGTCCCAGTGTCCTGTGCCCTCCCTGCTGGGGTGACAGGGTGGCTGTTGGCCTTGTGGGAGGGAGGTGCTGGCAGTGAGAGTTTCTCCTTCCTTGGTCTCAGGCTTTGGGGTTGTTTGCTCTTGCACTTCTGAAATGAGAATTGGGATTGTTCAGTCCAGAGAAGGCTCTGGAGTCATCTTATTCTGGCCTTCCAGTACCTAAAGGGGCTCCAAGAGAGCTGGAGATGGATTTTTTTTTACACAGGTTGGCAGTGACAGGACAAGGTGGAATGGTTTCATGCTGTCGGAGGTTAGATTAGATATTAGGAAGAAATTCTTCTCTGTGAGGGTGGGCAGGCCCTGGCACAGGGTGCCCAGAGCAGCTGTGGCTGCCCCTGGATCCCTGGCAGTGCCCAAGGCCAGGCTGGATGGGACTTGGAGCAGCCTGGGATAGTGGAGGTGTAACAAGATGAGCTTTAAGGCCCCTTCCAGCCCAAACCATTCGCTGATTCTGTGATTAGATGATGATGATGATGATGATTCTCTTCTTGTTGGTCCACAGGTTTACTTCCACAATGATGTCCTGGTTTTATTAACTAAAATTAATTCATTTATTAACTCTGGGGTGGTTCTTCAGGGTCCAACCCCACAGCTGTACAAAGCTAAGCTGAAGGTTTCACCCCCTCAGGCACTGGTTTCCGTGCTGCTGCAGCCAGGACAGGCAGGACTGTGGTGCCTGAGCCAAACCTGGGCTCAGCTGAGCTCAGGCTCAGCCTGGTGATCCTGCAGCCCACTCAGAGCTGCATTTTTGGTGCTGCCAGGCACTGCTGGGCCCCTGTAGCCTCAGCCCAGAGGCTGTCACACTGCCTCTCCCCACCCGCTGTCCCTGGCCATCGGGGCAGGCTGCTGGCTGTGCTGGTGGTGCTGTGGGTGAGCAGGGGTCAGGGTGATGGGCGCTCAGCACACGTGGGTGGGTGCTCTGTGCTCACCAGGACTGCCTGCTCCCCTTTGTGCCAGCACCCAGCTCGTGACCCCCCCCACCCCAGCTCGATGGATCTCAGCCCTTTTCCCCTCTCTTCCCACAGCTCTGAGCGAGGCTCAGGACATCGACCTGCACCTGACACCCCTCTGGCAGCCCCTGCAGGACATAGAGGCTGCTGAGTTCAGCAAGGTGAAGCCTCTCCTGGTGCCTCTGCTGCACGTGGTGTGCTGGGTCTGGGCCACCTCCAAGCACTACAACGTGCCCCTGCGGATCGTGGTGCTGCTCCAGGAAATCTGCAACCTCCTCATTCAGCAGGTGCGTGGCTGTGGCACCTGTGTGTGCCGCAGGAAGGGTTTTATGGAAGTCCCTTCTCTCCTGCTTTCCCCGTCCTTCCTTGGCGAGGGGGTTCTGAGCCCGGAGGAAGGGTCGGACGTGCTCAGTGCGAGAAGTCACCGCTTGCTGTGACAGCACAAGTGACACCTCCGGCGTGCCTTGGCTCTTCCAGGCCGTGCTGTACCTGTCTCCAGAAGACCTTCTGAGAGGAGAGATGGAAGAGAGCCTGGGCAAGGTGCAAACGGTGTCTGACATCCTGAATGCCTTCAAAGGGGCGTTCGAGGAGAGACGGGAAAACCTGCACGTGTATTACGAGCCAGGCCGGGAAGTGAGGAAGTGGGACTTCCATGCCAGGCTGGTGTTTGCAAGGCTGGACAGCTTCCTGAAGAGGCTGGAGATGGTGAAGGTGAGACTCTGGAGGTATTGCAGCCATCAGGAGAGCTCTGTAGCCATGAACTCTCTCACTGGCATCTTCCCTCCCTGTGGCTTCCCCCAGTGCCGGGGGACGGGGCCGCTCTCTGTGCTGTGTGGGCCCCCCTGACATCAAGGCCAGGTCCTTGTTTGGCCAGGTCCTGCTCAGTGTCTGTGTCAGGTTTGCTGCTGTGTCCTTCTGCTCACACTGGTGGGTGTGTCAGAGCTCCCAAGAGCCCTCTGGGACTCGTGCTCTGGTCAGGACAAGGGGATGGGGGTTATAGGCACGGCTGTGAATAGACCAGGACGAGCTCCTAGGCCTCCTGTGGCCCTCAGAGAAACCCTAGAGCTGGGCTCGGACAGGGGCCTGGGGAGGAGCAGGGACACATTCCACATTCCTCACCAGGTCAGCCCTTCACCTGCCAGTGGTGTGTCCAGCTGGGGGGCTGTGGGGTGGCCCTGTTTGCCACGGTTCCTCAGTGTGAGACAGCTGGGGCAGGGACAGGGAGTGTCCTGAGTGCCAGCACCCCTCAGCCCCAGCGTGGCTGCGGCCCTGAGAGTGCCTGTTCTACACGGACACTGCACCCCTGTGAGCTCTGCTGTGGGTAACAGCTCCCTGCATCTGCTGCTCTCACCTGTCTGAGGTGAACCTCTGTGCATGGATGACCCGTTCCCAGCAGTGGGGTCAGATGGGCACTGCACGGGCTGCATTTGCCTGTTCAGAGCCAGGTCTGGGTTGCTTTTCTCCTTCTCTCGCTCTCTGCACTGCAGCAGGAGGTTTTACTGGTTTGCCCATGCTGTGTAGCTCTACTCATTCCTTAAGGAGCTGTGTTGAAAACCACAGTGGCTGACAGCCATTTTAAAACTACTCATAATCGTAGGATCACTGAATGCTTTGGGTTGGAAGGGCCCTTAAAGATCATCTCGATCCAACTCGCTCAGCCCCAGCAGCCTCGCTGTGCACAGGAGCTCCTTTGGCCCCGCAGCAAGCACGGCTCTGTCACAGCTGCTGTCACCGTGTCCGAACCTGTGTGTGCCTCCTCTGCCTCTGCAGGGCCTCCTGACCACGGCCCTGGACCTGACACAGCTGGAGAAGATAGAGTTTGGCGGGGTGAAAGGGAAGGCCCTGGGCCAGCAGGTGCTGGACTTGCACGAGGAGTTCCAGGAGGGGTTCCAGGCGTTCTCAGAGCGCGGCTGCGGCTGCCTGGACCTGGCCAGCGCGGTAGGTGGGCCCAGCCCGTGGGAGTGCCAGCAGCACAGCCTTGCTTCCAGAGAGCAGCTCCCTCTGCAGCGGAGCCCTGGTGCCTCCTTCCCAGCTCCTTCCTCCCTCTGTCCTGGCCTGACCTGTTGCTGGAGGGAGCAGGGAGCTGCTGGCCTTTCCTGCAGGCATTGGGCAGTTCTTGCAGCTCCGTGTCTCAGAATCACAGAATGAACCAGGTTGGAAAAGACCTTTGAGATCATCAAGTCCAACCTGTGGCCCAACACCTCCTCATCAACCAAACCCTGGCACTCAGTGCCACGTCCAGGCTTTTGTTAAACACCTCCAGGGATGGTGACTCCACCCCCTCCCTGGGCAGACGATTCCAGTGCCCAGTCACTCCTTCGGTGAAGAATTTTTTCCTGATGTCCAACCTAAACTTACCCTGGCGCAGCCTAAGCCTAGCCTACCTTGCTGGTTCAGCATCTGTGGGTTTTCGGGGTGCTGGTGTGGGCTTCAGGCCAGGCTCAGGCTCAGAGAGTGCAGAAATAGCCCGTCTTGCCTCCAGGCTGAAGTCAGTACTTGCTGGGCTGTGGGTCCCTCCTGGAGGGCCGTGGGCTCAGCCAGGGGACAGCACAGAAGCGTCCTCGACTGGAGGGTGGCCAGAGGAGCGGTTTAATTCCCAGTGAATAAGAAGAGGAACCATCTCTGGACTGGGAGGTGGCAGGCACAGCCCTGGTGCCTTCTCACAGCTCAGGACCTGCTGTCCCTCTCCCGCAGGAGTTCGAGCAGGATGCCTTGGCTTTCCAGCAGAAGGTGGAGGACATTGACCGCCGGCTGGGCACCGTGTTCAGCCAGGCCTTCAGCGACGCCCCGGACCTGCAGCACATCTTCAAGGTTTGTGTGTCCCCTCCCTTCTCTGCCGGTGAGTCGCCCAGGGAGGCCAGACAGAGAGTGCTGGAGCTGCAGGCACGTGGGGCTGGGGTTTGCCCGTGGGACGGACACATTAGGGTGATGCCATGATGAATTTTTGCTTTTTCTTTTATACCCCTTTTATACACTCTCTTATACAGCTTTTATGTATTCTCAGTGCTTTTAGCCCGCACAGTTATAATTCTTTAAGTTTGATCCCTTCCCTCAGACCCAATATCCCGTTAAGCCAAGAGCCCAAACACCCTGGGAACCCCAGACCCCGAGGGCCTCTCCAGAACACATTCTGTAAACAAAGCCAGGCCCAGCCAGGGGAAGGTTCCTCGCTGAGGGGTCTCGCTGGAGTCCCTCCCTGGGCAATCTTTGATAGATGTGCTAATTAGCAAGGCCTGTAATTGCACACACATCACATCGTGGGGGGCCATTCCTTCGGTGGGCATTTCGGGGTGCATTTCGATGTGCATTTCGGCACCCCTGAGGAACCTTCAATAAACACCGAGGTAAAACCCTTTTTCCCCTCTTAACTGTGTTCAGCTCTTAATTTTAAGACCAGGAAAAGGCATGAAGAGATGCCCAGAGCTGTGGGTCCCTCATGAGCCGTGCAGCCCCGGAGCTGGGAGTGTCCCTGCTCTTCCCCTTGGGGCACAAACAGAGCAGGCCTGAGCTCAGCTTGGGGAAGAGCAAAGAAATGACTCCAGTCAGGCTTTGGGATGGCAGGAGTTCCACTGGGCTTGCTGGGAGCTGGAGGAAAGGCTGCTTCGTGTAGGAGTTCCAAGGCCAGGTTGGACAGGGTGTAGTGGGAGGTGTCCCTGCCCGTGGCAGGGAGTGGAATGAGCTGGGCTTTAAGGTCCCTTCCACCCCAAACCATTCTGTGATTCTCTGATTTCCTGGTGAAAACTGCTGTTAAAACCGAGTGATCATTGTTAATATCGATTTGTTGATACACGAATGCATTTCAACTCTGAAAATTGAGGTTTTCCAGAAACGAGGTTGCTTTGTTTGCCAATGAATCTATCCTGCAGAGAAAGTAAATGAGATTTTCTTAAAAAATTCAATATAGTTGTAAAAAAGACTAGAGAAAATGGTAAGTGATAGTATTTATCTTTCTGAGTTGTTGTGGGGTTTTTTTAAATGGTAAATTTTGAAGCATTTGAAGAATAACTTCAAAAGTTATTGGAGTGTGGTTCACCCACAGAGGAGGTCTGAGCACCTCTGTAACGAAGACATTGTGACATGGTTTAGTGGTGGGGATTCGGTCAAAGGTTGGGCTTGGTGATCTCGGAGGTCTTTTCCAACCTTAGTATTCCATGAAAGGCAGGAACTGCTTGGGAAAGCAGGGGGAAAAACCTTCCCTTTGCCAAAGTGCCCATCAGCGCAGATCCCTGAGCTGCGGAGGAGGACGAAGCCCCTGCATCAGTGGGACGAGTCCCAGCGGCGCTTTGTGCGGGGCTGTGAACTTCTGCCCATTTCTCTCCCTGCTTCTTCCCCTGCACAGCTGCTGGCCATGTTCCAGAACCTTCTGGAGCGCCCCGTGATCGCTGCAGCTGCTGCTGACAAGGTCCCCGTCCTCCTCAGCAGGTTCAGCAGTGCCCTGGACCAGGCCAGGCTCATCTACGCCAGGCACACCCAGGCGGGGCTGCAGCTCGGTGGGTGCCCTGCACAGGGGGAAATTGATTTTACAGGAAATCGGATTCGGGTTAATTTAGGGGGGAACTAATTTGGTTTTGCTAAGGAAACCAGAACTTCCCAAACTGCAAAGGTTTTCAGCCTCTGTAGTTCCTAGAGGAAAGGGAAATGCCTGGGAATGCTCCGTTCTTGGCATTAAAGCGATGCCAATATCCTTGTTTTAAGTGTGTGTGAGATGTGGCTGGGATTGAAGGCAAGTGCTGAGCTTTTTTGTAATGCTGTGAATGCAGAGCATGCCAGAGGGAGGTGGGAATTAAGGGTTTGGTCAGCCTTTTCCAGGTTTATTATTTCCTGGGAATGCTGGCGGATAGGAGGGGATAGGTAAGCTCCTGTCAGACTGGGAGGACTGGTGTGTCTTCCCGGAGAGCAGCCTGCTTCCTTGCCTCAGGAAGACTGTTCTGGAGCCAGGCAAGTCCAGGAGAGGCAGCACTGCTGGAACCAGTGCAGGTTAACAGAGGGAATGGGGGCATTCACGGGGGACGAGCCCAGCGTTCACTGTGACTTCGGGCAGTGTTGATCTGTGGCTCCTACACGGGATGGTCACAACCAGCTCCCAGCCAGAAATCCCTTCCTCAGCGCTTGTGGGAAGCAGGGAGTTCACCCCAACCTCAAAATTCATCAGCTCTGCTTCCAGGACGTGCCAGGCTCCTCCTCTGATGCCTTATTCCAAACCCAGAGGGACGGGGCCCCTTGTAGGTCCCAGACCCACATGGTGGGACAGAGGTTGGGTTCCAGGGACGGAGCCTGGAAACCAGGGCAGTTTTGGGGGGCTGCCTTGCTGTGGGTGTCTCTGGGGTGGCAGTGCTCGTGAGATGCTGTTCCCCTGTGCCCTGCCAGGGTTCCCCCCGCTGCACAAGAACGTCCCTCCCGTGGCTGGAGCGCTGGGCTGGGCGCGGGAGCTGCGGGCGCGGATCCAGGGGCCCTTGGAGCACTTGAGGCGCATCCCATGGCTGTGAGTGTCTGCTCCGGATAAATTGCTGTGTGACCATCTGGAAGTCTCCTCTCTAGTCAATCTTTAGATGTTCTCTCTGTGTTGAATGTTATCCGATGGCTGTAGCTGGAACAATCCGTAGTGAAGAGGTGACAAGTGGGTGCTCTGGAGCCATTCACTTCCCTGCCATCTTTGTTTTTTAAAGAAGCTCATTAACTGGGTCGGTTTTGAAGTCGTTGAGAGGCACAGTGGGACAGAAGATGGGCTCTTCAGCTTTTAACATAGCCCTAGGTTGCAATTAAAATAGATAGTGGAATGTTTCTCACTGCATTCCTCTCGGCAAGGTCTCCAAGGTCTCCTTGGGAGCAGCCCAGCTCCTGGGTATTGCAGAAGACAACTTTCTCAGAATTAAACAAAGGAACAATCTCCCAAGATCAAGAAAACAAACCAGGGCTGGAGCTCTCATCACCCAAATCCTTGTTATCATCTTGGAGATGTGTTTAGCATTGATTTTACCCCTCTATTTAGAGAGGTAATGACAAGTCCTTCAGCAGGGCGGTGTGAGGCTCTTTCCCTTGTGCAGCTTGAGAGGGAGAAAGGATCCAAAAGGAAGAAGGAAGATATGTGTATACATAGATATATGTTATGTATTATGTATATAACCTATATAATGTGTTATTGCATATATTTTATGTATTTTTTCCCTATACATTATATAAACACTCACTCACACAGCTGTGGCCTGCATCTAGTGGAGCACAACTGTGGCAGAAAACTGTCAAGGCTAAAATGTTTAAAAGTGGTGTTTGGTAACTGAGTTTTGCAGCAGCCCTGGGCCCTTCTCCCCTCCCAGGTCCCCGTTTTTTGGAAACCCCTGAGAGAGAGCACAGGGGGCCGGGCAGCCTTTGTGCAGGGAGAGGATTTGGGGTGATGTGGCGGGGTGAGATCCAAGCAGACTGTGCCTGCAGACTGGGGGGAACCTTGGGAAGGGGAAAATGCAGACCTCAGCCCCCAGGACTAAA
>VXBT01003867.1:188992-239646 GCA_013400235.1 Oriolus oriolus | reverse complement strand
AACATTCCCCTCCCCTCAGCCACCTCCCAGCACATTCGGCAGCCCAGGGCCTGGGAGTGTCCCTTGCTCAGCCCCAGGGAATTTCCTGCTGGGAGAGGAGGAGGGATCCTGTCACTGGGTGCCACAGGCGTGCCGGGATGGCTTGGAGTGAGAATCCTGCAGGGGAGGAGGAACGGGGGCTCTGCAGCCCAGCAGGAACATCAGGACGAGCTGCTGTGGGGTGGGGGAGCTGCTGGGGTGGGAAACCTGGGCTGGGAGAAGTCTCTGCCCTCTCGTGCCCGTGCTCTGGCTGTGTTTGCAGTGGCTAAAACGTGTGTATTCCACACTCTGGGGTGGGAGTCACTGCCTGGGACTTGGCATCTCAATGTTTGAGGTTAAACCTGGCTGCCCTGGGCTGTCCTGAGAGGAGCCTCTTCCCCGGGGAGGAGATCCCTGCAGGGCCCAAGGGAGCTGAGAGCCCAGGCTGCTGGATCCTGTTCCCATTACCAGAACAAGGCTGGGTAATTCAGCACAGCCTTTCAGCGAGGAGCAGCCCCACAGATGGTCTGGGGTGACCCCCTCGGGGTGCTGTCTCCTGGGTGACGTTTCCCAGAGCGCTCAGGTGGCAGCGTGGTTCAGAGCAGACTTTGTCACTTGGGAGGTTGGGGCTGCCCATGGCACGTGAGGTGCCAGGACCCCGCTGCTGCCCTCTGTGCTCCCATCCCAGGGGTGTCAGGGTGTCACTCACACAAGGGAGGTCAGCTGCAGCCACCCCCAGCGTCCCCGTGGCTTCAGGCATCTGTCCTGCTTAGGCCTTTGGAAGCCCCCAGCTGCTGATACAGCACGTTGGGCTAAACGCTTTGGAAAGGCTGTCTCCAGATCTGAATCCTCTGCTAAAACTGGTCCTTGAGAGGGCTTTGCCCTCCTGGCTTGATGCTGCCACTGTTTTTTGGGTGTTTGTGTTGGAAGCCCTGTTGATTGTGGAGATGGCCGGATGGGTTTTGAACGTTCCTTCAGTCCTCAGAGTGGACTCGGCTCCCACTTGGTCACATCTGCACTCTGCTGGCCTGGCAGCTACGTGGTGGGTGTTTCTCTTTCCTGGCAGGTATCAGGAGAAGCTCTATTTAGACTGGTCCCAGACAGTCTCAGAGAAATCCCAGTACAACCTCGCTCAGCCGCTCATCCGGCGAGACCCGCAAACCAAACTGATCGCGGTCAACTTCGATCCGCAGGTAAGAGCTGCTCCCCTCGGCTCTCCTGCCCCCCGGGGCATGTCCCCAGGCTTGGGGGGACATCTGCTGGGGTTGGCACTGGCTCTGTGGTCTGTGGAGCCCCTCCCATGATGGGTAACAAGGATCTACCACAGATCTGCTCTGCCTGAACACCAGGGTTACAGCTGGAGCAGGGCAAATTCTGGTTAAAGCCAGTGGCAGGGAGTCCCTCAGGAGCCCAGAGGTGTAACTGGTGTCAGCATGGCCACACCAGGGTTGATACTGGTGTAGGGAGTGGTGGGACATCATCTACAGGTGCCCACTTGTGTTGTGTGTGCCTGAAACCTGAGCTTCTGACAGGGGGTGAGAAACCCAGGGACGGTTGGTTTTGTGACTCAGGAAATCTCTGATGGAAGGTGCCACCAGAAGGAGTTGAGTCACTGAGTTTGGGGCCATGGTACTATTTTTTTTAAATTATTTTTTATGCCAACCAGCCCAGCAAACGAGGAGAACTGGAGCCATCTTATCTTTCTCTCTGATAATGGCCAAGCTCCTCTTGCGGGCACAGCATTGCTGAGACCGGTGATGTGGGTCAGCCTTCCTCTGAGAGGGGACCCACACGGATGGGGACGGCTGAGAGGATGATGGTGGCTTTTAGAGGCTGCCTAGGGTTTGCTGGTTGGTTCTTAAGAGAGCTGGGAAGAAACACAGAGTCAGAGATCAGTGGGAAGCAGGTGGTGCGGACCAGGAGCTGCCCACACCCTTTCCAGGGTGGTGCTTTGGGAATAAACCAGCAGGAAACCCGTGTGATGCCCAGGATGGAGTGGAGGCGATGCCAGGAGGACGGTGCTGTGCTCAGCTCTGTGCCTTGCCTCCCCAGCTGGTGTCGGTGCTGAGGGAGGTGAGCTACCTGTGTGGCAGCGGGGCAGGAGCCATCCCCCCGGCGGCGGCTGAGCTCTATTCCTGCAAGGAATCCTTCCGGCAGCTGGTGGCCGGCCTGGAGCTGATGGGGAACAGGTACAACAAGGTCCTGAGGACGGTGCTGGAGGTGGAGTACCCTCTGGTGCAGGGGCAGCTGCGGGACATCGACCTGAAGCTGAAAGAGGCGGAAGAAACACTGAGCTGGAAGATGGAGGGTGAGCTGGCTCTGTGTGACACCGGCTCTCCTCACGTTCCCCCGTGGGCTCGGCCTCTGCTCGCTGGTTCCCAGGGCACGCTCTGTCACAGCCAGCGCTGGGGAGAGGAGGGGCAGCTCCCAGCTTGCCTGTGCCTTTCCATGTTCCCTTGATCTGCTGGGGCTGTGGGCAGGATCCTGCTCCACTCAGGCTCTGGAGGTCCCTGCTGTGGCTTGTTGGGGTAGGAGGGAGGTTGAGGTGGCTCTGCTGCTCGAGGTGGTGAATCTCTTACCTTGAGTGAGAAATACATGAGACCATGGGGAAAAAGTCTGAAGGGGGGAGTACCAGAGCTCGGCCCAGGAGCTCTGAAAACATCTCATCTTCTCCAGGTGTCTGGGATCGCATCTCCGTGGTGCTGGGGGATGTCTGTGACCTGGAACAGAGGGTGCAGAGAGCCAAGGACAACGTTGAGGAGATCCAGAGCATCGTGCACTCGTGGGGGTCGCCCGTATTCGAGAGGAGGGATTCCAAAAGGGAGTCAGTGCTGAGCCTGGAGGAGTGCCAGGAGCGCCTGGAGCGGCGCTACAGCCTCGTCAGGGAGTGCGGGCAGAGGATCCACTCGCTGGTGAAGGTGAGGGGGCACCTTCGGGGCTGGGTGGCTCCTCAGAGGCTCCGTGCGGTGCTGAAAGTGTCCAGAGCTGCTTCGCCTTGAATGATCTCCGTGATCCCGTTTGGAAACCCGACCCGGTGCTGCTGGATGTTGTCTCTGAGGGGGGAGCTGGAGTGGGGCTGTGGGGCTGGCACCGCTGGGCTCCCAGCCCGGGCAGGACCGGCAGCAGCTGCAGCCCAGGAAGGGTCTGGCTGCAGCTCTGGCTGCTGGAGAGCCACAAGAGGGGAGTGGTGCATCGCGTTTGGGATCCTGCTCCGAGGAAAAATCCCCTCTGAGGTGTTCACCTGAGAACAGAGGCTGGGGCTGACCCTTTGGGTCCAGGCTGGATGTCCCTCTGTGGAGCAGGAGGTGATGCTGGCTGCCCAGGGAGAAGCTGAGTGACAGGAGAAAAGCTGCTATCCCAAACCTTGGTGCTTCCCAGCAGCTTTTCCAGAGCTCAGAGGCCTCTGCAGGCCAGGAGAAGGTCCAAAGCTCTGCTCCTCACCTGCCTGGAGCCAGGTGTTGTGCACATCAGGGACAGCCCCCGGCCTGGAGGGAGATGGGTTTTAGCCCCAGCCCTGTCCTGAGGGTCACTGTCTGGCCTTGGACTCTGAAGAGAACCAGATGGGTTCATCAAGATGGGCCTTTGAGACCCCCAGTTCTCCCTGCCCCAGGGGTGCAAAGCAGCCTCAGGTCCTGTGGCCTCAGAGAAGAGGGAGGGAGGAGAACATGTGGAAGACCTTCTAAGGCTCTTCTGCACTCCATTTTCACCTTGAATTGTTCCTGGGCACCAAGGAGCCCTTGACAGGAGCAAATCATGGCCATGCCACCAGCAGGAAGGTCCATCTTTCCCACCCTTCCACAAGGCTGATACCCCTGTGCTGCCCAGCATCAGCCCTCAGGGGTGGGCAGCTCTCTTTGGGACAGACTCAGCCCTGCTGCTGTGTGTGAAGGCATCTTCTTTGTCTTCCAGGAAAACCAGAGCCTCCTCCTTGCAGACCCAGCCTCTGATGCCTGGAAGGCGTATCTGGATTATGTGGATGAGATAGTCCTGGATGGATTCCTCACTGCTGTGGAGTGCTCACTCAAGCACCTCCTGGAGAACACAGGTGACGCCCGGCTCCTGTCCCCTGGCTGCGGTGGCTGCTCGGCCTCTCCAAGGGGATGTCTCTGCTTGTGCTCCCTTGTGCTCAAGAGTTGTTCTCTTCTTCCTGGCTTCCCTCTGGCACTGGAGCCTCCGGGGAGGGAGGGTGGCTCTGTCGCTGGTCGCTGGATGGCTCAGGGGGAGGGATGGAGGTGGCTGTGCACTGTTTGCAAGGGTTAATGGGTGGAGAAAATTGAGGCATCTTCCCATGCCCCAAGCATCAGGGTGGCACCGTCTTTCCTCTGTGGGGAGTCTCAAGAGCCGGTTCTGCTCCTGAAAGGCACAAAATAAACCCCTCAGTCTCCGAGGATTAGTCCTGGGCTGAGGTGAGCTGGGTTCAGGAGTCACCAGCCCAGCCCTCCTGCCTAAGGCCACCAGGGAGGTTCACTTGGAGCAGCTTGTGTCCAGCTGAAGCACATCTCCAGGAACGCTTCCCTTCTGGGTGTGGAGGCACAATGAATAGTGGAAGAATTGCATGCAGTTCTTCACCACCTTGTTAAAAACTTGCATGTGTTGTCACATTTGCATCTGGCTTCACTTTCTGGTTGCTGTTTGGTTTTTTTCCATGCCTTTCACCACTAAATTAGAGCCTCTTGGTTCCTGTTGCTTTTCTCCTCTGCAAGCACTTCCACGCTGTCCTTGTTCAGCTCTCAGACTCCCTCTGCATTAGCTAATGAGCCTGGTCTCTTCAAGCCTTTCCTCCTCAGGGTGTTTCTGGTCCTTAAATCACTTGTGCCTCATCTGTTCCCCACTGTGTTTGGTGGGTATCACAACACTGACGTCTCCATGGGTTGTGCAGACACCAGTGAGTGTGTGTCTGCCACCACGCCCTCCTGCTGTCCCTGCAGCCCATGTGGTGGCTCAAATCCCTTGAGAAAGATCCTGACATCTCTGTTCCTCCCTGCCAGACCCCAAGGCAGGGCTCGCTCCCCTGTTTGAGGTGCAGCTGGATTTGGTGATCCCAGATTTGGTGTTTCACCCTCCCTTGGACCCTGGCACCAACGATGGCTTCTGTGACATGGTGGAAAGTCTTCTCAATGGCATCTACCGCGTGTCCTCGCTGGTGCCCCGGCTGGCCGCGCACAGCGGCTTCTGCCACTACCAGGTCTGTGCCGCGGGGCTTCCCCGTGCTGGGGGGCAGTGAGGAGGTGCCACGTGCTCCCACGTCACTGTGCTCTCCTCTCTTCTCTCTCTTTCTCCTCTCTTCTCTCTCTTTCTCCTCTCTTTCTCCTCTCTTTCTCCTCTCTNCTCTCTCTTTTCCCTTCTCTCTCTCTCTTTTCCCTTCTCTCTCTCTCTTTTCCCTTCTCTCTCTCTCTTTTCCCTTCTCTCTCTCTCTTTTCCCTTCTCTCTCTCTCTTTTCCCTTCTCTCTCTCTCTTTTCCCTTCTCTCTCTCTCTTTTCCCTTCTCTCTCTCTCTTTTCCCTTCTCTCTCTCTCTTTTCCCTTCTCTCTCTCTCTTTTCCCTTCTCTCTCTCTCTTTTCCCTTCTCTCTCTCTCTTTTCCCTTCTCTCTCTCTCTTTTCCCTTCTCTCTCTCTCTTTTCCCTTCTCTCTCTCTTTTCCCTTCTCTCTCTCTTTTCCCTTCTCTCTCTCTCTCCTCCTTCTCTTCCTCCTCTCTCCTCTTCCTCCTCTCTCCTCTTCCTCCTCTCTCATCTCTCCTCTCTCCCCTCTCACCTGTCCCCTCTGTCCCCTCTCCCCTCGGTGTCCCCTGTCCAGGCTGACCTGGAGGACATGTCTGACCTGTCTGGGATGCGCCAGGAGCTGCTGAGCCGCGCTGAGGCCGCGGTGGGCGCGTGCCGCGAGCACCGCGCGGGGCTGGAGCGCTACTCGCACCTGTGCGGGGAGGACAGGCGGGAGCTGTGCCGCCAGTTCCTGCTCTACGGCCGCGTCCTCACGGCCGCCGACGTCGAGGCCCACGGCGAGGACGGGGTCCCCGAGGCGCCGCCCACGCTGGAGCAGTTCAGGGAGCAGATCGGCTCCTACGAGCGGCTCTACGAGGAGGTGACGCGCATGCAGCCCCTCAGCACCTTCCAGGGCTGGCTGAGGCTCGACGCCCGGCCTTTCAAGGCGGCCTTGCTCAATGAGATCAAGAGGTGGAGCCTGGTGTTCAAGCAGCACCTCCTGGACCACGTCACGCACAGGTGAGAGCTGCTCCTGCCTCTGCTCCGGGGGCCTGCGCCGGGGGTTCTCTTGCCTTGGCTGGGCTGTGCTGCTTCACACCGATAGCCAAGGCAGTGGTAGATCCATGGAATGCCCTGGGCTGGAAGGGATCCACAAGGATCACCCAGTCCAGCTCCAGGCCCTGCACAGACACCCCAACAATCCCACCCTGTGCGTGCCTGGGAGCCGTGTCCAAATGCTCCTGGAGCTCTGGCAGCCTCAGGGCCGTGACAGCCTCCAGAGTTAATACAAGAGCAAGAGAAAGGCCCATGCTGCACGGCAGCTCCGTCACATCCATGTGTCTCCTGTGCCCCTGCTGGTGTGTGAGCTGGGAACAGTGACACCAGTTGGTTTTAAGCTGCGCCGGGGGAAGTTTAGGTTGGACATCAGGAAAAAATTCTACACTGAAAGAGTGACTGGGCACTGGAATCGTCTGCCCAGGGAGGTGGTGGAGTCACCAGCCCTGGATGTGCTTTAAAAAAAGCCTGGACGTGGCACTGAGTGCCATGGTTTGGTTGAGGAGGAGGTGTTGGGTCACAGGTTGGACTTGATGATCCCAAAGGTCTTTTCCCACCTGGTTCATTCTGTGATTCTCTGGTCCCTGGGACCTGATGTGTGGGGTCAGACAGGGTGTGGGTTTGCCCACTCATCCCGAGCCAAATAATCTCATCTCTGCCAGGGCTCTGGGCTTGCTTTCCTGGATTTGGTGGTGGCCGTCAGTAAATCTGCATTAATGAGGTTTCTAAAAGCCCATGATTTGGGCAGCTTGGCATGAGCAGTCAAGGGGAGGTGTCTTCAGGCTACAAAAAGGAGCAGTTTGGGCTCCAGCTATTGCATTAACACAAGTTCCTTGCTCTGAAGAGCTGCTCAGCTCCGTGCAGGACAGTGCCTCAGGTGATTTATTGGTCACAACTGAAAGGTATCTTAGGCCTTGAATGCTCCCAGGGAAGTGTTCAGAGACATCTGAAGAGGAGGCTGCTGCGGGGGGTGGTGACAGGATCTCTTGTGTGCTTTTCAGCACCATAATTCTGTCAGATAATTTCTTTGCAGAGAGGTTTTGTGTGGCAGAGAACGAGCATTTAGGAGCTGTTATTGAGAGTCCCTGACTCAGCAGTTTAGTCTTTATTAGGTGAAGTATTTAAGGATACTTTTAGGCCCAGCAGCATCCAGAGAATTTAAGCAGGCACTTAAAAATAAGTGATTTGGGAGGTGGAGAAGGGATGTGCTGGGAAGGACTGGAGGCCCAGGAGCCCATCATTGCTCTGCTGAAAGTACCCAGCAGCTGGTGAGGAAACATGCCCCAAACACCCTCCTCGTCTGTGATGGTTTATGGCTCAAGGGTTTTGAGACAGAGAGATCTTAATTTTAAAGTCCTGGAGGGATTTTTTTCCTCCCACAAATGTCCAGTTGTTTTTCTGAGCTGCTGTGAATCTGTATCGCCTGCAGGAGGGAGCTGCCCTGCGAGGTGAGGCAGTGCATGAAGGACAATCCCTGTGTGTTACAGCTTTGCAGCGTGTCAGGTTCTCCTGGAGAGCTGGGGCTCTTGTGGTGGTAGAGATGGCATGAAAACTGTCACAGAACCCCAGGATGGTTTGGGTTGGGAGGGACATCAGAGCCCACCCAGTGCCACCCCTGCCATGGCAGGGACACCTCCCACTGTCCCAGGCTGCTCCCAGCCCCGTCCAGCCTGGCCTTGGGCACTGCCAGGGATCCAGGGGCAGCCCCAGCTGCTCTGGGCACCCTGTGCCAGGGCCTCTCCACCCTCCCAGTAAAACCTGTCCTCTCAAAGACACCCCCTCCAGAGCCCTCCTGAGCTCACTGTCTCTGCTCAGGTACCTGTCTCCAACTTGAGAAGTCCCAACCTGTCTTCCTGTTCCTCGAAGGAAGCTGTACCACATCCAGGGATGCCTCTGAGCAGGAATTGCAGTTCTGAGGCTGGATATTACTTCCAGAGGAGCTGCCCTCATCCCCTGCTTCCTTCCCTGCTTTGTGCTCCACAGCTTGGCCGACCTGGACGAGTTCATCCAAACAGCCGAGAGAGGTTTGAGCAGGAAGGTGGAGAAGGGTGACTACGGCGGCTTGGTGGAGGTCATGGCTCACCTGCTGGCTGTGAAGGAGCGTCACAGTGCCACTGATGCCATGTTTGAGCCCCTGAAGGAAACCATCGAGCTGCTGAGGGCCTATGAGCAGCAGCTGCCTGAGGAAGTCCACCAGCAGCTGGAGGTGGGTGAGGACTTGTGGTGGACACAGCAGGAGTGGAGGAGCATCCCAGGGATGCCCAAGGCCCTGCTCCCTGTCATTAGAGGGCCTCAGTGGGCAGCGTTTTGCTGTTGCAGGATGTGCCTCACTTGCTCTGAATTTTGGAGTTTTATTGAGATTTTTCTTTTAAAGCAGAGATTAAGCCTTTTGTTAGGTGTGAAAAACAGAGAATTGCCTGCTCCAACTCGTGGCGATTACTCTTGGAAAAAAAAATTAATGCGTTTTCAAACCCATCTGTTAATTAGGTTGAATTATAATTATTTTAAAATGAGCTGGTTCTTGGCAGCTATGGAGATGGGAGGGATAATGCTGGCACAGGAGCTGCCTTCTCACAGGACTTCAGTCCTCCTCTGGGTCAGAGCACCAGATCTGCTGTACCCAGAGGACATCCCTGGGAGCAGGTTGTGAAAGTATTTTGGCACCTGGCTGTCATGAGTCAGTTTTTTGGGAATTCCTTTCATTTCTGCAAAGAGCACCATGAGATGAAGGTTGTGAGAGATGGTGAGGTGCCCAACCACTGTTGGGGACAGAGACAAGCCTTGCCAGCAGTGTCTTCATCCACCATAAAGCCCAGTCCTGTGAGGGAACCCAGCTCCACTGAATCCCCCTGCCTGGGAACTGCTGGCATGTGCAAATACCTTCAAACAACTGATTTATTCCCCTGATTGAAGCAATGAGCATGTGGAGCAGCCATCCAGATGCAGGAGATACCAAAGGAGTTGCTCTTCCTGGCGAGTGACAGCAACCCTTGTGTGTGAATGATTCATTCCCTCCCGTGTGGAGTGGGAAATGCAGAAGTCCCTCTGGGCACCTTTCCCTCTGTGGCTGTGGAGATGGATGGGCTGGAGCTGCTTCTTGGTAGGAAAAGAAGGAGGCAGCTCTGTGTGTGACCTGCCGTGGTCATGGATAGTGATTTCTATTGAGACTGTAACAAAAAACGCCAGGGAGAGACCCCTCAGTGAGGGCTGGCCCTGCCCTGGCCATCTCTGCTCTCTCAGAGCTGCCTCCAGCTGTTTCCCTGCTTTCCATGGGGGGTGTCCATTAATCTCCTCAAGAACGTGAACTGGTGTGGAAAGAAACCCAAAGTCTTCCCTGTGGGCTTGCACAGCACGTGGGGAAGAGGGAACCTGGGGACAGCAGGGCCCTTGGCAGTCATGGAATTGTCAAGGTTGGAGAAGACCTCTAAGATCATAAAATCTCACCATCCACCCAGCACCACCACCGTGTTCACCACTAAACCATGTCCCCAGGTGCCACACCCACAGGTTTTTTGAACCCTTCCCGGGATGGTGACTCCATACTGCCCTGGGCAGCCTGCTCCAATGCTTTACAACCCTTCCTGCGAACTTTTTTTCCCAATATCCAATCTAACCCTCCCCAGGCACAACTTGGGGCGTCCCGACCAAACTCCCCTGCCGTTTGAGCTGCGGGATCTGTTGCTTTTCCCGTTCTGGGGTTGTCCGCGAGCGGAGCTCGCCCCGCAGAGCCCACCCTGCCTCCCAGCAGCGCCGTTGTGCCCGCAGGAGCTGCCGGAGAAGTGGAGCCAGGTGAAGAAGCTGGCCCAGGCCGTGAAGCAGCAGGTGGCCCCTCTGCAGGCCAGCGAGGTGACAGCCCTGCGGCAGCGCTGCGCCGCCTTCGACGCCCGACAGCTGCGGCTCAGGGAGCGCTTCGGGAGGGAAGCTCCCTTCAGGTACAGCTGTTCCAGCATCGCGCCAGCCCGGGGGGAGAGAAGCTGTAAGGGCTCATCCCTGCACGTCCTGGGGATGCACAGATCCCCTCCCTGCTCGCAGCCTGCTGTGCCTGCGGCGGTGTGGCCCCGGGGAGAGGCTGGGTGTGGGTGGTGTCGGCAGTGCCACGTGGCTCAGCCACCGGGTGTAGCAGGGACCTTTCATCTCTCCCGTGGCTCTCAGAGGCTCTGTTAGTTTTATGGGCTCTTTAGAAGTTGTTACAATTATCACTTACGGAGAACAAACGTTTATTTCTAGGTTTGACACCGAAAGGCCTTATCAACTGCTGGATGCAAAGCACATGGAGATTAAACAGATGGAGTCAGCCATGACCTCGATTTATGAATCAGCTGGTCTGTTTGAAGTCACGGTGCCAGAGTATAAACAACTGAAGCAGTGCAGGAAGGAGCTGTGTCTTCTCAAAGAGCTCTGGGACATGATCTCCCTGGTGAACACCAGCCTTGCTGACTGGCAGTCCACCAGGTGGGTGGATATCAACGTGGAGAGCATGGATCTGGAGTGCAAAAGGTTTGCAAGGGAGATTCGGAATCTGGATAAGGAAATGAGGGCGTGGGATGCTTTCAGTGGGCTGGACAGCAAGGTGAAGAACATGCTGGCGGCCCTGAAGGCTGTGGCAGAGCTGCAGAATCCTGCCATCAGGGAAAGGCACTGGAACCAGCTGATGCAGGTGACGGGAGCGAGGTTTGCGATGGGCTCGGACACCACCCTGGCTGACCTCCTCAGGCTCAACCTGCATCAGTTTGAGGGGGAGGTGCACGGCATTGTGGACAAAGCGGTGCGAGAGATGAGCATGGAGAAGGTGCTGAAGGAGCTGAGGATGACCTGGAGCTCCAGGGAGTTCCAGTACGAGCCTCACCCCCGCACCAGCGTCCCCTTGCTGAGGTCAGATGAGGAGCTCATTGAAACTTTAGAAGACAACCAGGTGCAGCTGCAGAATTTGATGTCGTCCAAATACATCGCTTTCTTCCTGGAGGAGGTGTCTGCCTGGCAGAGGAAGCTCTCCACCGCTGACTCGGTCATCTCCCTGTGGTTCGAGGTGCAGCGCACGTGGTCTCACCTGGAGAGCATTTTCATAGGCTCCGAGGATATCCGGGCACAGCTTCCCCAGGTATGAGCCCCCACATTTCCTGTTTGGAAAGAAGAAGAGGCTCTGTTGTTAAATAGGGTTATTTATAGTGCCAGGTTCCCCAAAGCAGGGCTGCTCTCCTGCTGCCTCGCTTCTCTGGAGGCTCCCTCAGTGCTGGGGTTGTTCCCCCTGGATGTTTTCGTACCCCAGGCTGTGCCTTGGCCGTGCTGAGGGGCTGATCTTCTCCCTTCCACCGCTGCACGGCAAACACAGAGTTCCTGGGCACTGAGCAGGAGCTGCTGCCTTCCTTCAGTGCTGCAGGCGTGTTCCCTCTTCCCTCGGAGGGGAGAGGACCGAGATCATTACTCAGACACTGCAAATCTACAAACAGAGCTGGCCCAGGCAGCTTTGGCAGCTTCCCCTCCCGGCTTTCCACGCTGGTGCTGGGGGAGAGCAGCTCTTCTCCCGCTCCTGCTCTGCTCAGGGTGCCTCCAGCCCAGCTCCCAGCGTTATTCCAGGCTCACAGCCGTGCTGGGGAGGAAAGTGCCTTTCACTGGGGAGGGAGGAGCTTTCCCCTCACCCCAAAGGCAGCCCTCAGAGGATGGGATCTCTCAGCACAGCGTTACAGCGTTGCTGTGACCTTTGTGTCCTTTGTGTCCCTTTGCAGGACTCCGAGCGCTTTGAGGGGATTGATGTGGATTTTAAAGAACTGGCCTATGAAGCTCAGAAAACCCCAAACGTTGTTGAGGCCACCAATAAACCAGGCCTGTTCCAACAGCTGGAGGACATCCAGGGCAGGTAGGCAGAGCATTAGTCCCAGGGTTTTGTCAGAGGCTGGAATCAGCCGTAAGAAGTTGGTTGAACTTGTGCTCCAAGGCTTTTTCTGAGGCTGTGCATCCTCTGCAGTCACAAATCACAGCTGTTCTGATCTTCCTCCAGTTTTTTTATTTCTGACCCACCACCCTGGAGCCCCTGAGTGGAACCTGGCACACTCAACCTGAATATTGGTTTGAACACAGCTCCCTGACACAGACCTGAGTGCCCTGAGATGGAGACACTTCTCACTTAACATATGAATCTGCCTGAAAAACACTTCAAAGTCCATGTTAAGCTGTTGTGCCAGTAGCAGCTCTCCATTTCAAATAAAGATTTGATTTTATTTTCAATCGAACGAGGCCGATGTTCCTCACAGAGAATGTTATTTAGGAACTTTGTAAGCTCAGCAGCAGTTTAGCATGTGAACACTGCAAGATTCATTTTAGATCGGAGCAAACAAGTTTCCTTTCATGCTCTGCAAACACAAAAAGCTGAGCTGGTTGGAATCAGACTTTAAAATGTGCCTCATTAGAATAAAAGCAGTTCTGGAAATGTTCATCCCAGTGGATGCCACCACCTGTGGCAGCTACGAGCTTGTCTAAAGCAGTGGGTCAGCCTGCAAACCTTTCCAACCTCTTCTTCCACTTGTGCCTCTGCTTTGTTACGAGGCTGCCCCGACTCCTGGGTGTTCCACCCCCGGAGCAGAGAGTGAGCTCTGAGTTCCCTTGTGCCTTGTGGATCTATTCAGAGCTGTGGAAGGGCTCAGCTCATGCCTGGCACTTCCCCATGGTGGGGACAACCTGCCTGATGAGCCAAAGGGCAGTGTGGAGCTTGGCAGGGTATTTACCCAGCTGTCCCGGGCTCTGCTTTGTCTCCCCAGGTTGTCTCTGTGTGAGAAGGCTTTGGCTGAATATTTGGACATGAAAAGGTTGGCCTTTCCCAGATTTTACTTCATTTCTTCTGCAGATTTACTGGATATTCTTTCCAACGGCACCAACCCACACCTGGTAAGGCTTGTACTGCATCACCTTTGCGTTTTCCAGCTGTCAGCAGGGTCAGTGGAAGGTGCTGTCCTGAGACTCTCCTCAGTGTCCTTTCTGGAGTGATTTTTTCTCCCACCCTACATGGATTAATAACTCTTTCACAGCTCATCTCCATCTGTCATCCCTGACGTGATGCACTGCCCTGGGCGTTGTCTGATCTACCCCTGGTGCTGCTTGTGGCAGGTTCAGAGAGCACCTCTGTGGGTTTTGTGCCATAAAAACTGGGTTTGTTCCTGCTGGGATGCAGTGGGACTGCAGGGACACGACTTTCTCGAGGATCTCATCCAAAACTTGTTGCTGACCTTGGATCCCAGCCTGGGATGCCACCAAGCGAAGAGCCACAGACTGGTGATTCCAGAGTGGGAGTGTTGACACTGGTGGCTTGTAGAGGGCTGGGTTTTTAGGCAGAAGAGGCAATTTCCAGCAAGCGCTTCTTCCCTCCCCCTGCAAAGCCTTTGGGATGTCCTGATGGCAGGCAGGGAGGAGCACAGCCTGCACGAGGGGAGCAGCTGGTGGCCAGCCAGGGGCTGTGGCTCAGGGCCTGGTGGGTGCCTGACCCTGCACGGGGCTCCTGGGATGGGGTCTGGATGCTCCAAATCCACCCTTGCTCCTGTTTACTCGGCAGGATTGCTGCATCCTCCTGGGGAGGAGCTGGCCATGACCTTCCTGTCGTAAGAAATGGCTTCACAGCCCCCTTCCCCCCATTCCCAGGGATCAGAGCCCTCTGTGCCCCGTGGGCAGAGTTCAGAGGGTTCAGTCCTGCAGGTGCTTTTCCATGTGGAGCATGGCAGTGGTGGAGCTGCTGTCAGGAAACCTCAGCCACTTTGCCTGACCAGCCTGGTTTGGGAGGCATCACTAACCCCATGGTTGATATATAAACCAAATCAACATGTTCACAGCAAACAGAGACTGCTGGGAAAGGAATCAGTTCCTTATTCCACCTTTTAGCAGTGAGCAATCTCACCCTCCTTCAGCTTTCCCTCGTTTTCAGCGTTTGTGTCAGCACGTGAGCGGGGCAGGTTTGGAAATGCTCTTGCTGCCACTAACCTTTAACTCTGCTTGGATCTGTTTGCTGCTGCTGGGTGATTTCAGCCCACAGAGTGTTGTAAATACACAGCTGATTGATGCTTAAAATGGAGAGAGAGAGAGAAAGAAAACACAGGAAGCAGAGAAAAGCTGCTGTGTTGAAATGCTCCACGGAGTAAGGAGAAATTCCTGGTGCTTTCTGTTATTCAAAACTATTTGCAGTAAAATCAAAGTAAATGTCAGGCAGGATCATGCATGGATACGCTCTCAGCCTTTCCACTGTAGTTTCAAAGCCTGGTAATTCCTAAAGGAGGATTAAATAGACAATGATATTATCCACTTGAACTGGATATCGACCTGGTGCAGGTTCAGGTGCATTCCGGGCCCTGGGGGCAGGATTGTATCGAGGGCTGGAGCACAGCCAAGGCCCTGCAGAGTGGCCAGGGGCTGGGAGTGGACACTGGCGATTGCTGAGCCTGTCCACTCACAGGTGTAAAGCAGGATCCCACGGTTTTGTGCAAGATTTGAAAGGAGATGTGCTTGTCCTGGTGGGGAAGCTGGGTGTCCATCGCTTCTTGGTCCACTTGGCACCTCCTGGGCTTCGGCCAGGAGAGGAACTGACGGGCTGTGCCTGCCTGTGGGGCAGCTCGTGAGGAGGGGTTGGAGTCCTCTGTGGGATGGGGAGTGAGAACTGGACAGACAAGCCACAGAATCACAGGATATCCTGAGCTGGGAGGGACCCCCAGGATCACCCAGTCCCACCCCTGTTCCTGCCCAGACACCCCAACAACCCCACCCTGGGCATCCCTGGCAGCGCTGCCCAAACGCCCCTGGAGCTCTGGCAGCCTCGGGGCCGTGCCCATTCCCTGGGGAGCCTGGGCAGTGCCCAGCACCCTCTGGGGGAAGAACCCTTCCCTGATCTCCAACCTAAATTCCCCTGACACAGCTCCAGCCTCGGCTCCTGTCCCTGTCACAGGGAGCAGAGATCGGAGCTGCCCCTTGGGAGGAGCTGCAGCCCCTGGCGAGCTCTGCCCTCAGGCTCCTTTTCTCCTTTGAACAGACCCAGTGCCCTCAGCTGCTCCTCATGGGGCCCCTCAAGGTCCTTCACCATCTTCGTGTCCCTCCTCTGGACACTCTCTAATGGTTTAATGTCTTCTTTAAATTGTGGTGCCCAAAGTGCCCCCAGCACTGGAGGTGAGGCCGCCCCAGCCCAGAGCACAGTGGGACAATCCCCTCCCTCCCCTGGCTGGTGATGCCAGCCCTGGTGCCCCCCAGGGCCACTGCTGGTGGCCCTTTGGGCTTCCAGGGCACTGCTGGCTCAGATCCAGCTGGCCACAGACCAGCACCCCCAGGCCCCTTCCCGTGGCGCTGCTTTCCAGCCTCTCGTTCCCCAGCGCTCCCAGCTTTCCCTGAGAGCAGGAGAGCCCCAGGAAGTACAGGCTGTTCTCTTTTCCCACCCTGCCCGTGGGGTTTGTCCATCTCCCTGTCTCAGCTGTCACAGAGAGAGGCTGGGACAGCTCTGGGGCTGCCCTGTCCCGTGGGATCGCAGCACCGAGTGACACAGGGGTGTAGCTGCGGGGGATGCAGTGCTCCAGGAGCTCTGGGGGCCTCTCAGCTCCCACGGGCAGGTGCTGGTGTTGGGAGCCTCGGGAGCAGTGCTGCTGTCTCCCCTGTGGCTTTGCAAACTCAGCTGGCTGGGAACAGGACAGGACTGAATCGTTCTGCCCCTTCTGGAAAAGGCTGGTGGAGATGGGGGTTTTGCCTGGGTTGTTGAGCTGTTTGTCCTGGGTCTCGGGCAGAAACAGAGATCTGGCTTCTCCACGGAAGAGAATTCAGGACTTTTCTTTGGCACAAAATTGATTTCTAGGAGGGAAAAACCAGAAAGGTTCCTAGTGAGGAAAACTCCCCAGTGCTGGTAACAGGACAAGGGGGAGCAGGGTGGAGCAGCACTGCCTGCAGGGGAGTTGGGCCTCGGGGGCCAGGCAGTGTTTGGGGGGTTTCTGTGCTTTTGCCCTGGCTGGGAGATCTCAGGGTTTATTAAGGCCTGTCCCTGCTCTAAATGAGGTGCAAGGAAAACTGCTGAGAAGGACAGCAAGAGGCTTGTGCTGGCAGCATGCTGGCTGTGAGTGAGAAGACGTGGTGCTGCCAGGATGTCCCAGCCATGCTTTGTGAGCAGGGCTGTGGCTGTCACACCTTTGCCGCTGCCCGCTCTGCCTGCCCCGTCTCCCTCCCTGTATTTATACAATCCCTTCTGCAGGTGCAGCGTCACCTTCCCAAACTCTTTGACAACTTGGCCAAGCTGAAATTCCAGGTGGACCCTTCTGAGCAGAAGACAGCCAAGGTTGGGCTGGGAATGTACAGCAGAGAGGAGGAGTACGTGCGGTTCAGCGAGCCCTGTGACTGCAGTGGGCAGGTGAGAGGGGAGACCTCGTGTGCCCAAACTGGCCACTGGGACCTGCTCTCCCACACCCCTGGGTGGGCATCCCTGGCTGAGATCCTGTAGAGCTTCACTGCTCTGCCTTGATGGGAAAAGCTGGGAGAGGCGGTGTGGAGCTTAATCCTTGCTTGCACCACAGCTCTAGTCCTGCTCTGGATGGGGCCCTCACAGCCCATGGTGTGAGGGAGAGCTGTGGCCTTTTCCGTACTAGGTTTTTAAATTTTAATTACTGAAAGACATTTTGAAGGTTATTCTTGCCCTCCCAGCTGGGAGGGGATGCAGATTGAAAATAGATCAAATTATTCCATAGCACTTCTGCATGGGTGCCTTTGGAGAGAAAAGGGTTTTTCCCTGTTTTCCAAATCTTCCTTATTTCATAGGATGAGCTGAAGTACAAAATTTAAGAATCAAATTACTGCTCAGCTTTTCTGTCCCTGTAGCTGCACTTTTCTCCATGGACTATTACAGGAAGCTAAAGTAGGTAATACCAGCTCTGAGCTCCCTGGTGATGGCACTTGGCATTTAAACTCTCCTCTCCATGAGGGTTTTGGCTGTGAAATACTAAATTCAGCAGGAATTGCGTTCCCAGCTTTCTCTTGCTGGTGGCAGATAGTGCTCAGGTCCCACAGGTGGCTCTGTCATGGCCTGGAGCTGGAACACGCTGAGCTAAATTGCTCCTCAGTGGAGTTCAGTTCGGCTCCTCCTGCAGCTCGAGCTCCACACAAACCTGCCTTGGTGTCTGGGAGAGATGCTGATCCTGCAGGCCCAGAAACGGCCGAGTGCCCCAGTTTGGAGGAGGCCTGAGCTGTTTGTCCCACTCCCTGCCACCCCTCGCTGCCGAGGAGGAGGAGCAGGAGCGTTCCCGGGGTTCCATCCCTTCTGCAGGTCGAGGTGTGGCTCAGCCGCCTGCTGGACACCATGAGGGCCACGGTGAGGGACGCGATGGCCGCGGCTGTGGCGGCCTACGAGGACAAGCCGAGGGACCAGTGGCTCTTTGACCACCCTGCCCAGGTACTGCCCCTGCTCCTGCCCATCCCTGCTTCTGGTGTGGGTGGGAATGTTCCTGGCTGTGCCCTCCAGGGGAGGGGAAGGGTGAGTTCTCCTTCCTCCCGGCCATCTCTTGATGGGTTCCCAGGCTGAGCTCCGTGCTCTGGCTGGAGCTCCAGGCAGGATGCAGCTCAGGGCCTTGGGCAGTGGCTGCTGCACCCCAGGGCTCACAGGAAGCTCCTGTCCCCAGAGAGGTGAGAGGAGAAATTGGTGAGGCCTGATGAGAGGAAAGAGCCCCTTGGATGCCCCTCTGGCAGCCTCGTGGTCTCCAGCCTGGCCTCCCATGGGGTCAGACGTGGGAAAGGGGCTCGTTTGCTGCTGCGCAGCTGCTGAACGTGCGTGGGATGGGATTTCAGTGGATGCCACGTGGATCCTGCTCTGCTGCCTGCTGCGCTTCTGCACGACAAAATACCCAATTCCACATCAGGGATGTTTCATCCCTGATCTCCCCACGGATCAGGCACTCAGACATGAGGCAGCCCCGGTGTTCCCCTGCTGCTGAGGGATGTCCCCGCTGTGCGTCCCCAGGTGGCTCTGTGCTGCGCCCAGATCTGGTGGACAGCTGAGGTGGGCATGGCCTTCTCCAGGATGAAGGAAGGCTACGAGAAGGCCATGAGGGAGTACCACAGGAAGCAGGTGGCCCAGCTGAACACCCTGGTGACGATGCTGCTGGGGCAGCTCTCCAGGGGTGACAGGCAGAAGGTCATGACCATCTGCACCATCGACGTGCACGCGCGGGACGTGGTGGCGAAGATGATAGCGCAGAAGGTCGGTGTTCCTGGCCCAGCGTGGGCCATGCTGGCGCTGAAGGGGAGATCTTGGAGTGACAGAGCAGGGACAGGCACTGGGATCGTGCCTGGCTCAGCAGGGTACACGTGGCCATGAGGAAAAGCATTTGGGCTTTACTTTCTGTGGCTTTCCCGCTCTGGAGTGGGGCCGCTGGGAATCCCTTGGGGTTTGTCCACCACTCCCACACCACTGCCTTGTCCTCGTACACTCCCAGAATGGTTTGGGTTGGGAGGGATCTTAAAGTTCTTCTCATTCCACCCCTGCCATGGCAGGGACACCTTCCACTGTCCCAGGCTGCTCCAAGCCCCGTCCAGCCTGGCCTTGGGCACTGCCAGGGATCCAGGGGCAGCCGCAGCTGCTCTGGGCACCCTGTGCCAGGGCCTGCCCACCCTCACAGCCAGGAATTCCTTCCCAATATCCCATCCACCCCTGCCCTCTGGCAGTGGAAAGCCATTCCCCTTATCCTGTCCCTCCATCCCTTGTCCCAAGTCCCCCTCCAGCTCTCCTGGACCCTCTTTAGGCCTTGGAAGGGGCTCTGAGCTCTCCCTGGAGTTTTCTCTGAGTCCAGACAGGACACCCCCAGCCCTCCCAGCCTGGCTCCAGAGCAGAGGGGCCCCGTCCCTCTAACCACTGTCCTTGGCACTGTCCCATACCCCGCCCTGCGGGTGGTGGGGAAGGTCCCCTGGGTGTGCTGGGCTGTGGCTTTACCCTCACCCGTGTTCCTGGGGGTCGAGCACAGATTTCTGGCTCGTTCGGTTTCACCCTCTGGGAGCCGGGGTGGTGCCACTCCTCAGCCCCCTGCAGTGACCAGTCCACAGGCGGTGACAGCTCCCTCGTGGTTCCCCTCGGCCCCTGAGCTGTGCCTGGCAGCCCTGCCCTGCCCTGCCCTGCTGGCGCGTTGCAGGTGGAGAGCGCCCAGGCGTTCCTGTGGCTGTCGCAGCTGCGGCACCGCTGGTCGGACGAGGAGCGGCACTGCCTGGCCAACATCTGCGACGCCCAGTTCCTGTACTCCTACGAGTACCTGGGCAACACCCCCCGGCTCGTCATCACCCCCCTGACCGACAGGTGAGGCCCTGGGAGCTCCCTCGCGGCTGAGACGGGGCTGCCAGGCAAGGAGAGGTTTGCTTGTGATGCCATGATGATTTCTTGCTTTTTCTTTTATACCCCTTTTATACACTCTTTTATACAGCTTTTATGTATTCTCAGTGCTTGTAGCCCACACAGTTATAATTCTTTAAGTTTGATCACTTCCCTCAGACCCAATATCCCGTTAAGCCAAGAGCCCAAACACCCTGGAAACCCCAGACCCCGAGGGCCTCTCCAGAGCACATTCTGTAAACAAAGCCAGGCCCAGCCAGGGGAAGGTTCCTCGCTGAGGGGTCTCACTGGAGTCCCTCACTGGGGAGTCTCACCCAGAGCCATCCCCGAGGAGGGCACAGGGCCCTGCAGAGTGCACTGGAGCGACCTGTGGCGCCCAGCTCAGTCCCTCTCCCCTTTCCCCCGGTGCTGTGCAGGTGTTACATCACCCTGACCCAGTCTCTGCACCTGACCATGAGCGGGGCCCCTGCGGGCCCTGCTGGCACCGGCAAGACGGAGACCACCAAGGACCTGGGCCGTGCCCTGGGCGTCATGGTGTACGTGTTCAACTGCTCCGAGCAGATGGACTACAAGGTACTGCTCCTGCCAGCCGGGGCTGCTCAGAGGATGGGAGTCACCCAGCCGGGCTTGCTCTGACCCATCCCCTCTCCTCACACCCCTGCTGCCTCCCTCCCTGCTGAGCAGCTTTTTCTCCTCCTCCTTTTCCTCTCTGAGACTCGCACAAGGTTCTTCAGGAGGGAGAGAATTGAGCTGCACTCTCTGCCCTGCTCCGCCTTTCCCTTCCCTCCTGCAGTTGGATTCCATACGAAACACTTCACAAATTCGAAACACTTCACAAATTCTGGCCTGCTCAGTGGAGCCCGGGGCTGCGCTGGCCCATCCCCTCTGGGCACACCCACAGGCACGGGCAGGGACCTCTCCTGGCTTCTCAGGATCCTCTCCTGGGACGAGGCCAGCGCTGGGTCACTGGGCTGAGCCCTGTGCTCCCCACGGGGCAGTGGGTTTGGTGGCCTTGGGTCATATTTTATCCAGCTGAGGTCTCTCATGGAAGGGGGGCCATCAGTAACTCAGCCCAGGTGACCTTTAAATGCAACCAGAGCGCAGAGATGTCGAGAGAGTGCAATTAGCAAATCAAGTGGCAAACTGTGCAGAGCTATAAATATTATAATTGAGTTGTGCCTGCTGCTCCCATGCACTTCTCTAAATACCCACAATAGACTGTAAATTGCTATAAATAAACAGGCAGGGAAATCAAATCCGTTTTTTGCTGGAGTTGATTCCGTTTGTGATTTCACTCTTGCAATTTTATTTTATTTTTTTCTTTTCAGTCTTGTGGGAATATTTACAAAGGCCTTTCCCAGACAGGAGCCTGGGGCTGTTTTGATGAATTTAACAGGATCTCAGTCGAGGTCCTTTCTGTGGTTGCTGTACAGGTAAGTGGAGAAAAGCTTGTGGATAAATACAAACCAACCTGCCTTCCTGCCTGCCTTCTGCCTGGGTCTAGGTGTTCTCCAGATCCTAAATCTCATTGGAATCCCCTGAAAATGCCGGTTAAATCAACTGCCAGAGGAGCTGGAGTGGGAGCTGGGTGCTCGGCTGCACTGTCCAGACCCAGCCAGCTCCCACAAGGGCAGAACTGAAGGGTTTTGGTCTTGGGGGACTTCAGTACCAAAAACTGAGTTGCCAAAATATCAGAGTTCTTCTGGTCAGCTGCAAGTGCAGGTTTTGGGATCCCAGTGTTTGACTGAGGTGCTGAATTCTTCCTAGACCTGGTTTGTGGCTTGGCATTGCAGAAATTAAGGTCTAGGGCCCAGAAGTTTCTACACTTCTGTAAATGTTTTGGTCAAAGGAATTGTTCTGAACCTCTCCACGAACTCTTCACTCTCATCTCTCATTCTCTCATCACTGTCCCTCGTGTGATGTCCCAGAGAGGTCCCAGGCGGGTACAGGAGTTTGTGTGTCGTTCCCTCCCCGTTTCCCTTCCATCAGCTTCTAGTTTAAAGCTGTCATTGAAAAACCGTCTTTGAGGATGTTAAAATAAAAAGGGAAGCTGAACAAAAGAAGCCCAGCTATGACTCAACTGCTAATGATTCCCTGGCTCCTGGCTGGAGCGAGCGGCAGGGCTGTCACTCCATCATCGCCTCTCCCGCTGCTATTAGAGGGTAACCATGGCAATTGTTAATTGGCTGCTTTAGTCACGCAGCTCCTGTCCATGTGGGTCCTCGCACAGAGAAACTCCGTTAATTGCTTGGCTTTAGCGTGGCAAACAGGGGTAAGCTTAGGGCAGCGAGCAGAGGGAGATTCCCCCCTCACTGAAGGGGTGCTGCCAAGGAGGTGAGGTGGCTGCAAGGAACTGCTCCCTTGGGAAGGTGGGGAAGGAGGGTCTGGCTGTGATGGACTCACTCCATGGGAATGGAAAGTGGGCAGTGAGGTGGTCTGGCAGTGATGGACTCACTCCATCCCATGGTCTGTCATCCACAGCCCTGCATCTCCTCTCCAGCTTTGGCCTCCAGCGAGGTTGGGAGATTGAAGAGCTGGTTTAGCCCGTGGGGTTTTTGCTGTGAGATCCAGGCAGCTTTGGAGACATTTCCTTCTCCCCTCACCCACATCCATCAGTGTCTTGTGAAGCAAACTCTTGCAGCTCCTTTCAGTTTGACTGCCCAGTCTCTTCAGCTCTTTTCTGCTTTGTCAGAGATGGATTGTGATGGGAAACACACAGATTTACCCCAAACAGTGTATAAAGCTTTCCATGGCCAGTAAAAACCCAAGCCAGAGCAGTGCTAAGCCCCAGTCACCACGGGCCGAGTGCAGGGAGGGCAGCACTGCAGGCTGGGGTTTTCAGACCTGACCACCAGCACTAAGCACTGCCTTGGCTCCTAGGTGAAGAGTGTGCAGGATGCAATACGGGAGAAGAAGAAATCCTTCAATTTTCTTGGAGAAGACATTAACTTAGTCCCCTCAGTCGGGATTTTCATCACCATGAACCCCGGTTATGCAGGACGAACCGAGCTGCCCGAGAATTTAAAAGCTCTCTTCAGGTGAGTCGAGGTCGGGTTTTGTGACCTGTGTAATGAGACTGGCAGAAACTGTCCTTTGGAACATCCAGGTTTGGCTTAATTTTCTTGGGAAATTCACTCACGCTGGGGATTCACAGATATTTTCAACCTTGTGCACCAAGGCTGGGTCAGGGAGGGCAAGGGAGCTCTGTCCTGTGCCATGGGAAAGGCAGTGTGGGCAGACTGGGAAGGTCTCCAGGGGCTCACTGGAGAGCACCTGGAAGATAAAGCTACAAATCCACTGCCCTTGAGCTCTGTAGTCAACACTTGCCCTGCAGTTTTCTCCTGCCTGTCTCCCTAGGCCCTGTGCGATGGTTGTGCCAGACTTTGAGCTCATCTGTGAGATTATGTTGGTGGCCGAGGGCTTCCTCGAGGCTCGGGCCTTAGCCAGGAAGTTCATCACGCTGTACCAGCTCTGCAAGGAGCTCCTGTCCAAGCAGGTGAGCCCTCTGCTGTGCCCTGGATCCCCCAGATCAGGAATGTGACACTCTGCCCTGGATCCCCCAAATCAGGAATGTGACACTCTGCCCTGGATCCCCCAGATCAGGAATGTGACACTCTGCCCTGGATCCCCCAAATCAGGAATGTGACACTCTGCCCTGGATCCCCCAAATCAGGAATGTGACACTCTGCCCTGGATCCCCCAAATCAGGAATGTGACACTCTGCTCTGGATCCCCCAAATCAGGAATGTGACACTCTGCCCTGGATCCCCCAAATCAGGAATGTGACACTCTGCCCTGGATCCCCCAGATCAGGAATGTGACACTCTGCCACGCACCTCCACAGCTGAAGCTTCACAGCTTTTAGTTGCTGACTGCCTTTGTGGCAGCTGCTGGGAGAAGAGAGGGTTTGTGATCATCAGAGCAATGGCATTTTCAAACAGCTCTCCTGGAGGATCCGCAGGGACAAAAGCACTTGACCAGCTGCATCAGTGCGATTTTTCAAATGCCACCATGGCTGGGGCAGTATTCAGTGACCCTTTGCTTTCCAGTCTCGTCGTTCCTATTGATTCTCCTGCCTGCAAGGGGTTCATGATGACTGTTCCTCTCTTAGTGCAACTAAATACTTCTCTTTCGTGTCAAGTGTTGACCATGTGGGGTCACTTCCAGTGCAAAACTCTCGTTCATCAGATTTTAACCTGTCATCATCTGCTTAGATCAGAGCTGGGGCCAGTGGTGAGTTGAACCAGGACTGCAGATGGAAAACCTGATCTTGGCTGTGCCAGCATGAGCTTGGGTGGGTTTCTGCCTTGTCACAGAAGCTTTGTGCTGTGCAGCTGGAGGCCCTGTGAGAGCTGTGGCCTCCCACGTGGAGCACTCAAGCTGCTGGGCTGTGCTCTGCAGGGTCTTAATGGAGCAGAAATAGAGGGACTTTCTTGTTGACTTGAGTTCCTCTCATGCCTCTTCAGGATTCCTCTTCAGCCCCTTTTCCTTTCCCTGCCCCTGCTTGGTGGACTGTGCCCAGGACCAAATGTGCCTGGTATTCTGCTGATGGGCAGGATGGAGATGGAGAAATTTGGGTGTCTGAGGCCTCAGAACGGACTAACAAGCCTTTCACCTCAGTAGCTCCTGCAGATCCAGGGCTCTGGCTGGCCTTGCTTAGCCTGCACAAAGGCCAAGCAAACTGCTTCAGGGTTTAGGGAAAAAAAATTGCTTAGGTCTCCAGAGTGTCAGTCCTACTGCTGACTTAGTGCCAGCTCTGTGCCCACGTGGTGGCACAACCAGCTGAAATATCTGACTCTTTAGTGCTGTCCCTGGTGGGAAGCTCACCTTCTGAAATGGAGACCGGCTGGCTCGGGCTGGTGGAGGTCTCTGGCCACGACACAGATCGTGGATTTGGCTGCATTTCCATTGCTGACTGGTCTGGCAGCTGGGGCTGCTGGTTCTTGCCCCTGTGCTGGTGCTGTCTAGGCATCAACCCATCCCTGTTTCTATTCCTTTCTGCCCCCCATGCAGGATCACTACGACTGGGGTCTGCGGGCCATCAAGTCGGTGCTGGTGGTGGCCGGCTCCCTCAAACGCGCGGACCCGGAGCGGCCCGAGGAGCAGGTCCTGATGCGCTCCCTCCGCGACTTTAACATCCCCAAGATCGTGACAGATGACGTGCCCGTGTTCTTGGGGCTGATTGGGGACCTGTTCCCCGCGCTGGACGTGCCTCGGAAGCGTGACCTGGGTTTCGAGGCGGTGGTGAAGGAGGCGGTGCTGGAGCTCCGGCTGCAGCCCGAGGACAACTTTGTGCTCAAAGTAAGGCCGGGGCATGTTCTGCTCTACCTACACCACTGCCAGCTCAGTTCGGTATTTTCAGCCATTTGGATCTTCAAAGAGGGCTCTGCACAATCACAGAATCACAGAATGGTTTGGGTTGGAAGGGACCTTAAAGCTCAGCTCATTCCAACCCCTGCCGTGGGCAGGGACACCTTCCACTATCCCAGGTTGCTCCCAAGCCCTGTCCACCTGGTCTTGGACACTTCCAGGGATGGAGCAGCCACAATATTCCCCTTGCAGACAGAGTCTGATGCAGTTGCAGCTGCTCCTAAAGCCAGCACTGCCTCTTCCCTGGATTTACAAAGGGACTGACTCCTGCGGGCTCGTGCAGAGCCTCCTCGGCTGATGGCTGTCACACAGTGCTGGAGGTCTGCCTGCCTGCTCAGGATTTCACCCATCGTGGTTAGAGCAGTCAGGCCAAACTCGGGGTCAAACCCCTTGGTGTCTCTGAGTCACAAATTTCTACAGAAGAGGCCCAGTGGGAGCTAATTCCACAGAATGGTTTGGGTCGCAAGGGACCTTAAAGGACAACTCATTCCACCCCCCTGCCACGGGCAGGGACTCCCTCCCCTAGACCAGGTTTTGCACGTTTGAACTTCAGTTTGGCATCTCTGTCTGAGCTCCGGGGGTGTTTCCCCAGGTGGTGCAGCTGGAGGAGCTGCTGAGCGTCCGGCACTCCGTGTTCGTGGTGGGCTCTGCGGGCACGGGCAAGTCCCAGGTGCTGAGGTCCCTGCACAGGACCTACCAGAGGATGAAGCGCCGTCCTGTGTGGACAGACCTCAACCCCAAGGCCGTCACCAACGATGAGCTTTTCGGCATCATTAACCCAGCAACGAGAGAGTGGAGAGATGGTAAATGTCGTTTCACGCCTGAATTTGGAGATAAAAAGGGTGTTTTTGATGAAGCTCCTGTGTGGCAGCAGGATTCTCTGGCAGGTTCTCCGTGCAGGTCTCCCAGCCCAGCTGCTGCTCCCAGCTGTGTGAGGGCTTGCTGTTGGAAGGACATGTAGGGTGTCACAGCTTTTTGGTCATCAATGAGAATTTATCCCTTTGCATTAAGGATAATTATCGTGTCCATTAACACCAGCACCTCCCAGTTCCTAAGTGGGGCAGGTTGTTTTTTGGGGCTGGGCTGCTGATGGAAGAGAGTTCCCTCCTGCCCTGTGCTGTGCACTGGGGCCCCCCCAAAAAGTGCCATGGCCAGGTTTCCATGGCTGGACACTCCCAGCAAGCCTTTGAGAAGTGTTTTTCCACTAAATGTCCCTGCCTGGTCTCTAGCACGCAGCGTTTGCCAGGCTGTTGATCCTGATTGCTCCTGAGGAGGATGAGACGAGCATTTAAAACCTGCTGAAAGATGACAGAGATGTGGAGTGAAAACGTTGGGCTGTGACTAATCCAGAAAGGCAGCTTTGCTTTCCGTGTGTGGCTGTTCTGGGAGCTGTGGGGGAGGTGAGGGAGGACGGCTCCATAAATCATCCTCGGCCAGAGGTCTCCAGGAGCTGAGCTGCCACCACCTCCCCTGGCCCTGCCACCACCTCTCCTGCCCCCTGCTTTGCTCCAGTGCCAGGGTTAATTTCTTTTTAATTGTGATTGGGGACCCTGAAGCAAAGTGACAGAGGGAAGTGTGGGATGCAGCCAGCACCCTGCAGAGAGGACTGCACGCTGGGGGTTGTGGATCAGGGACTGTGGGTGGCACTGGGCAGCAGGGGGGACGCTGGCAGGTGGCTGTCCAGTGTTCTCAAAACTCTAATGTTTGAAGAGAACTTACAGGACTCCTCTCCGATGGCTCAAGGCAGGTATTTTCTGCATTAACCATTCCTGAAAATGTTGTTTCTTGACATCAAAGACCAGCCAGGCCATTTCCAGCACAGCCTGACAGGAGAAGATGTGCTCCCTTATGGATCAGCTCCTCCTTTTCCCTCTTCCCGAGTTCATCCTGTCACTCATTTCACTGCCAGCAGCTGGAAAGTTTGCACATGTTAGGTGGGAAAAGGCCCCACAAGGGAATCCTAAAAGCATTATTTGTAGAACCAAATTATTCTTTCAAGTCCCAAGACACCTCTGCAATGTGGATGCCTGAGGTTGGGAGAGGGGCACTTCCCTGCATCTGCTGCCATGGTGGGTGATGCTCTTAGGCAGGAGCTGCTGCTGGCACTGATGGTGCTGGAGGGGTTGCCAAGCTGTGTCCAGCATGAGGAGGGGAGCCCAGGCAGAGCCAGGGAGGTGTCATTCCTGACCCCACCTCGTGCCTGTGCCGGCTGAGCTGTTCTGCATTTGCTGTGCCTGGGCTGTGTGTCGGTCATGCGGTGCCACCGGGCCGTTCCTGACCTGAGTCACGGGGGAATAGCTTGTCCTGGGGAAACAAAACGCGTTCCTGTCACAGTTCACCACAAGAGAGGCTGTTTTTAATGTTTGCCTGATGTTCCTTCATGCAGACCAGCCCTTCCCTAGGTATTTCCTCATGTGGAGGAGAGTGATGGTTTTGTGGAGCTCTCATTTGCCCTGCAGTACTTCTGCTCTGTTCCCAGCTTCTCGCTCTTCTTAGCATTCATTATTTACTCCCCCTGAGACTCTGTATCCTCTCTGTCTCCTTGATTTTACTGACATTTTGTTCTGTCACTCAATGTCAGTCTGGGCTTGTTCTCTCTCAGTCTCACTAGAGCCATGACCCAGTGTTTAAAGCATCTTGATTTCCCTGATACACTTCAAGCCACAGGAAAAAAAAATTAAGAATTTTCAAGGCACGTTCAGATGGTTTTCTCTGCATTGTGTAGTTTGTGTCTTTTTTTTTTTTCCCTCTGAGTATCTGCTCTCCATTTTTCCTATGCCTTATGATTTTCAGTGGGAATGAAGCTCGTGTAGGTCCACAGTCATTCTCAGTGATAATAACTCTGATAATGCTTTTTTTTCTTCAAAGCAGATATCATTACATGGTATTATTCATGTCCAGATGCAAAGAGTTATGAATGTTTAAGGGGAAAGCATAATTTTTAGGGAGTTGCTGGAAAAATCTGTTAGAGCAGGTGACAGCTTCAATGTTCATCAGCGCATTCGTGTCTCCCTCCCAGGACTGTTCTCATCAATCATGAGAGAGCTGGCCAACATCTCACACGATGGTCCCAAGTGGATGGTGCTGGATGGAGATATCGATCCGATGTGGATTGAATCTCTTAACACCGTGATGGATGATAACAAGGTAATGGGTATGGAGAAGCAGGTATTCCTTGTCGGGTGTGAGTCAGCCTGGGAGAAATGCGGATGCTGGAATAAAACCTCCCGGAATGATGTGGCTGGGTTTCTTCGGATGCACCAGACGATATTGCATGAAGGCAATGGTGCATGAGGGAAATAGCTTGGAGCTTGTTTTCTTTGGAATTGCCCTTTTCTGGAGAGTCGTGCTCGTGAGTAATCACAAATGTCCTGATCATAACTTCAGGCCCTTTGAAAATAGGGCAGGGGCGTGATTCTGTACCTTTTCCCCACCCTGAGGGAGTGCTTTGGATTTTGGGTTGTGGATGGGAGAAGGATCATTCTAATACCTGTCAGAAATCATGTCATGGCACCACAGAATGGGGTCTTAAAGCTCATCCCATTCCACCCCTGCCATGGGCAGGGACACCTGCCACTGTCCTAGGCGGCTCCAAGCCCCGTCCAGCCTGGCCTTGGGCACTGCCAGGGATCCAGGGGCAGCCACAGCTGCTCTGAGCACCCTGTGCCAGGGCCTCCCCACCCTCACAGGGAGCAGTTCCTTCCCAATATCCCATCCAGCCCTGCCCTCTGGCAGTGGGAAGCCATTCCCTGTGTCCTGTCCCTCCATCCCTTGTCCAAAGTCTCTCTCCTGCTCTCTTGAAGCCCCTTCAGGTACCAAAAGGCCACAGTAAGGTCACCCCAGATCCTTCTTCAGGCTGAACAACCCCAGTTTTCTCAGCCTGTCTGAGAGCTAACAGAGCTGCTCCGTCCCTCTGATCATCCTGGAGCCTCCTCTGGACTCTCTCCAGCAGCTCCAGTTCCTTCCTGTGCTGAGCCCCAGGGCTGGGATCTCAGCTGAGTGGGGCAGAGGGGCACAATCCCCCTTGTGCTGCCGGACACTGCTGGGGCTGCAGCCCTTTGCCCGAGAGCTGTTGTGCCGCGAGGAGCTGGGCTGGGCAGCCAAGCCCAGCAGTGCCAAGTGCTGAACTCTCTCCATTCCTGCTCCTGGGAGAGCTCTAGGCTGTCTGTCTGTCTGTCTGTCTGTGTGCACACACAGGTGCTGACCCTGGCCAGCAACGAGAGGATCCCTCTGAACCCCACGATGAGGCTGCTGTTCGAGATCAGCCACCTGCGCACGGCCACCCCGGCCACCGTGTCCCGGGCAGGTGGGTGCTGCCTGAGCTGCACCGTGCAGCAGGTGACATCTGGGGCTGGTAGTCAGCCTTTTGTTGGCCAGCCTGGTCCCTTTGAAAGCTGCCAGCCTGGAGCCCAGCTGCCTGTGGTGTGCAGGGTGTGTTCCTGAAGCACACGGAGGATTCCGAGCCCACGTGGGGAGCTGGCATCACCTTGGGGGTGTGTTCGGAGTGTTCCTACTGCTGCTGTGGGGTCATGGCTGCAGCGCTGCTGAGAGAGCACTGCTGCACAGCTCTGCGTGGGCCTGATGAGGAGAGAGCAGCCTCTATCCCAAAGAACTCCTGATCCTTTGGAGAAGTTGATGGGAACGGGGAATGAAGGCATTCCCTGGTGCCTGGGGCCCGGAGCAGTAACAGGGCTCAGGCAGCACCATGTTCTGCATTTGGGGCAGGGTCGTGAGAGGTGTCCAGGTTTCCTGAGTTACATCTCTTCACTCTTCTCCTCCGCAGTGGGGCAGGAGGAGGGGACAGGTAATGAGGGACCCACGTGTATTTTACGGGGTTTCAGCTGCGTGAGAGTAGCTGAAATTTGCTGACGGAAAAAGGGAGAGCCTCTGCTGTGTCCTTACTCTTCTCTTCTCCTGCGCCTCAAGGGATCCTGTACATCAACCCCTCGGATCTGGGCTGGAATCCCCTGGTGAGCAGCTGGATTGACCGGCGCGAGGTGCAGGCTGAGCGAGCCAACCTGACCATTCTGTTCGACAAGTACCTGCCCGCTTGCCTGGACACGCTCAGGAGCAGGTACTGCTGCAGGCTGAGACAGACACCACTCCCCACCTTCCCAACCAGCGGTGCTGGGGCTGTGCTCCAGGGCTGCCCAGCGTCCTCCCTGTCCCCAGGAGCCCTGAGTGTCGCTGGCTTCAGCTGCAGGAAACAGCAGGGTGAGGGGGCAGCCAACACTCCTGCCCATCCTTGATCGGTCTGCTCTGGATCTCCTTGGGTATTGATGGCTCCTGTGCTTGTATCATTTCTATATCTCTTGGAAAGCAAATCCAGGAGAGCCTAAAGAGAAAGTCTTGGCAGTCTCCTGATGTGTCAGGCCAGACCAGAGTTCGCTGCACAAGTTATGTTTCAGTAGAGCAGGTTTCAGACCGCTGCTGAAAGGAAGTGTGGAGGATGGAGAGAGCAGATCCTCTTTTATCCTCTCCCCACATCTTTTCCTGCCCCTTGGGGGTGAGCAGGAAGCTGGTGTTGGTGTGAGAGGCTGGGGTTGCTCCAGGGGCAGTCCTCTCTTGGATTTCTTTCCTGAAGCATTTGAGCACAGCTGAGTTGCTCTGTGTGAGCGTCCAGCCTGGGCGTGTTCCATGGCTGGGCACTGACCACTGAACAAACAGGACAAGGAGTGATGGTTTTAAACTGAACAAGGCTAAATTCACATTAGGTATTAGGAAGAAATTCTTCCCTGTGAGGGTGGGGAGGCACAGGGTGCCCAGAGCAGCTGTGGTTGCCCCAGGATCCCTGGCAGTGCCCAAGGCCAGGCTGGATGGGGCTTGGAGCAGCCTGGGACAGGGGAAGGTGTCTCTGCCCATGGGAGGAGGTTGGAATAGATGACCTTTAAAAGGTCCCTTCCAACCCAAAGTAGTCCATGATTTTATGATTCTCCATCCTCTGCTTGCTCCTCACACCTGCAGCTTCATTTTAAGAAAAAGAAAAAGAAGATAATTCAGTGTACAACTGACCCTGGCCACCATCGGCCTCCGAGGGGTGTCAGGAGGAGCTGCTGCAGTGCCACTCTTGCTCCTTGGGACTGGGAGTTGGGAATCTTGCTGGGGGGCTGCTCTCTGGGTGCCCAAACTTTAAAGCTGTTGGCAGCAAAGCCCATCGAGCATCTCCAGCCCTCTCTGCTGAGCAATCATCAGACCATGAAATCCCCAGGATTAGCTGCACCAGCCCCGAGCTGAGTATTTTGGGAGCTTGCTTAATTCAGAAATTGTAGAACCAACCTTTCAAATAGCTCTAATTACTTTATGGAGGACTTCAGTGCTGCTACAATATTAGTTTGGAATTCTGTAAGTGTAGCCTAAACGAATGTAAAATGGCACGATGAAAGGTTTTATTTTATTACTCCTCTATTTGACCGCTTTTGAGCTCCTCGCGCTCCCAGGAAATCATCGCCTTTAGCAACTCCTCCGTTTTACTTCTTTTCAAGAGGATCAAAGTTTTTAAATGCTTGAAACTTCTGATTACTGTTATTTCGTGAGTGTGTGCCAGTGCCAGCGGGTCCAGGCAGAGGATGGGTGTTCTCCTTAGCGCTTTCCCAGGGAATCAGACACTCACTGCTGACAAGGAAAATGCTGATATTCCGGCAAAGCATCCCTGCCTTGCTTTCCTGGGCTGGGAGCAGCCCTGGTGCTTCACCCAATTATAGTTCCCAATTATGTTTTCACTTTCCATCCCTCAGATTTAAGAAGATTATTCCCATTCCTGAGCAGAGCATGGTTCAGATGCTGTGTTACCTCCTGGAATGCCTCCTGACGGAGGAGAACACCCCTCCCGACTGTCCCAAAGAGCTCTATGAACTCTACTTTGTCTTTGCTGCTGTCTGGGCCTTTGGTGGATCCATGTTTCAGGACCAGGTAAGAAGGGAGCTGCCCCATCAGCATCGTTCAAGAGGCCTTTTATTGCCTTTTTTTCCCCCTGTTTGTTTCTACTTTCCCAGACCTAAAGCTGTGTCAGTGATGCTGTTTGACCTGGAGACCTGAACTAAACAATCCCTTTCGTGAAAGACCTCATTATCCAGGGGGTAACACTGGAGAACGGCTGGGGACTCACAGGGCGGAGGTGGAGGGTGTTTGCTTAGGCAGAAACATTTCACTGGGGGGAAATATTAATTTACAGAGGTTGTGGATGTGCATAGAGTGATCAAATTAAGATGGATTTATCTGGTGAATCCATCAGTGGAGCATCCCCCAGCTACCCAGCTGTGCAGGAAAATGCTGGGCTCTGTCAGCACTGGCTGTTGTTAAACACAGGGGGATGTTGAGAGCTGGCTGTCCTCGATTTCTGGTCGAATGACATGAGCCAGGGGTGCTCAGCAGGGCAGGGCAGCAGGTATTTCAGGGACAAACACCGGCCAAGCTCAGCCTGGTGCTCCCTCGGTGCCATCACCCCGAGGCCGTGGAGGGCGAGACCAGCTTTCCTGGATTTGTGGAGGATTTAACCCTCCATTCCCGACGTGCCAGCTGGGAAAACCCCAGCCTTGCTTTGGTCAGGGCAGGGTGACTTAAAAGCCCTCCCAAGCCTGGGGAGCAGTGCTGGCCCTCGCCCAGCAGCACGAGCTGCTCCCTCCGTCCCCGACGGCTCGGCCGGAGCGCGGTCAGCGGCACTCGGGCACGGCGTTCCCGTGCCACAGCAGCTAGTCCCGGCATGGCAGGGCCCTGGCACGGCTGGGAGCCTGGCAGAAGGAGCTGGGAGCAGGCTCAGCATCCCGCTGGGAGGATGCTGGACGTGGCTGCCTGTGCCGCTCTGTAAATGTCAGGGAGGAGAGCGTGAGCACACAGCGTCCGAGCGAGCGGGAGCCTGATGAAAAATGATCCAATATAAAAGCTGTTTATTGCTCCCTGCTGAAGGTGCCCTTCCTGGTGACCTTTTGCTGCCGAAATGTCAGGAGAAATGGGCTGGGAGGCTTCCTGCCGCTCGGCGTTTGTTGGTGGGGAGCGGCGCCCCTCTATAAAAACAGATGATGGATTTGCCATTTCCAGGCTCTGAAATTAGCAGAAATCCATAAGGGGTTTTTGTTAAGGAAGCAGTTTGAGCTCGACACCATTCTGGCAATGGAGCTGGGGCTGGGGCTGCTCCACTGAAGGGCTCAGGGGGGCGGGCAGCCCCTCCCAGCACCACTGTGAGAAAGCTTTTAGCGGCGCTGCACATCCCTGCTCTGCTGCCGGGCTGAGGACTTGTGACAACAGCAGAAAGGTGATTACAGTCATTCTGCCTCTCTGGGTAGCACGAGACCGCAAAATCCTGCATGCTAATAACGTGTTTTTCAAATCCTCTGGTCTTTTGATGTGTGGTGGCTTTGCAGAGGACACTCAGTTCTGAGCCAGATTTCCTGATGGAGGCTGAGCAGCCCAAGGTCCCACCTGGTCCCAGGAAAGCCCGTGGGGTGGCTGTGGGGAGGAGAGACCTGACAGAGATGCCCCAGGAGCAAACTGTGCTGCTAAAACCGGCTCAGTGATGCGTCTGCTCTCTCCCAGACATCCTTTTAGCAGCACTTTCCCCCTCCTTCCCCCTCTGTTTCTCCCCAGGGCTGAGGGCTGCGGTCCCTGTGCTCTGCGTGGGAAGGGTTCAGACAGCGACTGGCCCAGTTTCACAGAGGAGACCTGGGGCAGGGAAGGGGACTAAGCACATCCTGCAAATCCTGACTCAGTATCTAAAGCAAAAACTGCCACCCCAGCTCCCAACAAAAAGTTCAGATGCTTCCAAATCTCCACGCATGGAAAGAGAGAACGGGGAAAGGCAGGAAAGCAGGAGCTTGCCGGGCTCTGTGGCAGCAGGGAAACAGCTGAGCCACAGGAGCACAGTCCCTGTCCTGTGCTTTGCTGCTCTGGGGGCTGCAGTCCTGCTGCTCCTGCTTGAAAAGAGGCCAGAAAACAACAACAAAGTGTTTGCAGGGAGGTGTGATTTATGAGGAGGAGATTTGGTATGCATGCTCTGACTACCCATGGCCACGGATGGAGATGGATGTGGTGTCCTTGTCTGTTGGAAGAAGAAGGCACCAAAAATCAATCAAGTGTCTGTTTAGTCATAGGCACGTATTTCTCTCTTTCAAATTGATCCATCTGTCTGATCTCAGGCATACCAGGAGTGATCAACCCAGAGGATGAATTATTTGGGGGAATAAATAGGAGTGATGAGAAAAAATGAAGAAAGTGAAAAATTAGACTTAATAATAGGAAAAAGGATACGATTGTTATGCTGCGGAATATTTTTTAAGGACTAATCCCACTCTGGTGGACTGGGATAAATAGCAGTCTCCATCTCTAATGAATTTCTCCACATTTGCCTGTTTTCTCCTCTCTTTGGCAGCTCGTGGACTACAGAGTGGAGTTCAGCAAGTGGTGGGTGGCAGAATTCAAGACGATCAGGTTTCCTTCTCAGGGCACAGTCTTTGACTTTTACATTGATTCGGAAACAAAGAAGTTTGAGCCTTGGTCTAAACTTATTCCCCAGTTTGAATTTGATCCAGAGATGCCACTGCAGGTAGGTGACCTGGGCAGGCTGCTGGGCTGGAGGAGTTGCTGTGTTTTAGTGACTGAAGGTGGGTGTTTCAGTGAAGCCTGCTGAAAGGTCAGGCTCTGATGGAATTCTTTATGGGACACAACTCAATTACCCATCTTTTCTGCTGTGCTTTGGCTGTGACAGCACAGCCTCCATCCATCTTGCAAGCATGAGTGATGTACAGCAGGTGCAGGGAGAAGTGGTGAGACAGAGCAGGGACAAAGCCTCTGAGACACCATGGCGTGCTGTCACTGTGCGTGGCTGCAGATAGAGATGGCTTTATGTTTGGGCCAAAAAATGAGTTTCTCAGGCAGTGAATGGTGGCTGCCAGTTGCACTCATCTGTACTTTTAGAAGCGCCACAGCGAGCAGGTGGCTTGTAAAAATCAACACCGTTTCAGCAAGGTGTGAGTTTGTGGGGAGCTCCAGGTGCTGCTCCCAGGGGTTCACCTGGAAGGATGGACTTTAACATCTGGCAGCAGCGGATCATTCCTTCCCCAGGGGACACCTTACTCATTAGAAGCCAACCTGGAAACAGAGACCAGACAGGACTAAGGGAATAAAGGTGGATATTTGTTCCAAAGGCCTTCAGAGGCACACCCTGGGCAGGCCAAAGGCTGCACCCGAGATGGACCCCGAGTCACGAGTTCTTCACACTGTTACAGGTTTGGTCCATTTGCAGATCAGCATAAATTGGCCAATTAAACTTTAGCTAATGATGGAACTGCCCCTCAGCTCGCCCCCCCTTCTCAAGGTGCTGGGTTACACATTTTGGGCCTGGGACGGGCTGGGTGTCCTTGCAGAGCAGGCCTGGAGAGGCTTTGTTATGTCTGTGTGAGCATGAGAGAGCAGCAGCTGACAGGCTGCAAGGCAGCTCAGAGTCACACACTGGGAACACAGAATTTTGAAAACTGTAGAAACTAAACCCTAAAGCATCATTCTGACGCCTAAAGAGGCAAACCTGGCTCGCCCAGGAGGCGGCTGTGGGGTGGTGGCAGGGCTGGGGACACTCACCTGGCTGCTGTGCCCCCCCAGGCCTGCCTGGTGCCCACGGCTGAGACGGTTCGGCTGCGGTTCCTGGTGGCCAGGCTGCTGCAGCACCAGCGCCCCGTGCTGCTGGTGGGCACTGCTGGCACGGGCAAGTCGCTGCTGCTGGGGGACACGCTCTGCTCCCTGGACACCGACAGGTACCTGGTGAAGAAGGTGCCCCTTAACTACTACACCACCTCTGCCATGCTGCAAGGTAAGGTGCTGGCTGGCTCTGAAACTGCACTGGGATCGGGCATCAGGAAGGATTTCTTCACAGAAAGGGTGGTTGGGCACTGGAAGGGTGGTTGGGCACTGGAAGGGTGGTTGGGCATCCTGCCCGGGGATGTGGTGGAGTCGCCGTCCCTGGAGGTGTTTAACAAAGCCTGGATGTTGCACTTGCTGCCGTGGTTTAGCTGATGAGGAGCTGTTGGGTCACAGCTTGGACTTGATGATCTCAAAGGTCTTTTCCAGCTTTGCTGATTCTGTGATTCTGTGACATTCCTGGGGCATCCGCTGGGGTTTGGAGCAGGATGTGCACTGGGAAGCTCAAGGGAAGACCCATGGGTGAGCTGCCCGTGCTGTTTGTGGGCACACCCACAACCCCACAGCGAAACTCTCTGCTCAGGAGAGCCCTGGTTTTGTGGAGGTGACGTTTCCCAACCTGAGAATTTGCATTCTTAACCCCACCACTCTGTTTCAGGGCTGGGCTGAAGCCCAGGCTTCAATCTGCTGCTGTTTTTACAGCTTGTATTTGACTTGAAATGTGTCTCTTACACGCTGGAATTTAAGCCTGTGCCGAATAGGATGGGTTTCTTGGAGAGGATCCAATCTGTCCTCAGGGTGCAATGATGGGAATTGCATCCCAATTAGCAGTGAGGATGGTGCTAATGGGTATGTGCAGGCTGGAAGCCAGGGCTGGTTCCTGGGGCTGCCCTCCCGTCCTGCCACAGCCCAGCGTGGCCGTGGAGCAGATCCCACACCCCCCTCCCCACGGGCACAGAGCTTGCTGACTTGGGGGGCTCAGACCCCCAAGGAATTTCTGGCCCCAGGGAAGTCCGTAAGAATATTGCAGATGGGGATTTTTGAAACATCAGTGAAAAATTAAGTGAGAGACTGAGGTAGGGTCAGTTTTGCTGTGTAGTGTCTTCAGAGATGAAGAAAAAGCAGGAAATTCTTGAAAGGTCTCTCATTTTGGAATGGTGTCCAACGAGAGATAAAATAATTTGACATGTATTTATTAACCAGTAACGAAGCAACCTGGTTGAATTACAACTGTGAGTCACTGTTAACCAAACTGCCTCCTTTATGCAGCTGGGTTTAACCTAAATGTCCCGAAATCACAGAAAATTCTGAGTTGGAAGGGATCCACAAGGATCATGAAGTCCAGCACTTAAGGATGTGGCCCATATGGGAGTCAAATCCACAACCTTGGCATTATTGGCACCATGCTCTGACCAGCTGAGCTCCTCTCCTCCCACCTCCCCAGAGCAGCTGTGGCTGCCCCTGCATCCCTGGCAGTGCCCAAGGCCAGGCTGGGGCTCAGAGCACCCTGGGACAGTGGAAGGTGCCCCTGCCCATGGCAGGGGGTTAAAATGAGATGAACTTTAAGGTCCCTTCCAACCCAACCCATTCCGTGATCCTGTGAAGCCTTGGGGAGACCAGGGATTAATGAACCTTCCCTCTCTGGGTTGTTCCTGGCTGAGTGGAGTGTCCCTGGCTCCATCCCTGCTCTGCCACGCTCCCAGCACCGCAGGCATTTCCAGAAAGGTTTTGCACTTTAAAATTGCTCTCTGGGGTTGATCTGCTCGCAGAGAGGTTGAGAGCACAGGCCCAGCCCACGCTCTGGGGCCACGCTGTGGGGCCACATCTGCTCTCTGGGGCAGGCTGGGAAGCTTTCTGGGCTTGCTGGTGCCTCTGCACACAGCAAACGGTTTGAGCCCCTTGTCCTTCAAGCAGAAATGGTGTGGAACTCCCCTCCTGGCTGATCTCACAGCCAGTGATGGTTTAACCTCCCTTTTTCCCTTCCTCCTGGAGCGGGAGGTGCCCTTGGCTGGGGAGGGGGCTGAGCTGTGTGTGCCCCCAGGAGCCTGGTGTCCCCCCAGGTGAGTGTGAGCAGCTGTGGGGCGGGTGCAGGGTGTCCCTGTCGCTCTGAGCTCGGGGCTGAGCCCTCCCCTTCCTCCTCTGCAGAGCCCAGCACGTCTTCATCACAGGGAGGTGTGATTTATGCTGCCTGGCATCCTTCCCTACTGCTCAATTTTTTAGTTAATTTGTCCCATTTTGTGGAGTTTGTCAGTTGGCTGCTTTTCTCCTTCCCCACCAGGTGCCTCTTTAGATTTGTAAAATGGGAATCCAAAGCAGTTTGGGATTTTAATTTTTATTTATTTTAGGAAGAGCCGACCCGAAAGCCGGGAATTCTCAGTCGAGGTGCCTGTTGGGACAGGGATTTTTAAAGTTCAGAGCTGCACTCTTTAAGGGAAGCACAGGGATGTGGTTCAAACCATATTTGTGGGCCTGTGGCTTAGAGAATTTCATGTGCATAGGGGTTAAAAGGAGCCAGGCACGCTCTGTGCCCAAACCTGGGCACAGTTTGGGGATTTTCTTTGGTGTATTGAGACCAAATCCCTCTTCCTGTAGAGCCTGGACCTGTGGTGTGCTGCTTCATGCCCTCTTGGACCTCTGCTCCTCCATCAGCTGCAGCCCTTCCCTCATTCCACACCTTCCCCCTCCAGATCTGCCTTGAGAAAGTGACAATAAATGCTGTTTTTTGGGGTTGGGTAACTTCTCCCCCTTGGCCATGAGGGTGAGAGGATCCACACTTGCCAAGTGTGGCGAGCAGCGAGTGTTTGAGGGGCTGACTGGGGTGTGCCAGGAGCCCAGAGCAGGGACCCTTCAGGATTAGTGTGGGGTAGGCTTTGAATTAAAATGCGACTTCCACAAACATGTCACTTCATCCCCAGTAATTGCATTTCACTGTGATGAATCTCCTGCATCCTTGTTTAACCTCGAAAAGGGCTGATTTTATATGTTAATTAAGGCCTAATTAAATTTAAATTAAATGCTTATTTGAAACACTTAATTTGACTTGCTACTAGAAATTTCAAATATTGTGGTTTTATTGAAGGGGGAGAGAGACTCCACTGAGGGAAAATCCATCATTTTTCTCAGCACAATTCACGCCTTTGTGCAGAAGTGTCTGTGGCAAGAAAACAGCTGAATTCTTAGTGGGTAACCAGCCTGTCTGCAGGGCACCCAAGCAGGAAACAAATGGGGTTTTAAAAGATTTGTGGTCTGAAAAAAACCCCCCAGAATATAAATTTTCCTTAATAACTTTTGCCCTTGATAAGGAACGGCTGAAGTGTGCATTTGCACCAATTTTTTAATCAAAATTCCCAGTTGTCCCTAATTGCAAAGAGCTGCTCCTCGCCGTGCTGCTGCTTACAGGGCTGGTGATAACCCCAGGGAAACAAATTCTGCCTCCGCCTCCGGGAGGGCTGGGGGCACCTGGCAGTGAGGATGGCCTGCAAGAAAGGCCCTGGCAGAAAAATCATCCCAGGACAGGCAGAGAAAAGCTGCTGCTGTTTGCTTTGCTCCTCGCTGAGGCAGTAAAGGTTGCCCAGGCTGCAGTGAAAGGAATCAATAACCTGTAAAACATTTTGTGCAGCAGTGTGGGGGTGATTTGCATTAAATATCACTCCAGCATTGTAAATATTCCCGATATGCTACAGTCTTGAGCCACACATAACCTCAGCCTTCTGCTAAAACCAATGGGAATTTTCCAGAGCTTCCAAATGAGAGGTTTCCTCTCGGTGCTCTCCCTCACTCGTGCGGGATCCCGCTTAAAGCTGGGTGGGGATGGGACAGCTCGTGTTGGAATTGGGTCTTGCTGGGTTATCTGGAGGTTTGGGTAGTGCTGGGGAGGGGATCAGGGAACTTGGAGGTGTTCTGGGGCTGTTTAGTCTGGCAAAGAGACTCACAGAGTCCCTGAGGTTGGAAAAGCCCTCCCAGACCATCGAGTCCAAGCCGTGCCCCATCCCCACCTTGTCCCCAGCACTGAGTGCCACCTCCAGGCCTTCCTCGGACACCTCCAGGGATGGGCACTCCAAACCTCCCTGGGCAGCCCCTGCCAAGGCCTGACCACCCTTTCCATGGGGAAATTCCTGCTGATGTCCACCCTGAGCCTCCCCTGGCCCAGCCTGAGCCTGCCCTGACAGGATAAAGGGAATGGCTTCCCACTGCCAGAGGGCAGGGATGGATGGGATATTGGGCAGGAATTGTTCCCTGGGAGGGTGGGGAGGCCCTGGCACAGGGTGCCCTGGCAGTGCCCAAGGCCAGGCTGGACACTGGGGCTGGGAGCAGCCTGGGACAGTGGGAGGTGTCCCTGCCATGGCAGGGGTGGCACTGGGTGGGCTTTAAGGTCCCTCCCAACCCAAACCATTCTGAGATTCTATGATTCTCTTTGGTGCATTTAAAGATATTATACTATTCTGATTGTTCTGGAGTTGTCCCGGCCCTAAAACCACCCTTTTCCTTTGTCTAAAAGACGTAAAAAAATGCATTTTCTTTCACAAAATCAGCTTTGCTCATGAGCTGTGTGCTCCAGCATCTCCTTGGCTCCATCCCAGTGCCCAGCCACTGCTGTCCCTGCTCGGGGACACAGGCAGTGGAGGGGACTCACTGTGCTGGGCTGGGGATCAGGACAGTCTCAGCCAGGAGGACTGAGTTTAAGCAGACATGCAGGAGGGATGCAGAAGGCTTTATCTTGCATGACAAGCTTGTGTTTGCTCTGAGGCAGCCCTGGCTTGCAGCAGACAGTTTGCTGTGTTTTGTTTGCAAGGAGGCATTGAAAACTTGGTGATCTGGGTTGAGCCGGACCAAAAATCTGCTCAAGGAGCCCCGCAGGGCTGCCAGGTGTGGTCTGGGGACAGCTACCATCCTGGCAGCCCCGACAGGGCCCCTGGTCTGGGAACAGCCCCTGTCCTGTGCCAAGAGCAGCTCTGCCTTCCTCAAAAGCCCTGAACATCCCAGGTGGAGCTGAGAGGGCTGGGGCTCCCCGGGGCTGGGCTGGGCACTCCTTTCCAGCCACCGTGCCCCTACAGGTGTGCTGGAGAAGCCTCTGGACAAGAAGGCTGGCAGGAACTACGGCCCCCCGGGCACCAAGAGGCTCGTGTACTTCATCGACGACCTGAACATGCCGGAGGTGGACGCCTACGGCACCGTGCAGCCCCACACGCTGCTCCGGCAGCACCTGGACTATGGCCATTGGTACGAGCCTGCTGGGGCTGGGCTGAGGCCCTTCTGTCCGGTTCTGGTGTTGGGAATGGGGTTTGAGATGAAGTCACAGCATAGAGATGTTGCCTTGCTTTTCACAGCTCTTCAATGTTTTTAATTCTGTAAATAAAGTTCTCATACTTTCCAGATGTCGCACGCGGACTCAAAAGGAACACACAGACACTCGCTCTGAGAGAGAGAGGAAGCCCCACCGGAAGCCAGCAAGCCTCTCGGCTGGGGGGTCTCGTTTATTTTATAGACCTTTAGAAAACCTCACTGATTGGATAGTGAAATTACCACCCTTCAAATACATAGGTCCAAGAAGAGATCTGTCAAATGTCTCCGCCTTGGGAGAAGGAATGAAAACATCTTGGGGGTTAGACATAACATGGCTTATGTTTACAGAACAAAGTATGAGAACTTTATTTACAGAATTAAAAACATTGAAGAACTGTGAAAAGCAAGGCAACATAGAGCCCTCTTCCCATCCCGTGCTGGGAGGCTCTGGGTGAGCCTTGTGCACCCTGGGGTGTCCCCTGGCCCCAGCAAATGCTCCCTGCCTGGCTGAGCATGGAGGGAGGCCGTGGACTGCCCCTGCTGTGAGCTCCTGGTGCTGTTTTCAGTCAGGCAGCAGCAAACAGGCTGTGGTCACCATCTGTGGCTTTTGCTGTGCCCCAAGGTATGACAGGAGCAGGCTGTGCCTGAAGGAGATCAGCAACGTGCAGTACGTGTCCTGCATGAACCCCACTGCGGGCAGCTTCACCATCAACCCCCGGCTCCAGGTACGGCCCTGCCTTGATTTTTGGGGGGATTGTTGGGGCTCAGGGCTCCAGGAGGACCTGTGGCAGATCCTGCTGTCCTTCCATCAGTGGAAGCAGCGTGGATCTGTGAAGTGGCTGTAGTTCCTGATGGAGAGGCAGCAGACTCGCTGCCTTCCTCCCTTCTTTGTGTTTCCTCTCATTCTGCTGCTCAGTGGGAGGAAGAAGTCACCAGTTCCCGGCCAGCCGGGCAGCCACTCTCAGGAAATCAGGTTCACACAGGCAGATTTTACCTTCCTCTGGCTGATATTTACTGCTGGACCTCAGTTCATGAAAGTCCTTTGGTGGTCAGGCGCTGGAACTCACTGCCCAAGGATGTGGTGGAGTCACCAGCCCTGGAAGTGTTCAAGAACGAGTAGATGTGGCACCTCTCAGTATGGTTTGGGATTTGTTCAAAGGTTGGACTTGATGACCTTGGAGGTCTTTTCTAACCTTACCCGTTCTATGTTCCCTTCCTCTGCAAGTTCCAAACCGACAAAGGGTCTTGTGGGAGGTGGCACCTGCTCCTTCCAGAGCCCCTGGGCTTCACCAGGGCTCAGTGGGACCTTCAGACCTTTCAGCTCTTGAACAGACCGAGCTTCCCTTGTGAAATGCCACTGAAAATCCCTTGTTCAGCCGGCAGAAGGTGTCACCTGCCAGCTGTCCTCTGCTGGGAAATTGGAAGGGGGGGAGATGGTTCTGATGGACTGCAAGTCATGGGATCGTAGAGCATCCCAGAGGATCCTCTGGGCCAGCCTTTCCTGGGAAGTGGAGCCCAGACGAGATTGTTTACTGCTGTGTCCAAGCACAGCAAGTCCCCACAGGTCCCATCTCTCTGACCTTTCCATGTCTCGCTTTCTCTCCCTCAGCGTCACTTCTGTGTCTTCGCCCTCTCAAACCCTGACCAGGATGCCCTGTCCAGGATCTACAGCACCATCTTAGTGCAGCACCTGGCCAGCGGGAATTTCTCGGAGGCTGTGCAAAAATCAGCTCGGCAGCTCGTTGCCCTGGCCCTGGGGCTGCACCGCAAGGTGGCTGCCACTTTCCTGCCCACAGCTGTCAAGTTCCACTACGTTTTCAACCTCAGAGACTTCTCCAATATCTTCCAAGTGAGTGCAGCTCCTGTCCTGTGGCACTTGAAGTTTGTCCCCATGTCGCAGGCAGCTGAGGACCTGTGTCCCTCTGGCCCTTGGTGAGCCAAACACAGCGTCCCACCCAGCAGTGACACAGCAGGTGTGTCCCCTGAGCAGAGGGGGTGACCTTGGGCCATTCCCTAACTCCTGATCGGGTTTGAATGGATTCCAGAGCCATCACCCGTGACTTTGAGGAAGATCAGTCAAAAGCTTATTTACTTTCCAGCCTCCTCTGGCCAGTGGGGAGGGATGCACGGTTCCAGCAGGAGGTGCAGATTTCGAGGGGTTTGAAGGGTGCTCTGGCTGGAAAAAGGACCAACTGGAGGGAGCTTTGGGCTCCTGACCTCAGCCCTTCGTGCAGTGGCTGTTGTGAGTGCGATGGGGCTGGGCTGGTCCTGGTGAGCCCCACCCCACACGAGTGTGGGGGTCCAGGGCACCACCCCACCCCACAGGGAAGCTCTTATGGCACGGGGGAGGTGGTGGGTTCTCTGTGGGCTGCTGGCCCTGAGGAGAGGAGAGCAGGAGCTGGTTCAGCTGCTGTGCCACAGCCAGGACAGCTTGGTGGCTGTACCAGCACGTCCTCTCAGCTGCTCAGCCTTGTGCACGCAGGATGCCATTTAAAGAGCTGATAAATCAATCCAAACCAGCTTTGATTTTACCACCAGAACTGAATTACCAGCCACTGTACCAAAGGGGACTTGTTCAGCTTCAGAAATGATTTCTTCCATCCTCGGTGAGATTTTGTTTTTCTGTTTTCCCCAGCAGTCTCATGCTTTGAGGCAGCTGGTGTGACTGCTCAAAGAGCCTTTCAGAGTTTCAGGCTGATTAATAAAATTTGATAAATTCCTCAGCAGCCAGACCGAGGGTCAGCACCACAGCCTGTTCTAAACCCCCAGCTGGTAATTTGTCACTGTCCTTGTTAACATCTGTTTCACCAAGGAGGTGCCTGGAAGTTCAGTGCCTCGTGCCTGCCCATCAGACAGGAGCTGAAGGAATGACAGGGCAGGGAAACCCAGGAACAGGACTCTGAACAAGTGAATAACTCCACTGTGTCAGGAAGGAGTCAGGCCTGTCACTTGTGCTCAGCTGAGCGTCGGCAGCTCCGACGGGAGATGTGGGTCACGTTAAATCCTGCCTCCCAGCTAATCTGGCTTTGAGAGAACAGAAGCCTTTCAGTGGGAAGCTTTAATTTGAACTGCTGGACGTGCCAGGGTTGGGGGGTAACAGAAAGCATCCTGCCAGATCCCAGTGCGGGGCCAGAGGGCAGTGACAGGAATGCTCCTCATTCATTCAAGGGATTCTCCATCCTCCTCCTTTCTTTGTTTCTTTTTGATGTTGGCCCCACCTCCATCCCTGCTGCAGTGACCCACAGCCACGTGTCCCTCGTGCTTTTGGGGCGTGGGGGTCTTTAGACTAAAGGGACTTTAGAAGGATTGAGTGATTTTGAGTTCTATTTTAACCAGTTTAGGATCTGATGCGTTTCTCCTTCCTCTCTCTGAGCTGTCAGCTTTTCTCACCAATTTGTTTTTTTTTTTCTGGAATAAATAAAATAATTTGACAGCTGTAATGACGGATGTGAAACCCAAACAATCTGAGCCATGGACCAGCGAGCTGAGAGGGCCTGCTTTACATTGCTTTCAATGCATTAAACATTTAATGTATAAATAATTAGATGTTAGGAATAAAAGCTGTCTGTTTAATTCATACCATTGAAAACCCTGTGTGCTGTTAATAGGCTTAGTATAGGCGACACCTCTTTGAAATATAATTCTTTTATGCATTTTAATAGAGCTCATGGTAAACATACTGTGCTAAGCAGACAGCAACTGATATTTCCTGCAGGCAGAATGCACCTAATTAGAATTAATTGATTAAAAAAAAAAATAGCCACCAGTAACATTTCTAAACTATTTTTTCCTTCTTGACAAAGCAGCCATGGCGTGGGGTTGGATGGAAGAACTGGACATCTGGGCTGGTGCCTGGCTCTGAAGGGTCCCACCTGCTGAGAGCAGGACCCCAGCCCGGCCAGGGGAGGCTGGGTGGGGATCAAAATGGGATTAATGAGTGTAAACCTTCAAAGGAATGTGGGAAACAGGCATTCCCACCAGGGGTGTGGGCAGCAGCTTGAGGGAGGTGATTCTGTCCCTCTGTGCTGCTTCATCAGACCCCGGCTGAAGCACGTGTCCAGCTCAGGGGTCCCGGCAAAAGGACGTGGAGCTGCTGGAGGGAGTCCAGAGGGGGCACCGGGATGGTCAGAGGGATGGGGCAGCTCTGCTGGGAGGAAAGGCTGGGAGAATTGGGGTTATTCAGCCTGAGGGTTGCTCTGAAGTGACCTTACTGTGGCCTTCCAGTGCCTGAAGGGGCTCCAAGAGAGCTGGGGGGGGATTTTGGACAAGGGATGGAGTGACAGGACAAGGGGGAATGGCTTCCCACTGCTAGAGAGTAGGTTTAGATGGGATACTGGGAAGGAATTCCTGTCTGTGACAGTGGTGAGGCCCTGGCACAGGTTTTCCAGAGAAACTGTGGCTGCCCCATCCCTGGCAGTGTCCAAGAACGGGTTGGACACCTGCTCTGGTGGAAGGTGTCCCTGCCCATGGCAGGGGGAGGATGGGATGGTTTTTAAGGGTCCCTTCCAACCCAAACCATTCTGGGTTGAGAAGCAGCTTTAGGAGTTTTGGGTGGACAGGACACATTCCCTTGGGTGTTTGGCGTGGGCTTGCCCAGAACCTGAGGGCAGGTTGCTGTAAGGGGGGCTCAGCACGGTGGGTGCCAGGGTTGGGGTCCCTCAGGGTCAAGCCTGGGTTTCCTGACTGTCTTTGCTCTCCACAGGGCCTTCTGTTCTCCACCCCTGAATGTCTGAAGCAGCCCCAAGACCTGGTGAAGCTCTACCTGCACGAGTCAAACCGGGTGTACCGGGATAGGATGGTTGAGGAAGGGGATTACCACACTTTTGACAAAATCCAGCGGGAGATGGTGAAGAAGTGCTGCGACGTAAGTGTTGAGGGCTGATGAGGTCTGATTCTGATGACAACGGAGCAGAATGGATTTACTGGAAGGGAAGTCAGTACTGGGGATTTTCCTCTCCCACTCTTTCTCTCCTGTGCCTCTTTCCCCTTTTCCAACACGCAGGTCCAGCCTGCGGGGACATAAAAGGGCTGGAATACCACAGTTCCCTTGGAAGGTGGCTCAGAGCTGCTGTGGGCTTTCCTATGTTTGTTCTGTACTATTTTCTTGTCTTTTACAGGACATTGAGGACACTTTGGAGCAGGCCAAACACATGAATATTTATTGCCATTTTGCCAAAGGCCTGGGGGAACCTGGCTATAGGCCAGTTCCAAGCTGGGAGGAGCTGAGCCAGATCCTCGTGGAAGCCCTGGACAACTACAATGAAGTCAACGCCGCCATGAACCTGGTGCTGTTTGAGGATGCCATGTGCCACGTGTAAGGGGCTTTTCTGCCCTCGTGCTCCCATCCTTTGTCTGTGCAGATTGTTTGGTGGTTCCTGGAGGGGACAGCTCTGGGACACTCAGGACAAGAAGGACCCTGAGGGGCTGGAGCGTGTCCAGGGCAGGGAATGGAGCTGGGAAGGGGCTGGAGCCCCAGGAGCGGCTGAGGGAGCTGGGAAAGGGGCTCAGCCTGGAGCAAAGGAGGCTCAGGGGGAACCTTGTGGCTCTGCACAACTCCCTGACAGGAGAGGGCAGCCGGGGGGGTCGGGCTCTGCTCGCAGGGAACAGGGACAGGAGGAGAGGGAACGGCCTCAGGTTGCAGTAGGTAAGGTTTAGATCGGATATTAGGGAAAATTTCTTCACTGAAAGGTAGGTTTGTGCCATTCCAGCCATGTGTGAATGTGCTGTAGTGCAGGGCTCCTCACCTGTGCAGGAATCCCAGATGCCTCAAGGAGAGAGGCCTTTCTTGGGGAGGGGGATCAGAGCCTTGAATTTTGCTCTCATTGTTTTCATGTCAATGTAATGTCCTTTTCCCCATGCCCTCCTGGGCCTTCACTTAAACGTTGTTCTGTCCAGCAGGACTTGGCAGGTGGGAAAAAAATTGGCACATTTTGAATTGCCACCAAACTGGGGTTTTTTTCCATCAGCACCACCCTCTGGATCTCAGCAGAGATGGGCATCAACTGCTGCCACGTCTCCGAGCCTGACATTCCTCATCCCGCTCAGAACACAATTTCTTAGTGAATAAAATATGTATTGAAAAGCAGTGGGCAGAGAAACAGGAAAATACTCCTATTAATGAGAGATTTTGTGCGCTTCAATTTAGCTGCCGCATCAACCGCATCCTGGAGGCGCCCCGGGGGAACGCGCTCCTGGTCGGCGTGGGCGGCACCGGGAAGCAGAGCCTGACCCGGCTGGCAGCCTTCCTCAGCTCCCTGGAGGTCTTCCAGATCACCCTGAGGAAAGGATACGGCATCCCTGACCTCAAGGTGGGGGACTTGAAAGGCTGAGGTGGAGGGGAAGGGAATACGGAGCAGAACTTGCCCTGGAAGCTTGTTGCATGTTGAGAGACAGAATGGAGGAAGATGACCATGAGGCCCAGGTGGGCAGGAGGCCAAGGACACCTGGGCTGTGCCAGCCCTGGAGTGGCAGCAGGGCCAGGGCAGTGCCCACCCTCTGTGCTGGCACTGCTGGGGCACCTCCAGTGCCAGGGACAGCTCTCGACCTCTCCAACAAGAAGGACCCTGAGGGGCTGGAGCGTGTCCAGGGCAGGGAACGGAGCTGGGAAGGGTCTGGAGCCCCAGGAGCGGCTGAAGGAGCTGGGAAAGGGGCTCAGCCTGGAGCAAAGGAGGCTCAGGGGGGACCTTGTGGCTCTGCACACCTCCCGGACAGGAGGGGGCAGCCGGGGGGGTCGGGCTCTGCTCCCAGGGAACAGGGACAGGAGGAGAGGGAACGGCCTCAGGCTGGGCCAGGGGAGGCTCAGGGTGGGTATTAGGGGCTATATCTTCACTGAAAGGCCTGTCCAGCCCTGGCACGGCTGCCCAGGGAAGTGGTGAAGTGCCCACCCCTGGAGGGATTTAAAAGCCACGTGGACGTGGCACCTGGGGACATGGGGCAGGGGTGGCCCTGGCTACTGTGGGGGAGCATTTGGACAGGATGTCCTTAGAGGGCTCTTCCCACCTAAATGGTTCTGTGATCCTGAGGTACTGAAACACTCCAGACACGACATGGTGCAGTGGAGAGGAGCAAATGCCTTGCTGGAGTGTGTCTGCACAGGGCTGCAGCCAGAGCTGGGGTCTCCTGGCAGTGCTGGGGTCTCCCTCCAGTGAGAACCTCCCAGCCCAGCCCTGGGTGCCAGCCCTGGGCCGTGCTGATGTTCTCAGTGACTGGGGTGGTTCTGGATCATCCCAACGCTAGCTCTGGCCTTGCAGAACGTGGGTGTGACCCCTCCTGGTGTCCCTCCTGCAGGCAGACCTGGCAAACCTGTACCTGAAGGCCGGGCTGAAGAGCGTGGGCTCCGTGTTCCTGCTGAGCGACGCGCAGCTGGCGGACGAGCAGTTCCTGGTGCTGGTGAACGACTTCCTGGCATCAGGTACAGCCCTCGTGCTCTGCTCTCTCCTCTCCCCCTCTCCAGTGGAGTTTTGCTCCTGGTAGCCCCTGGAATTGTGGAATAGACAGAGGGGCAATGATGAGATGAGCTGGAAGTTGCATGGGTTGAACTCTGGAGTAAAAGCGGTGCTGAGGCCTCCCTGGGGAAGGACTCTCCAACAGCTGGGACATTTCTTGTCTTTCCCTCATGTCTTGTACCAGTTTTTATAAGGTTTTTAACTTTTAAAATGTTTGGGTGGTCTGGGAGTTATTTGGCCACTGCTGGAAATGGCCCTGAACAGCTGCAAAAATTTCACGTGTAATTAATGCATTTGCAAAACTACAATGATTTGATATCACGTGCGGCACATTAGGGGTTTGAATATTTCTTTTGTAATCTAATTAGACTGCAGAGCTAAAAAAAATTGGATTTTCTGTGCTTTGACCCTATTCTGTGTTCCTTTCCTTTGTGTTTGATAAGGAAGTTTGCTCTCATGGGTGTTTCTTTCTCAGCAGAATGACCTTCTGTGCCCCTTTGCCGCTCCTGGGACCCAGGGGCATCTGGGCCAGTGGTTTTACCTGAGGAAGGGACTTCCCTGAGGCCCTGAGGAGGGAGGCAGCAGCTTCCCTTTGCTCTAAGACTCCAACAACATCCAGACCTGTAAACCCAAATGTGCCCTCTTCTCCCAGGGGAAATCCCAGATCTCTTCCCTGATGATGAAGTGGAAAACATCATCAGCAGCGTGAGGAATGAAGTCAGAGGCCGGGGGCTGGTGGACTCCAGGGAGAATTGCTGGAGGTTTTTCATCGAGCGCGTCCGGCGGCAGCTGAAGGTGAGATGGAGCCTTTTTCCTTTTATACATTCTCTGTATTCTTTGCACACACGTTTGTGGCCTATCATTGCACTAGGAGCTGGTCCCAGTACTTTTCCCAACCTTTTTGCTAGCGAGAAACACAAAACACATTCCAGAGCTCCAAGCCCTGGGGGTACAACACCCCTATCCCATCTTGGTTCTTTTTGGGAGCCAAGGCCAAAAAAACAGCTCTTCAAGACACGTTTTCATAAACAATGTTTAGCTCCCATCTGAGGGGGGAGGATTTAGAGAGGAGGGAAATTACCTCACCTCTTATGTCTCTAATTGGTGATTTCTGTTGAATATGCCAATTTGCTAAACTTATAAAACTCTATTCACCCCATGTGGGGGTGGGCATTTTGTGGACATTTTCCATGTCTGCCCCTGGATGCCTCCAGTAAAGACCAACCTTTATATTACCTCCTGTTCTAATGTTATCTCCAAAGCATGTTGTTTTATTTCCAGGTTCTTTAAGGCATCAGAGTTGATGCCACCCATCCACCCTGGTGCAGGTGTGAGAGGTGGAGATGCCCTGGGCTGCCCTCTGGGGAGGTTGGGATGCAGCCTGACAGGTTTTGCTGCCTGATCCTGGCATGAAGGCGCAGTAAAGTGCGGGACACACCGTCTGTGGCATCACCTGGGGGCTTTTAGACAGCACAAGTGGTCCAGCACAGAGGATTCCCCACCCAGCAGTTTCCCTCAGATTGTAGGGTGGGATCCTCCTTGGGAAGGGGCTGGTGGTGATGCCTTAGGTTTTAACTCTTATATTTTTCAAAATTCTGTGTTCCCAGTGTGTGACTCTGAGCTGCCTTGCAGCCTGTCAGCTGCTGCTCTCTCATGCTCACACAGACATAACAAAGCCTCTCCAGGCCTGCTCTCCAAGGACACCCAGCCCGTCCCAGGCCCAAAATGTGGAACCCAGCACCTTGAGAAGGGGGGCGAGCTGAGGGGCAGTTCCATCATTAGCTAAAGTTTAATTGGTGAATTTATGCTGATCTGCAAATGGACCAAACCTGTAACAGTGTGAAGAACTCGTGACTCAGGGTCCATCTCGGGTGCAGCCTTTGGCCTGCCCAGAGTGTGCCTCTGAAGGCCTTTCCAATAAATATCCACCTTTATTCCCTTACCGCTGCCTAGTCTCTGTTTCCAAGTTGGCCTCTTTAGGCATCAGTGGAGGCCAAGGTGGGCTGCAGGGGCAGATCCCAGCCCTGCTCCTCCCTCCCTCCCCTCCTGTGCCCCGCAGGTCGCGCTGTGCCTGTCCCCGGTGGGCCCCAAGCTGCGCCTCCGCAGCCGCAGGTTCCCGGCGCTGGTCGGCTGCACCACCATCGACTGCTTCCAGCCGTGGCCCCGGGAGGCCCTGGAGTCCGTCAGCCTCCGCTTCCTGCGGGACATGGACGCCCTGCAGGTGAGCAGCCAGCACAGCTCCTGCTGGGGTGTGACGCCTTTCCCTGGTCTTAAAATGAAGAGAGCTGAACACGGTTAAGAGGGAAAAAGGGTTTTACCTCGGTGTTTATTGAAGGACCCTCAGGGGCGC
>VXBT01003867.1:166439-188763 GCA_013400235.1 Oriolus oriolus | reverse complement strand
TGAGGGAAGTTATCAAACTTAAAGAATTGTAACTGTGTGGGCTGAAAGCACTGAGAATACATAAAAGCTGTATAAAAGAGTACATAAAAGGGGTATAAAAAAAAGCAAAAAATCATCATGGCATCAGGGGGACCCTGGGGACAGGGCTGGCCACGGCTCCAGTGTCTCTCACACCACGTGGGAAGGGAGGGTTGGGTTGCCCTCCAACACATCCAGGGCACCCGGTGCCCATCCAGAGGGGCATCACTGGTAATGCTGAAGTGCATTAAACTCAACCAAATCATCCTTGAGGCACATTCCAGTTTTTTTGGAGAGGGTTGCGGACCTTGGCAGCAGAGCCACGGGCACCACACTCCTGTGTGCTGGGAGCTGATGTGTTACTGGGTACTGGTGTGTTGTTACTGGGTACTGGTGTGTTACTGGGAGCTGATGGCACTGCCAGGGGAAGGATGGCTCTGCCAACACAGAGGCAGCCCCAAACACCCACAGAAAATAACCTGCTGCTCCTGAGCGCTGCAGGGAACACACGCTCTGCTCTCCCCTCTGGAGTCGGAGCCTCTGGAATTCTCAAGGGCAAAAATAGGCCGAGTTCTCAGTGATGACAACCTGCTACTAGAATAGAGATTTGTTTCTGTTTATTTAGTTTTTCTGGGCAGGATTTAGGAAGAATAATGTCTACAATGGTTCTTTTTAGGAGTGTGCACTTTTCCCATTTGTACAGAAGAAAAGCCCAAATTTATACTTAAAAGAGCTGTTATTTTGTAGAGAAATTTCTTGGAATAAGATAATGTGTGAGATAAAAAGATATAAAAAGAGGTATAAAGTACAGGAGCAACAAAGTTATTTTAGAGATAACAGTGAAAAGGGATCAGCTCAGGTGTTACATCCCGGACTGTGCTGCAGCAGAATGAAAAGTTACCAAATTCCTTTATATTCAGCACAGACCTGTGTTATATATAGTTTTCTATTTAAAACAGTTCCCTCTCGTCTCCCCATCCTCCCTTTAGGATTCAGTGAAAGATTCAATAAGCAAATTCATGGCCCACGTCCACATCAGTGTCAACGAGATGTCCTGGCTGTACCTGAGCAACGAGCGCCGCTACAACTACACCACCCCCAAGTCCTTCCTGGAGCAAATCAAACTCTACCAGAACCTGCTGCTGAAAAAGGACAAGGATTTAAAGGCAAAAATGGAGCGGCTGGAGAATGGCCTGGAGAAGCTCAAGAGCACCTCTGCACAGGTAAGGACGCCTCGGGGTTGGTTTTCCTTCTTTCTCTTGTCTGGTTCGAGGGAGAACTTTACAGGGGAAAAAAATCTGTGCTGGATCCTGGCTCTAGTCTGGCTTGAGCTGGGTTTCTGGAGGAGCAGAAGTGATGCTCTGCTCTGGAAAGGAGAATGGAGAGGTGTGTGTGCAGTCTCTGCTCTTCGGGAGGTAACTGAAAGATTTCAGCAAATAAAATCAGACTGGGATCCAGCTGAGTCTGTCATCCTCTTTTAATGGTTAAATTTCAGCTGCGGTGACAAAACAGCTTAGAAAATACAGGGCAGTCAGTGATTTTTGGAGTTGCATCCAGGAAACCTCCAATAACTTCAGCAAGACTCTTTCAAACTAAATAGTGCATGCTGTTAAAATGAGGCTGATGTTCATTTCTCCTTCCATTATGTTATCCATCTTTAAGGAAAGCTAAGAAAAGCACATTAGTCATCCCAAAATTCCCCTGCTAAAGACTCACCCTGGCACTCTCCTCTGGTAATGACTGGAAGCTGTTCTGGGTATTTCCCAAACCTCTCTGCAGTGACACCTACATCTGTTGCTACACTCCCATCTTTCTCCCCATTTCATATCCTATTAACTCTCACAAATGTTTGCTTACAAAGCTCCTGCAGTGGCAAATGGGGCTCTCCTGAAGCTGCTGCAGAGGGATGCAGGGGGGTTGGTGAGAATGAAGGACTGGCAGGTCCATCCCCTTCCACACATCTGCTCTGGGTAGCGCTGGGGACATCAATCGCGTCCGCCACGCTCGAGGGGACACACGCCTGCCTGGGGGTGATGGATGGGCTGGGCTGGTGCCTCTCAGTGCTGATATCTCCATCTCCCTTCAAACAGCCTCTGCTCTCGGAGCAGGCCACGGGAGGGGTGGGCACGTGCCACATCCCCTGTGCAGGTTTTAGCATCTCCTTTGTAGGGAAGGGGTAGCAGAGAGCACCGGTGGCACCCACCAGAGTGACCAGGCTGTGCCATCACCTCAGCTCACCTCAGCTCAGCTCACCTCACCACCGAAACTGCGGGGAAAAACAAAAACCCTCCCACATCATTTTCAGTGTTAGAGAACCAAGGCATTCCTTTATTTCTGGCCAGGATGTGCAACAGAAATCATTTCATCCACACGTAGCCCGGGTCGTGCAGAGAAAATCATTCCATGACACGTGGATTTTACCAGATTTTTCACAAACTTTATACAGTCAGAACCCAGAGAGAACCATTGTTTCAGTGTTCATTGGTCCCAAGTTGTGCAGTTCTTAGTGTTTTGTATTGGATATGAATTTCATTGCCTCCAGTGCTAATTAGGTCCTCATTCTTACCTCTCCTTTCCCAGACCAGGTGTCTCTGACCATGCCAGGGGTGATGTTTGGAGTTGACATTCAATAATGGTCATTAATGGTCATTATCTTTTGTGTATCTTCTGTGCTACTCCCAGTCTGTTGAGATGTTAAGCTCATCAGGCCTCACCTGGTGGAACAGCACCCTGGAAAGAAGCTTACATTCCCTTCCCCGGGGGCAAAGGTGAACAAACCCAACTAAAGTTATAAAATTAAAAATTTTAAACTCGTTGCATTTTCCAACCACCTCACCTCAACCCACTTCACTCATTCAGGCAACAGTTCTGACGGACCTGTGGGGTGCTGCTGTTTTTTGGGGAGTCTCCAGTGGTGGATAAGATGGATTAAGTTTATTTTTTTGGGAGCAACCGATATGAAATGAATCTTTTGAGAACAAGTCTCCGGGTCTGTTGTGACACGTGGGAACCCTTCTGCATTCTTCAGGCTTCTCTTCAGTGGGTGCTGTGTGGGCAGGGTTCTCTGACAAGCCACAGAGCAGCGGTGGAGGACTTGAGAAGGATGAGAAAATCAAATCACACAAAGGATGAAAGAGCAAAATGTTCATGTCTGGTCGGAGTGAGGCTGGGGTGAGAGGTGCCTCCTTGTGCAGGTAATTAAGATGCAGAGCAGTGAGGACAAATATGTCAAACTCAAGTCTAAAATTAGCACTGGGGGGCCTAAAATTAAACACCTAAATTACCAGATGTGCGCAATAGTCAAACCTGCTGTTGATTTGAAACCAGAGTGTGGATATTTTATCAGTATTGGAAATCACACCAGCACGTTCAGTCTCGAACACGGATTTAAAAGGCTGAACTTTACGCTCACCCACGGAAATGCTTGGTCTTGGGGCTGAGGAAGTGACGAGTCCTCTCCCTCACTCAGATGTGTCACCTGCAGGTTGTGCTCGGGGGTGATGTGCTGGGGGTGGAGCGGTGTTTTCAAAGTGAAAGCGGAGGGTTTTGACCCCTGGGTGTCACCTGGCTGGGTCTCAGCTCTGAGGCCTGCTGCTCATCACCGGCGCTCTCCAGGGTCCTGCTGCTCGGTACCGTGACAAGTGACAAATTAATTGTGATGTTTGCGTGTTTCTGTGGGCTCAGAGCGGCCTCAGCACGAGGGGCTGGGGGGCCAGGAGCTGCAGCTATTTTTGACTTTGCTGTTCCAGTTTCAAAACAACCTCTCTGCCTCCTTTTACTGTGCTCCCCTCTACCCTTTTATTTTCTTTTTCCTTTGGAGATTTGGACACCTTGATGCTGTTGACCATCCTTCCTCCTCCAGCAATGTTTCCCCTCGGCGCTCAGGGAAGCTGAAGCCTCCTTCCTATTAGGACATAATGGTTTGGGAAGATGTGTGGGATGAGTCATTTGTTTTTCAGAGCGCTGAGTGCCACCAAGAGGTCAGCGCCCATTGCTGAGTAATTCTGAGGATGGCTTTGGTTAATATTGCATCACTGGATTCCACATTCGAGCCTGGCTGGTGCTATCAATTAATCGCTGACCTTTTGATGTATTTTGTGTTCTTGAAACAAGGCAGGGACAATCAGATAAAATGAGTCTTCTGGGAGCCTGCCCTCCAGGTTTTCTTCTCTTTAATAATTTTTCTCATGCTGTTCTGGTGGTAGGCAAGGGCTTCTCCCTTCCTTTCCCTGATGAAGTCACAGCACATTACCCTTGAATTTCTCATTTGCTTTGCTCTTTCCCTCTCCACCTCAGGTTACTAATTGCTTATCACATTGTTCTGCGCTCAGGAAGCTGCTCACAGGTTTCTCATGGAATCACAGAAATGCAGAAATGGTTTGTGTTGGAAGGGATCACAAAGCCCACCCAGGGACACCTCCCACTGTCCCAGGCTGCTCCAAGCCCCATCCAGCCTGCCCTTGGACACTTCCAGGGATCCAGGGGCAGCCACAGCTTCTCGGGGAATTCTATTCCAGGGCCTGCCCACCCTCCCAGGGAAGGATTTCTTCCTGATATCCAATCTAACCCTGCCCTCCGTCAGTGTGAAGCCATTCCCTTTTGTCCTGTCACTGCAGGCCCTTGCAAATAGTCCCTCTCCAGCATCCTTGCTTTTTTAAAATCCTGACTAAATCATTTCCCCTTCCCTTGCTGCGTGTGCTCGGCAGGGCATTGTCTGCTCCCCTGGGCTCAGCTTACCCCTGCTCTTTGTGCTGCTGTTGAGCGCCCGTGGATTTTAATCCCCTGCTCGCTTTGTCCTGCTCGTGTAAACCCCTGCAGCTCCCGTCTGTGTGTGTATCCAGCACACAAAGGCTGATTTCTGGGCAGAAGGTCACAGCCATATCTGCCATCAGCAGAGCCCACTTCAATTTCCTGCGGCCCCCGGAGACGTGGAGCTGAACAAGGAGCTGCCGCCGGCTTTGTCACACGGAGGGATTATGTGCTCATGTGAGCTGGGATTTACAGCGTGCCTTTGTCCTGGTGAGAGCAGTCCCACAGTGCCAGGCAGCAGGGGATGGTGATGGATGGAGGGCATGTGGAGAGCCCTGAAAAACCGCTCTCCACGTGAAGCCGACGCCAAATGTCAACAGCTTCAGTCTGTGGGTTGCAGGCTGTGCTCTGCCTTCTGGTATCGCCAAAATGAGTGCCTGGCTTCCCTTCCTGTGAGGGTTTTTGTGTGGGTAAAGATGTGCCCCAGGAGCTCTGAGTGAACCTTTATGAGCCTGAGATCAGGCAGTGGAAGCCTCTGTGGTCTGCCCAGAGTCCGGGTAAATTCACTGAGATGGGGATTTCAGCAGGAGGTTTTGTGTCTGCGGGTGAGAGCCTGCGTGAGCTTCCCCCCGTGCAAACCTGGTGAGGGCTCCTGGTGTGAGCAGGGTGTGAGGAGCTGCCACCAACACGGCCCTGCTGGTGCCCTCCTGGCTGCCACCTCAAGGGGATGTCCCTTCTCAAGCTCATCTGATACCACATTTAAAGCCCCCTGACCCTGCCAAGGGCTGGACCTGTCAGTAGATCCTGGCTGCAATCTTTCTGGGGTGAAAAATGATGTTAGAAAGGAATTGTTCCCTGTGAGGGTGGTGATGCCCTGGCACAAGGTGCCCAGAGCAGCTGTGGCTGTCCCTGGATCCCTGGCAGTGTCCCAGGCCAGGCTGGACAGGGCTTGGAGCAGCCTGGGACAGTGGAAGGTGTCCCTGCCCGTGGCACTGGATGGGCTTTGATGTCCCTTCCAAACCCAGCCATTCCATGGCTCTGTGATTCCTGCCACAAGCCCGCAGCACTGATGGTTTCCAGCAGCAGCTGCTGCCCCTGCCCTGTGCCTGGGGCCCGGGCTGGAGGGGTGGGGAGGGGCAGGGTGTGCCAGGGGGAGCAGGAGGCTCGGGGAGCTCCTGGGGCACAGGTCCTGCTCCAAACCACTGTGTTCATGGGTTTGCTGGTGCCGAGGCTGAGAGGCTCAAGCGTGGCTGAACTGCAGTCCTTGTCACCTCCCCAAGGCACAGCAGTGCACACCTCTGTCCCGGGGATGTGACATCAGAGCTCCCACCCAAAGCTGATGGGTTTGGTTTTACAGCGACAGAAGCTCCTGCCTGGTGTGTGACGGGGCTCCTGGGCTCTCTGAAATCATCCCAAGGATATCTGAACTGTGCTTCCTCCTCCTTGCCCTTGGGTCCTGCCCAGGGCAGTGTCCGTGTTGCCTTGGTCCCTCTGTGTGGGAGCAGGGCTGGGACAGCTCCAGGGCCACGCATCCTGCTGGAGCCGCGCTCTCTGAAGGGCTCCTCGCTGCTCCCAGCCGGCTCTGCTGGGTGCACCACGCGTGTCCCACGAGCAGCAGGCTCCGGCCAACAGCTGGAAACGTTCCCCTGCACTGCCAGGACCCTGCCTGACAGCCAGGCCCTCCCTGCCCGCAGGTCCCGCTGCGGTGTGAGCCCGTGCTGGGCGCTGAGGAGCAGGCGGGGCAGCCCAGCTCCCACACACAACTCTGCCCTGCAGGTGGATGAGCTGAAGGCCAAGCTGGCAGCCCAAGAGGTGGAGCTGAAGCAGAAGAACGAGGATGCTGACAAGCTGATCCAGGTGGTGGGCGTGGAGACGGAGAAGGTGAGCAGGAAGAAGGCGGTGGCCGATGAGGAGGAGCGCAGGGTGGCCCTCATCGCCCGGGAGGTCGAGCAGAAGCAGAAGGACTGTGAGGAGGACCTGGCCAAGGCTGAGCCTGCCCTGGCAGCTGCCCAGGCTGCTCTCAACACCCTCAACAAGGTAGGGTGAGGATTCCCATGGGAACCCTGTGTTTTTCCTCTGCCCTGGGGGAGAGGAGCTGTGTCATCTGATGGCCCAGGTTCTGGGCATTGTACTGTCCCTCCTCCAGCTCCCTCCCTGTGTTTGTGCTGGGAGGATGATCCTTCTGATGCTTCAAATACTCCCTCTTGGTGCCTCCAGAACCCTCTGTAGCCACACTGCTCTCAGGACAGCTGGCCCTGCTCAGCCTTGGCAGGGTTAATTCTCTCTGTGCTCCTGACAGTTTAAACTTCCCTTTTCCTTTTCTTTTCCCATGTGAGCCAAGAAGTGACCGTGGGCTGGCTCAGCCTGGCTTTGGCTGCATGGGTGGGACCTGCTGCAGCCCCTCTGTCCCCTGCTCTGATGCCTTTTGCAGGGGCTGGTGGCAGTGAGAGTGACTGCGGCAAACTGAGAGGATATTTAAAGTGTTATGGAGAGATAAGTCTATACATATATGAGATAATTACATATATATGGAAGATAATTAGGGTAATTATTATATGGACCATGATGAATGGCATGTGGGTTGTGACAGACCCAGTGCAGAGCACCTGCAAAATAACAAACTGCAAAGCCAGATGTGATAGTGAGTTTGGAAACTTGGGAAATCAGGAGTTGGAGACAAAAATGCCCTTTTGGCTCCTCCAGTGCAGTTTGGCTGCTTGCCCTGTGAGGGTGCCTGGGCTCTTTCTCAGCAGCTGCATTCCCTCAACCCTGAGGGCTGCAGGACATGGGAATCAGAGGATGGCTTTGGCACTGGGATGTCAGCTTGGGTAGGAGGGAGCATGAAGGGAAGCTCTGAAGGTTGTTTTAGAGGGCCCGGGGGTTATTTCTATAGATTTCACTCTTATTTATCCCAATCCTCTGAGAGGGCATAAAACCTCCTGCTCCCCCAGGAGTCTGGGGAGGAGCAGTGTGCTGTGCTGGCCCCAGGTGGGATGCTAGAAGCAGGGAATGGAGCAGCTGTGCTGCAGACAGGCAGAGCAGCGATCTAAAGGCAGCACTGCTGGGGCCGAGAGGAGCCCAATTTATCAGATTGATAGCCTGGGAGCCTGACTCTATTAGTGGCAGAGTGAAAAGAAAGCCCATTCATTTTTACCTAACAACCTCGTTTTCCCCTTTTCAGACCAATCTGACGGAGCTGAGGTCCTTTGGGTCACCCCCTTCTGCTGTCAGCAACGTCACCGCGGCCGTGATGGTGCTGACGGCCCCGGGAGGGAGGATCCCCAAGGACAGGAGCTGGAAAGCAGCCAAAGTGGCCATGGCCAGGGTAGACGGCTTCCTGGACTCCTTGATCAAGTTCAACAAGGAGAACATCCACGAGAACTGCCTCAAAGCCCTCCAGCCCTATTTGCAAGACCCCAAGTTCAACCCCGAGTTCGTGGCCACCAAGTCCTCGGCGGCGGCCGGGCTGTGCTCGTGGGTGCTGAACATCGTGCGCTTCCACCGCGTGTTCTGCGAGGTGCAGCCCAAGAGGCAGGCGCTGGACAGGGCCAACGCCGAGCTGGCAGCTGCCCAGGACAAGCTGGCCACTGTCAAGGCCAAAATCGCCGTGAGTGCCCTTGGGGGGACCCGTCCTGCCTGTCCCTGCCTGGGGGAATCCCCTCCTTTGGGCAGAGCTGCTGCTCGGCGCTTGCGCTCTTAAGCAGGGGTGGGAATCCAAAGGTTTGGGGACTTGCGGGGTTTTCTCTCCCTCCTGCTGCACTGGCAGCCCCGAAGTGCAGCCCTGTGCTGGGCTGAGCCCCAGCCTGGGCAGCAGGGGAGGGCAGGGGGATTGTGCCCCTGTGCTCAGGTCAGACCCCACCAGCAGAGCTGCCCCAGCCCTGGGGCCCAGCACAGAGGGAGGATTTGGAGCTGCTGGAGAGAGCCCAGAGGAGGCCCTGGAGCTGCTCCAGGGCGGGAGCCCCTCTGCTCTGGAGCCAGGCTGGGAGAGCTGGGGGTGCTCACCTGGACAAGAGAAGGCTCCAGGGAGAGCTCAGAGCCCTTTCTGGGGCCTAAAGGGGCTCCAGGAGAGCTGGAGAGGGACTGGGGACAAGGGATGGAGAGACAGGACACAGGGAATGGCTTCAAACTGAAAGAGAGGAAATTTAAGTTAGTTAAAGGGAAGGAATTGTTCCCTGGGAGGGTGGGGAGGCCCTGGCACAGGGTGCCCAGAGCAGCTGTGGCTGCCCCTGGATCCCTGGCAGTGCCCAAGGCCAGGCTGGATGGGGCTGGGAGCAGCCTGGGACAGTGGAAGGTGTCCCTGCCATGGCAGGGGGTGGAACAAGATGATGTTTAAGGTCTTTTCCAACCCAAACCATTCTTGTGATTCTGTGACAGGACATTGCTGCTTCCTAAATTTCCTCTGTCCTGCTCCAGCCCCGCTTGCACCTGAAGGGGAAGGCTAAATATGAATCCTTATTATTCCTACCTAATTTTTTTAATGTGATTTACCTCTACTCCTCAGAAAACCCATCACCTCATCACCTCACCCCAGTGTACTCCCAGTGTGCTGCACAGGGCAGGGGACAGGGGCTGGAGGCTGATTCAGTGCTGGGAGCACAGAGCTGAGCTGGCTCCACACTCAGCCCCTGGTTTTGCTGGATGCTCTTGCAGGAGCCTCATTTGTCACGGCACAGCTCCCAGGCAGCACATCGTGGATGTTATTTGGATTTTTGCTACTTAAAAAAAGAAAAAAAAAATTAAAAAACCTCTCTGAATAGAAGAAATTGCAGCCTGATTAAAAGTGCATTTCCACAGAGTGTAGAGTGAGGCCTTTATCGTTTTCCTTCAGAAAATTATCTCTATGTGAAAACACATCCTGCTTTATCCTGCTTTTCTCCCTGCTCGCTCCCAGCACGATACCTGCTAAGAACAGGGTGTGGGAAGCAGCTGCTCCAGAACCTGCCTGGTTTTAGGGTGCTTTGGGATATTTGGGAGTGGGATCCCCTGGGGCAGGGTCCCAGTGAGTGACCAAGGGGCAGCAGGTCCCTCTGCTCCCCTCACCCCTTCCACCAGCACATCACCCTGTTAGGAAACACAGCACTCTTTTGATGTTTTCAAGGGCTTATCGTTCTTAAAATGCTTACTACACTTTTTAACTAAAAATACAAAAAAACGGTGCTCAACTCTCCGGTCGCCCCTTCCTGCTGCAGATGAAAGGAGGCACCTGAAGCAGGGCTGGATTTAGAGGGCTTTGGTGTCTAATTCTCCCACCTCAGATGTGCCATACAGTGCTGGGGAACTTTTTTCATCCCTTTATGCTGCTCTTTTCCAAAGCTTTTTATGCCTGAGCATTTTTTTTTTTTTAAAGGAGTGGGATTTTGTTGAAGAAAAGTGCAATCTTTGGGGAGATTACTGCTGCTCCTCTGGCACACACTGACAAAACTGCCTGGTTTAGGGGCCTTCTCCTCTCTGCAGATGGAGAATGATGCAGGGTAGCGTGGGATGGATGTGGAGGTATATCCTTACTTATCTGGGATATCTTGGATAGCTTCACTGCTGTGTGGTGATTCATACCTGCTCACAGCTGGGCCCCAAGCTGCCACACACTCATTTGTATTAATAAATGAGAACATTCTCAGTGTCCAAACCATTAAGGGCTTTCCGTCTCCTTTGCCTGCCGGGGAATTAAGCGCTCTGCCCCTGGGGCTGGTGGAGGTAGAAGCAAGAGGTGTGTTCAGAGCTGCACTTGTGTGCAGCCCTGCAGGCCTGCTCTGTCCTGCACACCAGACCCATGTAGATATTCTATAGATCCTGCTTGTACAGTGGGATATGATCTGTATGAACCTTTGCAGGCTCACAGATCCATATGCACACAGGGACAGAAACTTTTGGTGTTATTGTTCCAAGACAGGTCAAGGAGAGGCAGCTTTGTGTGTGCCAGCACCCAGGAGAGCTGCAGAGATCTCCAATATAATCCTTTTTCATTTTCAGGTTTGTTTCTAGCGCGTAGCTCAGTGTTAAAGTGATTTACAAGCAGTTTAGCCTTAAGCATTCTGCATTGGGTGCCGATAAAATCAATTATTACTTCTCTTATCAGAAGTGAAATGCTCCGAGTGCTTGTGGGAGCTGTTGGTTTGGTTTAGATCCGAGTGTGAGCAGCTCTGTCCAAGCAAAGGGCTCTCCAGTTTTCTCTGCAGGTGCTTGGTCTCTTCCTGCCCCTCCCAGCCCGGTGACCCGCAGGGGACATGGCCCCACCTCACTGGGGGCTCCTGGCACACGCTTGGGCAGCTTTCAGAGCAGAACCCTTTTATTCACTTGTTCTATTCCTTGCTGGGAGCAGTGTGAGGGCATGGCTTGGAGATGGTTCAGGCAGAGCTCCAGGAGCCCCTTGGGGATTGGAGCACGACTGGGGGAATCAGCAGAGCCTCAAGGGCTGGTCGGAGACAAGGGGCTGTAGCATCAGGAAATACCAAATTTGGGTTCCTCAGGTGGCTGCTCGTTGCTCAGCCATAGTCATGGTCATCAGGGATCAGCCAGAAACCCCAAATGAATTTGTTTTGTGTGTCCTTTGCCTCTGCTCTGTGCCAAGGGTGTGAGTTCCAAGCAGTGGCACAGCCCAGCCCAGCACTGCTCTGTGCTGGCTCCTGGTGCCAGCCCTGGGTGGATGAGCCGGGCTGGAGCTTGGCCAGGGTTTGGACAAGGGTTTGCCTCAGCATCACAGGATCCCAGTATGGTTTGGGCTGGAAGGGATCACAAAGCTCATCCAGTGCCACCCCTGCCATGGCAGGGACACCTCCCACTGTCCCAGGCTGCTCCCAGCCCTGTCCAGCCTGGCCTTGGGCACTGCCAGGGATCCAGGGGCAGCCACAGCTGCTCTGGGCACCCTGTGCCAGGGCCTGCCCACCCTCACAGGGAACAATTCCTTCCCAATATCCCACCCAGCCCTGCCCTCTGGCAGTGGGAAGCCATTCCCTGTGTCCAGTCCCTCCATCCCTTGTCCCCAGTCCCTCTCCCGCTCTCCTGGAGCCCCTTTAGGCACTGGAAGGGTCCCTAAGGTCTCCCTGGAGCCTTCTCTTCTCCAGGCTGGACACCTCCAGCTCTCTCAGTCTCCAGAGCAGAGGGGCTCCAGCCCTTGGAGTGCCTTCATGGCCTTTTGTACTCGCTCCAACAGCTCCGCATCGTTCCCGAGTTGTTAAAACCGTGCTGTTCCTGACTTCCTCCTGTTTTCCACGTGCAGCGCCTCAACGAGAACCTGGGCAAGCTCACGGCCAAGTTTGAGAAGGCCACGTCAGACAAGCTCAAGTGCCAGCAGGAAGCTGAAGCCACAGCGTGCACCATCGCCCTGGCCAACCGCCTGGTGAGTGCCCGCAGGGGCAGCGCTGGGGGCACGGCAGGGAGGGAGCAGGGCTGGGCTGAGCCCCGTGCACGCAGCACGTTCCGTCCTCCCATGGTTCTGGAAATGTTTCCTGCACTGCAGTGATGCCATGATGAATTTTGCATTTTCTTTTATACCCCTTTTATGCACTCTTTTATACAGCTTTTATGTATTCTCAGTGCTTTTAGCCCACACAGTTATAATTCTTTAAGTTTGATCACTTCCCTCAGACCCAATATCCCGTTAAGCCAAGAGCCCAAACACCCTGGAAACCCCAGACCCCGAGGGCCTCTCCAGAACACATTCTGTAAACAAAGCCAGGCCCAGCCAGGGGAANCCAGGAAAAGGCATCAGCAGCAGGTTTTGGTCAGCGAAATGCTCTTGCAGTGGCTGTTTCTGTGCATCAAGGCAGCTCTGCTCGTGCCTGGCTCTGCTGCCATCACAGCTCTTCTCCTTCTCGGGGCTTAAATGTTTGAGCAGGTACTGATGGGCCAGACAGAACTCTATGAACCAAAAATGGCATCATAAAAACAAAGGTGGGAACGTGCCCGTAGCTTTGCAGGTTTTGAAATGACAAGAACTGGACTGAAAAGCTCTCTAAAAGCCTCAGTGTTCTCCAAGTCAGAATACAAAGATATTAAGAGAGGGGCCTGCAAGGAACTGGAGAGGGATTTTGCATCAGGAACTGTAGTGACAGGACAAGGAGAATGGGTTCAGACTGAAAGAGGGGAAATTTAATTTAGATATACAGAAGAAATCTGGGCACAGGGTGCCCAGAGTAGCTGTGGCTGCTCCTGGATCCCTGGCAGTGCCCAAGGCCAGGCTGGACGGGGCTTGGAGCAGCCTGGGACAGTGGGAGGTGTCCCTGCCATGGCAGGGGTGGCACTGGATGGGCTTTAAGGTCCCTTCCAACCCCAACCATTCCATGACTCTGTGATTCCATGACACCACGTCCCAGGCTAGGCTGGTTACATCTCTTCCCCACCCCATGATGTAGAAACACCTTCCAATCTCAATGATTCTATGATTCTACACTGTCCAAAATTCACCATTTCTGCACTGTAGGCAAGGAACTCCTTGCATCCCAAGTTGCTGCCGTGCACTGCCCACCTTCTCCTGTGTCATCCTGGCTTGGATCTGGGAACAGAACCTGGCAGCCCTCACCCACGTGCAGCTCATTTGACATTCAAGATGTGTCACTGGCGTGGCTGTGGGTAGAAATAAGTTCCCAGCCTTTGAAACAAACACGTCTGAGGCTGTATAAAGAATGTGACCGAACATGGAGAGCGATGCTTTGGATTGACAAATGAACCTGGGGGATTGAGCACAGTGCCACACCGGCATCTCATGAATTCAGGTGACCTAAGGAAGATGCTCCAGGATCCAAGAGACAGGATCTGTGCACCAGAAAGGGAGCCTGGCTGCTGAGTGGTGTTTGTGAGTGGGAGTGTGCTAATGCAGAGGAGGAAATTTAGTGATGACAAATGCTAAATAACGTGTGCAGGGAAAACAAACTGTAATCATGCAGTTACATGGATAGGGCCTAATTGCACTATTATCACTCACAGAAGAGCTCTTGGAGTTGTTGCAGAGAGTTCTCAGGAACAGCAGCGTGGCACTTGACAGGAGGAGAAAAGACAAATTGAATATTTACTAATTGGTAGGAAAAAACCTCAGGAAACAGAAGTGAAGTGTCATTGTATTGGGTCTGCCAGTGCCTGCAGCCCACGCGTGGTTACCCTGTCTAAGAAGGCTGGGGGCAGCCTAGGAAAGCTACAGCAAAGTGTGAAACCACTTGTGTGTGACAAGAGAGGGAATAGATCAGGGCTCTTCACTTTGGAAAAGGCGTAGAGGGGATGGATGTGACAGAAGCCTCTGAAGTCGTGACTGGTGTGCAGAAGGTGGATGGGGAATGGTTGTTCACTCTCTGACATGATCAAAGAGCCAAAGGTAATCGAAGGAGTAGCTTTTAATTTGCTACTTGCTAAAGAAAAAGGATTCCAGTGACTTCTCGGATCTGAGGTGGGAGATGCCTGGGATGTCTTGAACGTATTAAAACTGGCAGTAGTGTGTGATCCAAGCAGAGGAGAAGAAAAGACCTCTAGGACCTAAGGAGATAAAAAGTAACCTGAAAAAATGAATTAGGAGTATGGAAGCACCTCTGAGTGCCAGGAAAATCAGATCAATGAAGACTTCTTGGTCCTAGAGGGGCTGTGGGAGTAATATGGGAGTTGACCTCAAGGAGACTGGAGGGGAGACCTGTGGATGCTTCATCCATAAAAACTACAAAGGAAAGGTGCAAGAACTGGACTCTGCCCTGTAACTGCAGTTGAGATTAAGGATAATTTATGTATGGTCCTTGAAAGTGACCAACAACTTAAAAGCAGTGCTCTGCTGCTTTTTCAAGGAGTGGGATAAGATGAGATGAGATGAGATATGTGGGCTGCGACCAGGGCCTGTCCTGCTCCAGCTGGACTCCAGCAAATGTCCAGAACAGAGGAGGAGCAGGGCAAGGATAGCCTGTGCTGCCTGATCCTTGATCTTTTCCAGCCTTCATTCCACTGTAAGGAATATGGCTTTCCATGATAAAACGAACTTCCAAGACTGAGAACATAAATCTGGGAATTCCCGCACGTAAAGAGGCAGCATTGCTGCACACGAAATAACTGGATGGTCTGGATATGGGAACCACAGGGATGGGATGAAGTTCAGTGATGCAAGATGCAGACCTGAAAGCAGATTGTTCACCTCTAAACCAGGATCCCAGTGCAGCAGCCAGGGAGGCCTGGATGTGTTGGATCGGGCTTTGCCCTACACATTGTGCAGCCCTAGGAAAGGCAGCTGAGGTCCTAATCCTATCATGAGTATCTTCCTAGCAAGGCTGAGGGGACATCACAGCCTGGGACCAGCAAAAGGCACCAGGGAGCCTCTGCAGCTCTGTGAGGAGGGTGGTGGCTCAGCTGGAGCAGAGTTAGAGACAGCTCTGAGGTCAGGTGGGGCAAAAAAACTTGAGACTTCTCTTTCTGCTCCTGGGATGGGTCAAACTTCCCAGAGGCAGTTTGCCCTGATCCACAGGGGCAGTTTTGGCAGGGCAGAAAGGCCATCAGAGGTATTTTGCAGGTGTCTGTTAGTTCTTATGTTCGTCAGAATAAACTGATTGTCTGGAGAAACTGTGGCTGCCCCTGGCAGTGCCCAAGGCCAGGCTGGCCAGGGCTGGGAGCACCCTGGGACAGTGGGAAGTGTCCCTGCCCACGGCAGGGGGTGGCACTGGATGACCTTTAAGGTCTCCTCCCACCCAAACCAGTCTGGGATTCTGTGATTCCATGAATCATGAACGAGCTGGTGTGTAGGAGGTCGCACGGCTCCGCAGAGATGATGTCAACTGTCTGTAAAGAATTGCAAAAACGATCCCAAGTGATGGAGGGGTGAAACACCAGGTAGATAAATGTAATGTAGAGTACATTGGGAAAATTAGGTTTTGCTTCACATGCCCTGTAAGTGATGCTGAGCTGATTGCTATCACTCAGGAATGAAAGGACGGAGTTAAGAGTGCTGTGAGCTCCGTGCTCCCAGGAGCAAAAAGCCCTCACCAAACCCAAAGCCCATCTGAAACCGGATATTAGGGTTTATTAGGAAAAGAAGGGAGAACAAAACAGAAGAATCCCCATCTTGCTCTATGAATACCTTCTAAATAAATCTCGAATGTGCAGCATTACCTCCACCCCCTCTGCTGCACCTCAAAGGCTGGAGGAGAATGGGAAATGGTGCAGAGACAGCAACAATAAAAGAAACCGGATAATAAAGATTGCATCACTCGGTGCAGATAAAGATTGCAAGGAAAATCAAAAGGCTGCTTCTGTGTGAGGAATTATTGAAGAGGCTAAAGCTCTTCAACCTGAAAAGAAGGCAGCAGAGGGGTACCGAGGGCTTGGAATCCTGAGTGGTGCAGAGAAGCTGGTGCCAGCAGGATTGTTCCCTGGTTTTGCACTGGACAAACGTTTTAGCAATTGAAAAGTTCAGGCAGCACATCAAAGGATGTACTTTTTTTACAGAAAACTTAGCTGAGCTGTGGCTCTCCTGCCCACGGGATGCTGTAGATGCCGAAAGCTGGGTTGATATCCACAGCAGCTTAGGCTTGGTCACGTAGTCAAAAATCATCAGTGGCTGCTAAGCACAAGGAAATAAGCTCAGGGTCAGGAGGTCCCGAAATCTGCAGCTGTGGGAAGCTGGAAGCTGTGTCCAGAGCTGTGCTTGTGCGTCCAGGCCAGGCTGGATGGGGCTTGGAGCAGTCTGGGACAGTGGAAGCTGTCCCTGCCCATGGCAGGAGGTGGAACCTGATGAACTTTGAGGCTCCTTCCAACCCAAACCATTCCATGGCTGTATGAATGATCACTTTGACTTGGGAATTTGCAGGTTGGGGGACTCGCCTCTGAAAATGTGAGGTGGGCTGAGGCCGTGAAGGACTTCAAACAGCAGCAGAGCACCTTGTGTGGAGACGTCCTGCTGATCACGGCCTTCGTCTCCTACCTGGGCTACTTCACCAAGAAATACCGCCAGGACCTCCTGGATGGCAGCTGGAGGCCCTATTTGAACCAGCTAAACGTGAGTCCTGATTCCTCTGAGAAGCCGTTGTTACCGGGATTAACGCGGCCATAAATCCTGGTGCCCACGGGGGAGCTCTCAGTGAGGGACGTCCCCGTGTCCTCACCGAGCTGGGCTGAGGAGCAGGACGTGGCCATCTACTCCTCTCTGGGGAAAACGTGGTATCCTTGCACGATGGAGTTCCTCCACGCACACAGGGAACCCCAAACACAGAGCCCAGCCCTGCAGTTTTGTTCATGGCCGTGAAGGAGGGGGGAATATAGAGAAGGAATTACTTGGAGCAGGCAGAGCTCGCTGCCAGCTCTCCAGTCGGCTTGGAAAAACTCCAGGTGTTTTTCTCATTCTGGACACAAGCTCTGGTGGTGCTGGCCATGCTTCTCAGCTGGTTTTATCCATGTCATGCTGTTAGGACCAGATGGAGATCATTGTGCTTGAAGCTTGTTTAATATTTCACTAATTTTAACAGGGTCCTCTCCTACAAATGGTGCCAAGAAGCTTTTAAATAAGGTCCCAACAGGGCAGAGGTGCCCAAATCAAAGGGCTGACCAAAGTTCCTTAGGCTGAGAGAGGAAAACTTCATTCTGCATTTCTTAACACTAAGCCAGAAACTTAAAGAGGTGCAATATTGTTCCAAAAATGACCTGACTGTGCTGAGAAATGTCACCATCCTCACAGCCAACAATTCCTTCCCACTAACCCATCCATCCCTGCCCTCTGGCAGTGGGAAGCCATTCCCTGTGTCTTGTCCCTCCATCCCTTGTCCCCAGTCCCTCTCCAGCTCTCCTGGAGCCCCTTTCGGCACTGGAAGGGGCTCTGAGCTCTCCCTGGAGCCTTCTCCTCTCCAGGTGAGCACCCCCAGCTCTCCCAACCTGGCTCCAGAGGGGCTCCAGCCCTTGGAGCAGCTCTACGGCCTCATCTGGACTTGCTCCAGCAGCTCCACACCCTGCTGATGATGGTGTCCCAGTGCTGGGGGCAGCTCTGCTGGTGGGATCTCACCCGAGTGGGGCAGAGGGGCAGAATCACCTCCCTCAACCTCCCGGTCACACTGCTGGTGACGCAGACAAACATCATTTATTACTTTTTAATGAAGCTAACTTTTCTTGGAATCACTAGGAAGCCTTTCTGCTTCCCTCCCAGGTGCCAATCCCCGTGACCCCGTGCCTGGACCCGCTGTCCATGCTGGCGGACGACGCGGCCGTGGCGGCGTGGCAGAACCAGGGCCTGCCGGCCGACCGCACGTCCACCGAGAACGCCACCATCCTGAGCAGCTGCGAGCGCTGGCCCCTCATGGTGGATCCCCAGCTGCAGGGCAGCAAATGGATCAAAACCGCCCACGGCGAAGGGCTGCGGGTGATCCGAGCGGGGCAGAAGGGGTAAAGCCATCCCTGTCACGCAGTGACCGCGGGACGCGCCCGCCCGGGCTGTGGGGGGAGCAGCGCACACTCGGCTGAGCCAGTCACACTGAGGCAAACCTGCCGCTGTGTTTGCTCACTTTATCTGCTTGTTCATTACCAAAATGACAGATTTCTCATTAAATCAAGGGTCTGTTTAGTGCTTGGCTCAGTTACCATAGAAACTCCTCTGAAGCTGGTGATGGAGTGAGCTGAGTTCGAGTATCGCAGAATCCCAGACTGGCTTGGGTTGGAAGGGACCTTAAAGCTCATCCCATTCCACCCCTGCCATGGGTAGGGACATTTCCCAGGCTGCTCCAAGCCCCGTCCAACCTGGCCTTGAGCATTTCCAGGGATGGGGCAGCCACAGCTTCTCTGGGCAATGGGCCTGTGTAGGACTGTGGCACCCTCCATGGGGCTCGCTGTACATGTCCTGATTGGTTTCGTCACTGTCCTGATTTGGTGTCACCCAGGAGGATGACCAGGGCTTCCGACCTTTTGGAGAAAGAGAGGGCTCGGGTATGGAGAGGTCACCATGCCCTGCAGACCAGCTGAGGCTGCTCCCCCAGCTGGACACTCTCCTTGCAGCATCCCTGCATGGATCTGGATAAATCTTTCATGGGAAGGCCTTTCCACCCCTGGCTCTCTTCTCCAGTCGGACTGACTGGTCTTCTGCTGCGTCACCTTGCACCCATCTCTGCCCACTTGTGAGGAGCCCCAGCTGGGGTGGAGCAGCCCCAGTGGGATCCCTCTGGAGCTGTGCCAGCGCTGGGGTTGTTCCCCAAATACAGAGCAAAGCTCTGGCAACAGCCAGGAGTGACCCAGGCCTGGTGCTTCCAAATTCCCGTAGGTTTGTTTGGAGCTGCCTTGGGGTTGCCCACGTTTCCCCCTCTGAGGTTACCCAGGTTGTTTTGCTGGTGCCTCCTCTGCTTTCCTCAGAGAAAATAACAGCGAGTTTCTGGATCTGACCTCACGTGGGATCGAAATAAGGCTCATTTTTCACAACAGCAAATTGCTGTTTCCCAGCCACCTTGGCCACCGTGCCTTGCAGTTACTCAAAGCTGTCTGTGGAACAGCAGGGATCCCAGAAGAGGCACCTAAATCTGAACCTGCAGGATGGAACCAGAGGGAACCCTGTAGCATCCCTGCTGTGCCAATACAATGTCCCTTTTTCCCCTCCCCGGCCACACTTTGGGCTGGCAGGGGCTTCAAAGAGGGGAATTTAGTGTTTTGCTGTGATGTCTCAGAGCTGAGGACTAAAAGCATCATCAGTGCCCCATTACAGTAATTCAGGGAATGTTTCATCCTCTGGGAGATGGAGCTTTTTGCTTTCATCTGCTGGAAGAGGTCTAAACCCACGTTCAAGGCCCACCTTCAGGGGGTGCTGCTGTGTGAGCAGCTCTGAGGGCAGCTCTGTCATTCCCTCTGACTTTCTTTGTGTAAAATACCCCTGGACTCAGAAAATTCGGGGCTGCTCATCAGGGGTGGGGGTTTCACTGGGTCAGCATGTTCCTCTAAAAGTCAGGCCTAAAGGTCACTCTAAACTTTTGTTTCAGACCCTTCTGTCACCTCTTGAGCTCCCAAGCTCTCTGGCTTGGATGAGGAATATGAATTTTGACCAGTGGATTTAGTTGAGGTGATTCAGTGTAACAGTGATGGTGGAGAAATGCCTGGAGCACCCTCCCCTCCTGCCCAGGGTCCTGCTCCCCTCTGGGTTGTGTGAAGTGCAGAGCAGCCCTGAGGGGCACAGCCCAGGCACCTGACCCTGCCCTTGCATCCCAAAGCAGAACATCCCCATTTCACAGCGAGGCACTGGGCAAAGGGTTCCACTTCCCTGGGCACGATGGAGCTGAAAGCTGCTCCTCATCCTTGCCTTTAGGCAGGATGAACTGCACCAGTGAGTTCTGGGGGAAACAAATTTTGTGCTGAAAACAACTCCAGGCTGTGCCAGCTTTGCTCACGGCTGCCCAGACTCTTCTGGGACAGACTCGGTGGTCACTGCCCTTGGAAGGTCTGGGGCCTCATTCTCTCTGCTGGGCAGCCAGAACTCTGCCAGTGCCCCTTTCTGCACCAGGCACTGACACCACCTTTCCCCTCTTTCTCTCCCCAAATGCTGGCCCCTGCCTGGAGCTGCCACCGCAGCGAGGGTCCCCTCTGCCCCCTCCTCACCGACAGTGCCACAGCCTGCTCTGCTGCAGCAGGCACCAGTGCTGCTTCCCACAGGTATCTGGACACACTGGAACAAGCCCTGGCTGCTGGAGAGCTGGTTTTGATTGAGAACCTGGAGGAATCTGTGGATCCAGTGCTGGGGCCGTTACTGGGGCGAGAAACAATCAAGAAAGGCAGGTGAGCCTGGGGGGGTTTGGGGACACACGTGGGTGGGGGCTGGGGGCTGTTGTGCTCTCTGTTCCTGCCCTCAGACCGCGGGTGTTCACACCAAGCAGCACCAGCACCCTGCCTTCAGCAGCCAGGGCATTTTACATCAGGCAATCACAGGTAATTCAGCCACAGGATGGCTTGGAAATCAGCCTGGATTTCCCATTTCATTTCACAGCGTCATTCAAACCTCGTGTAAAAGAGAGACCTGTAATTCTCCCATTGTACACTGACCTTGGGGTCTGTAATTGGCTGTTCTGACACTGAATTATTACCAAAATAGCTGCTGCTGTTGTGTAGCAAAAGTAGCCTTGAATTTTAGCAAACACTGCACAGCGTTTAGAAATGCAGCTACAGGTTTCAGCATCAAGGATATCGAGTGTTTTTTAATGAGGTCAAGTTCTCATGGCAGCTGCTGGTTGCCTCCAGCCCAGAGGAGGTCAGCAAGAGAGGCAGCCAGGGAGCTCTTTTGCCTTGAGCTCTTTGAGGATTATTTCCTTGCTTGCCTAAAACATCCCAGGTTGCTGTAAACTGGCGGGCAAGGCAAGCTGTCTGCAAAGTGTCCAGGGGAAAACATCCCGGGAAGGGCGGCTGAGCTGGGGTTTGGCTGTGGGGTGGAGGGGCAGGATTGGTCCCGGGGCAGGATTGAGATGTTTGGAGAATGTTGAGAGTTGGGTGCAGCAGAGAGGGAGCAATCCTGAGCCCCCCTCCTGTGGAGAACTCAGGCATCCCCTTGTGGGGCTGTGCATCTCCAAACTCCCTGTGAGATCATGTCTTTCCTAACAAAGGGAAAATAAGTCACAAATCACAAAGCAAGTCCCTGGGTTTTGTGTCTCCAGGCCCTAAGCCGGGACTCCAGGCAGATGCTGCCAGTCCCACAGCAGGAATGGTTTTGCTGTGGGGTCTGGCAGGGTCTCTGGTGCTGCCGTGAGCTGCCTGCCCTGGGGGGTTTACAGCCCTAAAAGCAATCGAGGGGGCCAAGAGGGCACCCAGTGGGTGATGTTGGACCGGGAAGTGTATTCAAACTCCCTTGAGAACATCAGCATTCCCACAACAGTGGCTAATGAAGAGCTCTCTGCTGAAAGGCTTCTCCTCGCTGTAACTCCAGTTTTAGGCAGAACTCAGACTCTGTCCAAAGCCAGGAGAGTTCATGGCTGGACTGGTTGTGCCGCTGCTGGAAAATCTGAGCCTCAGGGGACACTCTCCGGGGTTTTTACCCTAAATCAGAAGTGATTCAAATGTGTCCAGTATGGAACATTTTGCTTAAATACTGATTTCTCCGAGGAGCGCCAAGCCCCTGACCGAGACCAGCCCCTGTCCTGCGCTGACGGCTCCTGGCTCTCGCTCCTGGCTGATGCTCCTTTTGCTGCAATTCCAGGTACATCAAGCTGGGGGACAAGGAGTGTGCCTTGCACCCTTCCTTCCGCCTGATCCTGCACACCAAGCTGGCAAACCCCCACTTCCAGCCCGAGCTGCAGGCACAGTGCACCCTCATCAACTTCTCCGTCACCCGCGACGGCCTCGAGGAGCAGCTGCTGGCGGCCGTGGTGCGCACGGAGAGGCCGGACCTGGAGGAGCTCAAGGTCAGCACCTGGGAATTGTCACTGGGAGCAAGTAGAAATCACCATTAGAATCGTCATCATCATCATCATCATCATCATCATCATCATTATTATTATTATTATTAATTTATATATTTATTTATTTATTTATTTTTATTATTATTATACACCGAGAGGCCTGACCTGGAGGAGCTGAAGGCCAGCACCTGGAAATTGTCACTGGGAGCAAGTATAAATCACCATTAGAATAATAATAATAACAATAACAATAA